>PVIA01000448.1:0-446948 GCA_004024845.1 Tonatia bakeri | reverse complement strand
AAGGAGGGAGGGAGGGAGGGAGGGAGGGAAGGGGAAAAGAAAGTAAGAAGTGTTCTGTTCCAACAGTTCCACCAGTGTGAACCCCTGAACAAATAAATCACTGTGATCGAAGGTAAGCACTACATTGATCAGAAGACCCATCCTCTCCATGGGGCTGAGACGGGCCAAGGTGGAATGTGTGCCAGGTACACATAGGTGTAGAGGGCCACCAGAGAAGGGATGGATGGTGCTGCTGCTGCAAGGGAACCACAAGAGCCCTGACGAGAGTCAGGAGCCCTGGACTCTTTTTTCCCAGTTCTGAAGCAACCAGCAAGGAAGTCTTACAGATTCAATGTAACGAATTGCCACAAACATGCACTGCATCTTACTACGTGCTAGGACTGAAAGCAAAGTTACAAAGCTATTAACAATGACCAACAAATCTATCAACTGGCACAGACCACAGCCATAAGAACAAATCATTAGGAAAACTTGTACTAGGAAAAAAAAAAAAACAGTAAGATGTGTCTGCAAGGTGCAGAGGTATCTTTGAAGTCCCCCGGAAGCAAAGTCTGAGATTAGGATTTGAGGGCAAATGCCAAGTATTTGGAAGACAATTGAGGAAATGCACATCGAGGAGGGGAGAAGTGAGTCAGGGAAAGAAAGGATGTCAGCCAGTATAAAGGGGACTATTATACTATAATCACATACATAATTACCATCTACACTATACTAACCTAATAATATAGATTATGTATATATAATTATAATCTATATTATTATTTCTCCAAGTTACCACTGTGAGCAGGTGGAACTTAACCTGCTAGGTCTCTGGGAGCCAGTGTAGAAAATATGCCTCAGAATTATTTAACAGGGAAGCTGGGTTCTTTCTTGCATACGAGTTCGTATCTATCACAAGCAGAGGTTGCAGGGGTGTGGGGTGTTATTCCCTGGGCTTTCGGGCCTGCCCGGTGTGTGAGCAGAGTGGGCTTCGAAGGCCCTGAGTCGGAGACGTGGGTACCGGGCTGGCAGGCAAGCCGCTGTGCTGAAATGGAAGGGTCTGAGATGAGGGGCGGGGAAGCAGCTGTGTCAGATTTTCGGGTACAAACCATTTTACTGCTCTTACCAAAAATAAGCAAATTGCACCAGAAAAATCCCTGAGGGCCTACCCCACTCTAAAATCCTAAAATGCAAGATTTAGTTAAACAGTCTTATATTTTGTTGGTGTGCCTCAGGCTTGTTCAAGAACAATCTGAAAATGCATGGGAAATGGGTGGGTGGTGGAAGGTGGAGGCAGCTGGGCGAGTGATAATGTTAAGGATTTTTGTGGTCAGAAAGTCCAAGAATGCACACAAAAGATGCACTCATCAAAGCAGCCTAACTGGCTTATAAAAAGGCTGCTCACACTTTGCCCTACCATCTCAGTGCCTGAACTGGCAATGGGGGGTCACGACCGTGGACCGTCGTGAGAGCCCCCCCGCCCCCGCCCAGCTGTGGAGTCAGAGAAGATGGCTGAGGCTGCAGTGTGGTTGTGAGCTGCTGGCTCTTCAGACTCCTGGCCAAATGCTCTCTCTTCTGCACGGCCAGGCACGGGAAGCAAGAGGTGGAGGTAGCAAACCAGGGTTTATAGAGAAAATTAACATTTTTTATATTCAGGTGCTTAGTTGTATACCATCCTCACACTTCTAAAGTTTGTGCCCAAGGCAGGGAGTTTGGCTATAGTTCATTGTATTATGTTTAGTATTCTTATCCTTGGAAGTATTTCAGTGGCTGTTAAGGAAACAGGGCCCCCAATATTTTTGCAACAGGCCCATGGCTCTGTGGCTCCCATTCCAGCTAAACCCTGTTTCCCAGAAACCTGCCGTACAATCCAAAAACCCTGTCAACCCGCACCGCGCCCTGTGCCAGAGCGTGTGGGTTCCCAGGGACAGCTCTATCTTCTTCTCATTTCTTAAGATGTGTTCTGGTAAATTAGATCTCTTCTCTATTTTTTCCCCTCCTTTTCTTTTTCCATTCCATAGAACACCACTATTGTTGCTTCTAAATGAAGCTTAAGAATTGCATTTGATTGCAAAGAATGGAGTGTTTTAAGTGGTAAGTCTGTGGATGGAAAAAATGAATATCATATAATCCAATAATGAGCCACTACAATGGAAGGGAAACTCTTCCTGAAGCACAGTTGGCGATGAACGTACCCAAATGCCTATGTGTTCAATGCATTAGAAAGAACTGCATTTCTCTCTTGGTCGAGCACGAGATCGAACTCCTTGTAATTAAAGTCCTCAGTTTGCACACAATTCTGGGTGGCTTGCGGTTATTCCCTTGCTCCACTCGGGTAATTTTTCCTAGAAAAGGACTTAACTTAGCAGAATTAGGGAGTCATTTGAGCATTGCTGAACACTGTATGTTTTACTGGAAATAGAGAAAGGACACACTTCATGGACAAGTCTGATCCTGAAACACACACCCAACTTCGGTGGGCCTCCCTCAAGCCCTAGTTGTCACCTCTGGGAGTGGGACTGCCTCCAGGAAATGCAGAGCAACTGCTGGGACTTAGTGGTGAGAGAAACTGGAGTGGAAATGATGTTTCTTCAGCTAAGGTTTAATATTGCTTGATAATAAAAAAAAAAGGTAATTTTACTGAGAGGTTGTTATATCTTAGCTATGGGTCCAAGTGTTTTACATGCATTAATTCATTGAAACCTAAAAAAAATCACAGAAATCTACTTTACAGATCAGGAAAGTGATCATACCTATCCCACAGAAGAAATGCTGAGAACAACCACTCTACTGCTTCCACTGCTATTGTCACATGAGTATTAATAATGCACCAACTGACTCGTTAATTTAACCAGTGACCAAGGATTATTGAACACCCAAAGTTTAAAACAGTGCTATCCGTTATTGTAAGAACAGGAGCAACAAGAAATCACACTCCCATAGAGACAAACGGCACAAGGACCCTGGGAGCGAGCGTAAGCAGCGAGCTTCTGGAAGCAAAGTGCTACCGCTGCCCAATGCTGTGTCTAGAAGGAGAGGCAGCGGAGATGAAGACTGCGGCGTTCTGAGCTAAACTCTTACCCGGTGGTGGCCTGTGTTCAACACTAAAATATATGCATAAAACTCTTAGAGCACCTCGGAGTAAAAGTGGTACACACGTAACAAGCATCTTTGTTAATACAAGTTCATAAGAAAGAAATGCTTTTTAAAAAGAAATAATAAAAATTGAATTTATGTTTTTGCTTTCTTTTAATGAGGAATATGTACCAATTTGGAGATACTTTATGTGCATATTGCAAATAGAGAACATGAAGTAAACACAGGCGCACACACAGAATCACTCTCCAAAACTTAAAGACATGTTGGTGCTCTCCTAATGCATGTCATGCCATTATTTCAACTATATAAAATATAAAATGTCTTCATGTAAACGGGATCACTTTCTTGACATGAAAAAGTTTTTTCAATCCAATAAGAATAGGTTAATAAACAACTCAACCAGAACGGCAATTTTAAAAATCGAATATAAATAAGCCTAACACACAACCATTAGGAAATGGGCAGGAGACATGGACACAAAGTTCACAATAAAAGAAATACTTTGGCTTATAAATACATGGCAAAGTGCTCAACTCCAGTTAAATCAGGTCCTAAAATACCTGTTTGGCCTATCAGTTAAAATTTAAAAGACATTATCATGAAACATGTATTTTACTGGCCCCAGATCATAGTAAATATTGTAGGCAGCTCAAATGTTGATCTCTTCATGAAGAGTGTAGTTGTTCTTCCCCTTTATTCTTTTATCCCCAGACTGATTTTTCTCTCACTTTGGCTCTTTGTATATTTCCTGCAGCAACATTGTTGGCTATGTCTGCAAAGAATTCCTAATCCACACAGTTAACTCACAATGGTGTGTATGTAGCATCAGAGAAGAAAAGTCCCGTGCATCGGAATCCCTGTGAAGAGAAAGGTACAACCTGCAGTCTCAGGAGGGCGCTATCATTAACCCACAGAGTTAAATACAGTATTTCCATTGTTATCGACATGCTTGGAAAAGAGCTGGCCAGGTGAGACGAAGCTACTGGTATCTTTTGCTTCTAAACACCAGTCACCAGGAGAGGAAAAAGAGAATGGGGAAGCCATTGAAATGAGTTTGAATCTCAATTTGGGTAAATTATGAATTTTAATTTAAAAAATACATTGCTTATCTCATTGTAAAATGTTTACCAATATTATTTTTTTAACTTGGATGTAAAGATTCAAGTATATAACTAACCACACTCTTTAAAATTCTTTATATAACTTCAGATTTCTCATTGCAATGCTATGACTTCAGGCCATTATTACTCCCAATGTGTAGCTGAAGTAGCTATTGTTTAGAGATGTTACAGAATTTGTCCAAAATCACACGACTAGTAACTAGAAGAGTTTTGCCTTAACCCCAGGCAGTCTCTTTCTGAAATATGGATTCTGGAACACTCTGTTAGCCCATCTATAAACTCTTGCTGAGTCCAGAGAATAATTTTGTCTGCCTCTGTGCTGTGGATGAAGATGCATTTCCACAGAGATGACTTTCCTTTCTTTGAGTTTCCTCTCCTCTCCTCCTTTCAGTGAGACTGGTGTCCACTGGCGTTTAGAGAGAGCAAAGGCATCTTCTCTGTGCCTCCCTCACCTCTGAGTTCTCCCAGTGAACAAACTCCAAATGCTTCTCTTGGTTGGATATGCTCCAGAATGCTCTTTCACCTCTGCTTCTAGAATGCTAATCAGCCTGAATCATCAAGCAAAAAAATCAAAAACAAAAAAACCTAGACCAAGTCTAGTGGTACCATCACAGGCTGCCTGGGGTCACAGGAAGGTCTGCTATGTGCCATCACCTCTTCACAGATACTTTCTACATGGCTGAAAACATACACTGTAACCAATGAAGAAAGATTTCAGCTCCATGTGGAACAAGCTTGTTAATAATTGGAGTTCCCTCAGGAAGAAGTGAGACCCCTGTCACTAGAGGTAAGTAAGCAGGGGATGAATAACTACTTGGCAGAAATGTAAAGGGTCTCAAAAGAATTCATCTGCTTCAGAAGTTTTCAGCTTTGCTTTCTGATACATTGCTACAGCCACGATCACTCATGTGGTCACAGGTGATTTGTTACGACTAATATAAAATAACCTCTCTGGTTAATTTTTTTAACTTTTATTGCATTTATTGTGTTAAAATTGGTTAGTAACATATAAATTTCAGGTGTGGGCTGTAAAACAAAAAGCAATAAATGAACAAACGAAACAAACATACAAGTAAACAAATAACACATTCACAGATACAGGCAACAGAATGATGGATAACTTTTTAAACAATTATTTTATATATTTTTGAAGTGTATAATTAAATATAATCAGTTTCTTGATTATAGGCAATAGAAAATATTGCACAAATACAGAACAGCTAAGAGAACTGAAAGACAAGAATCGCACATACTCAAAACCCAAATTATCTCTGTAGTAAGTAAATTTGACTGCCCTTCATCAATGGGAGGTTCTTATCCCTGTGTACATTATTCTTCCTTTTGTTGTGACAGAGTGAAAATTAAGAACCATCGTATGCTTGGTCTTTAAGATCGTCTCCCAGCCTGAGACGCTGTGCTTCTGCGATTCTAAAGGGCGGAGGAACAACAGTACAGAGCGGAACCACTCCAGCCTTGGATCCCAACCGGGTTGTTACAGCACAATTAACTGGTCCTGTCGCTAAGGCTGAGTCTCTGCAATTTATGGCCCTGGGGCGTGGGGCGCAGAGCAGCAACTGCCCAGCCTTGGTGGTGGTGGGTCGTATCCGTAGCTCAGGACCTGCAGGAGTGGGTACAGATTGACGCAGCGATAGAGGGTCAAAGCTGAGACTCCGGACCCAGGAGGCAGGGCACAGCACAGTGTCAGCCACAGTGTGGTGGGCGGAAAGGTGCCGCGGCACACGGGTCTCAGAGAGCAGGGCACAGCAGCAATCAGACCCCTGGGGGCAGATTTCAGCTCAGCAGGAGCTCCAGCCCCAGGATGGGGAGGCAGTGCTGAGGCTGCAGGTCGTCCCACCAGTTGAGTTCATCACCAGTGACGACTGCAGGGGTCCTCTGAAGCGAGGCTGTAGATACCCACGAGGGTGGCAGAAATGTCTGGGGGCACCTCAAGTTTCCTGTCCTATGGGATGAAACCCAGCCGAACCCTTTTCGCACCGAGCTCCCCCAGACTCGGGGCCGGGCGAAGCAAGCTAATGTTCCCTGTCCTCTCTGTGCCGCCACCCTCATCCTCCACGGGTCATTTCTTCGCTGTAATGCAGAGCTCCTCCAAGGCTTTTTTTCCCCCCAGTTTGTAGTTATCTAGGGTTTCAGGTGTTTGCACTAGAGGAACAAGTGTTTGAACCCCCCAGTTTGCCATCTTGCTGACACCTCACCTTATGAAATTTCAAGTATATACGCACAGGTTTTCAACTGTCAGTCAAACCTCAATACACCTGGAAGAAAAAAAGGACATTCTTAAGGTAGAATAAGTACATCAGACTGAAACTCGAATCTACAGAGAGAAATTATTTTTAAGAAATGGTGCCAAAAATGGAGTAAATGAAAGCAAAATTGAATTCATGTTTCTTTTAACTGCTCTAAAAGATAGCTGGTTAAAACGAAGATGGTAGCAATACACTGTGCATTTACAGCAAGTGTAAAAGTAATAGTAGGTTTTTTCAGTGGGTTCTAAGAGCAGCCCAATTCCAAGTTTCCACACGGAGAAGGCAGGCCAAGGCACCTTGAGCTCCAGGAATCCAGTGACTTGGGATCTTTAGGGGCCCATATCGGGCTACCTTCATTCCTAAAGGGCTTGCCTTTTTCTGAAAGTGCTCTCTTTGAACAACATCTCAGCGTCAACATCCCCATCCCTTAAATGTGAAGTGTCAGGTGCTGGGAGGTAAGGGAAGAGGTGCTTTTTTAATCACCAGTCTGCCGTATAAGATGGACCTTGGCAGGGACCTGCAAGGACACAACTCTGACGCTGTTTCCTTGGCCACAGGAGAGGAGAGAGGTCAGCCCTCCTCTATGCCTTAGACTTCTGAGGATGAAATGGAATAGCTAAAGTAAAAATGGCGTGGAAAAATTGTAGAGTCATGTTTTTATTGCAATGTTAGGATTTTCTTTTTCCCATTCTCACTGCCCTCAGAACAGAATAAATACTCTTTGAAAGTACTTAACAGAGTCTATGATATCTAATTCCAACCTGCCTCTTATCTCCGGCCACACCTCTCTTCACATTCCTTATCCAGTCCCCCCTGGACAGTGCCCCACTCTCTTTCCCACATTACCGCCCCTGCACATCCCAGGCTTCCTGCCCAGAATAGTTCCCCCTGTTCTCATTCATTTCTGGCCTCCCTGCAACTGAACAATTCCTAGTTGTCCCCCAGACTTCAACTTAGATACTTCTTCCACAAAGCCAATGCCCAAACCACCCTCCTCTCAAACACACGGTCTGCTTAATATGCGTGTCTCCCACTGGGTCGTAAAAAGGATTCTTCAAGGAAGAATCTGCTTTTTCAATGTCACTTGCATCCCAAGTTCTGAATAGGGTTGGCCACACCATAGCTTATTGAATGAATGAATGAGTAAAGGATGGAGGAATGATGCAAGCTCTCAGTATAAGCTCTTTGGTACGGGTCCTATGTAGGGGACTGGGATGTGGGGAAAGTATTCTAAAAATGAGGCTGATGAAATAATTAGTGCCTATGCTAGAGAAAACTGTGTAATGAACTTAAATCCTGGAATGATTGGTGATGAAGATGATGACAATGGTGATGCTGGGGCAGTGGCGCTGGTGGGTTTTTATTAGCAATATTATAATATCAGAGCACCTTCCATTTATGTATCTTAACTATATGCCCAGCAATTTGTTAACTGTGTGTGTTACATGCTATTGAGTGGGTGCCGACTTCTGGCGACCCCGCGGACGAGTGATGTCCACAGCGTCTCATCCTCTTGTCCTCCACAGCCCTGCTCTGCTCCTCGGGCTTAAGGCTCCTTTCGTGGAATCAGTCCATCTCATCTCCTGTTGCCCTCTTTCCCTGCCACCTTCTGTTTTCCAGCCTCGCTGTCTTTTCCAAAGAGCCTGCCTTCTCCTGATGCGCCCAAAGCAGGACAGCTTCGGTTCTGCCATCTTTGCCTCCAGCGATGTTTCAGGCTTAATTTGCTCTGGGACCCACTTGCTTGTCTTTCTGGTAGTCCAGGGTACTCAGGCAGCTCTCTGCCAATACCACATTTTAATTTTAATTTTCTAAATGCTTTGTACATATTAGCATTTTTAATTTCCCCCCAAATCTTATGAAATAGATGCTGGCTTCATCCCTGTTCCGAGATAAGAAAACAAAAGCAGATGGGTTGGGTTGTTTGTCCAAAGACACAGCACTGTGAAGGAGTAGACCCACAAATCATATTCAGGGCTTGGGGATTCCAGAGCTTGAGCTGTTAGAAGCTCCGTTCTCCCATCTTACCAAGTCCAACTCCTACCTTCCCAGCCTGACGACCAATCTCCCAGGTCTTTCAGGTCCCCAGAGGGCAGCGGAACTAGTTTAAGCCCAATCCTGGATGAATTCTTGAGTTGAGGTTCTGCGTCTTCCCCACCATCTTCCTGGTCACAAGTAAGGCAACCCTATCAAGTGGTTCTGATTGCAGCTTCTCTCCACCCAAAGCCAGGGCAACGACCCCTCTCATGGATCCCCATCTGAGGGGCTGAGTTTATGCTTTAATACAATTATGTAGCTCCCACACCCCAAAGATCCTCTTTTTTCCTTCTTTTGCATCCAATAAAGACAGACTATTTGTTTGAGAGCTTTCCAGAATTACATGAATCCATCGTTTGAAAGCTAATCCATGTATCTGGAAAAATGAATGATACTTTGGTATTGGTTTAGCAAGAGAGGCAGTCCGTGGAAACAGCATTTTTGTTTTATTATCTTTAATGCTTTTAAGCCATATTAAGCAGATTTGATCTCCAAATATGTCATTTTTTTTATCACCACACTCTTTTTTAAACAATCAGGTCAGTTTCTACTTTCAAACCAGTTGCCTTTGCGCACGCCACTGAGCACTGATTTGGCCACTTAGCCGAATGGGCCACAAGGTCTATCTGTACCTTCCTGCCCTTTCCCCAGAAAACAGCTGTCACCTTTAACATAACAAGAAGGCTTTTTCTTATCAGGCCACTTCTTATCATAAAGTCAAATACACACACATCCTAGAACCCCAAATCTGTCTTACAAATAGGCACACTCCCTCAGCCCACAGACAGCAGTTCCCCTGGGAAAGAGATTCCTGACACCCCAATCTGTGAACCAGAGATGTCTGATCATCCTGGCTGCCCAGACAGCTTGTTACCCTTTGCATCAATAAATGCTGTAACTGGGGATGCTCGCTGTGCCAGCGTGTGAGAGCTGCGGTAATCAGCTCATCCACAGACCGAGGGACCACTCTGCGTTCCATACCCCAGGTAAGAGTCTGAACCTTGGGAAACCTACACGCAGCAGGCATCTGGTTATTCGCTTTTGCTCTGTAGCCTTGAATAAAGCAGTGAAAATACACTGCAAAGATAAGACTTCTTTACTTTAAAGAAGAGAATAAAAAGGAGAATTTACTCCTATACTGAAAAACACTAAGATCTCAAATCAGGCACTGAAGCACATTACAATGATTACAGGGCCAAACAACAGTGAAGTGAGGGGCACAGCAAAAAGACTCCCACAGGCTTACTCACCTCAACTGAATTTTTCTGACCAAAAACTACATTTGTTTTCAGAATGTGTCCTTTAGCTAAGTACACAGTCAATTACAGAAACTGTAATAACTGGTAATAAGAGCTTGTGGAACTGAGAATAAACTCTTTACCCGTGTTAATAAATAGATTCTGGGACATAATAAATAAATCCTAAGTTCTGAAGCTCAGAAAAAGTCCAGTGTTATCTCATGTCCTTTGCCACTAGCTGGAAGACACGATCTCTGTCTCTTGTGTTAAATTCTAACAGTGCCTGCAAGGGACCCTAGTGGAGAAGCGCTCCTCACTTGTGCGGTGATGAGGGTGATCTGCATGGTTGAGTGAGAAAAGCCTTAGTTTTACTTTTTCTCTTCTTGTCCTATTATAATCCACTCTACCCAAGAATTCAATCATGCAAACAATTATGGTGCACCTACCAGGAGCAAATGACAGTGTCAGATGTGCACAAAAAGACCCCAGGTAGCTTAACATAACAGAACCTTCCCCTCATTTCTTGTGTTAACTGAACACATACTTATTGTCAACAGCAAAGGCAGCATGCAGTTATTAAGTCTACTCAGGAAAAACAAATCATTTTCTTTTTTCCTTTGTGCCTGCTCCTCTTGAACATGGCCGTTTCAGGGTTGCTCCTTTTTGTGGATCTTCAGGAATCCAGCGCTGGTCTAGTCATGGTCCTAAGACTTCGAGGACTGTCCAGAACCCCCACTCTGAACCTCCTGCAAATATCTAGCCACAGAAAATTCAAATGATTTAATAACGAATGATAAGAGGGAATAAGCACAGCACTGATAATAATAAATAATCAGAATAAATATAATGAACTAATGAGAGAAGAGGCAATGTAGACTATTCAGTAAGAAGATAATAGACACCAAGTAAGAAAGGCCAAAAATACGAAATAAAGAGTTTAAGAGAATTAACAATTAGAGATAGGTATAAAAGAAAGGATAAGAAGATATAGGAAGTGTGTAATTATAGTCTATTCTAAATAAAACAAAGCCAATGAACCATAACACATAATGGCAAACATAATTTTAAAGAAAACTTTATTTTTAAAAAGATAACTTGAATTTACAAATGAAAGTTGGCACCACGCAACAGGAACTATTGATATGGGGAAACAAGCAATGACCGACCGTATCTTGAAAATTCTTAAATATTAAAAGCAAAGAAGAATCCTCTACAGTTGATTAAAAACAAGATTAAATCACTTAGAAGGTAGAAGAAAATGATCCCAGATTTTTTTTACTTCATCATTCAGCAGCAAGAGGCGGTGAGTAGTACATAGTACATACATGATGTCATTGTAAGCAAACTACCTCAAAAGAAAAATAATGTAAACAAATATTGAACTCTAGTTAATAATATGCATACTGAAGTATTCGGCCATCAGGTTGTACTAATGTTTACTATTTATTTTTAAATGCATCAAAATAAGATAGATTAAATAATGGGTAAAATGATGGATAGTTGGATAGGAATATTTAATCAAGCATAGTAAAAGATTAATTATAAAATCCAGAGAGTGAAAATACAGAATATTTACTATAAAAGTCCTTTAGTTTTTTCAACATTTGAGATTATTGTTAATAAACTTTTGAGAAAAATTAATTATAATATAGAAATTTACTAAGATAATTAATAAGTTAGATATGATTGGTAGATATCACAGTCTTCCTTGAACCTAGATAAGCCACCTTATTCTCGAGTGCCTATGAACATCCATAAAAATGATGATTTATTAGGCCCCTTAAATCCTCAGTAAACTCCTCCAAACAGCAACTATAGAGATGAAAAAAAAAACCTCTGATCACGATGCAATAAAAACTTAGCTCACATAATAAGACAAGAAAAGGGAATAAGGTACACAAATTGGAAAGGAAGAAATAAAACTGTCTTTGTTCATAGATGAACATAATTGCTCACATAGAAAACCCAAACAATCAACAGAAAAACTCCTAGAACTAATAAGTGATTATAGCAAGGTTTCAGGATATAAAGTTGATATACAGAAGTCGTATATCACTTCCCCATATGCCAGCAATGAGCAATTAGAATTTCAAATTTAAAACATAGCACCATTTACATTAGCAACCCATTAAAATGAAGTACTTATGCATAAATATAACAAAATATGTACGAGATCTGCATAAGGAAAATTTCAAAACTGTGATGAAAGAAATCAAATATCTAAATAAGTGGAGAGATATTCCATTTTCATATATAGAAAGATAATTCTGTTAAGATGTCCGTTTTTATCAAATTGATCTAGAGATTCAATGCAATCCCCCCAAAATCCTAGCAATTTACTTTGTAAATAGCAGCAAAGTGATGATAAAGTTTATACAAAAAGGAAAAAGACCCAGAATAACCTACCCAACACTGAGAATGAGCAAATTCGAAAGACTGACACTACTTGAATTCAAAACTCAACAGTAAAGCTACAGTAATTAGGGCAGTGTGGTTTTGACAAAAGAATAAATAAATGGGTCATGGAACAGAACACAGAGCCCAGAAACAGACTCACACAAATATTGTCAAATGATCTTTGACAAAGGAGCAAAGGCAGTTCGGAAATAAAAACATATTCTCTTCAATGAATAATGTTGGAACTGGATATCCACATACAAATAAATAAATCGAGACCTTACACTTTTCACAAAAGCTAACTCAAAATGGATCACAGACCTACATGTAAAATGAAAAACTATAAAACACAGGAGAAACTCTAGGTAACCTTGGGTTTGATGATGACCTTGTAGTTATAAAACCCAAAGCATAATTCATGAAAAAACATAATATGTTGGACTTTATTAAGATTAAAAACTTCTGCAAAAGACATTTGTGAAAATGAAAAAGGCTAGTTAAAGACTGAAAGAAAATATTTGCCAACATATCCAATAAAGAACTTGTATCTAAAATGAATAAACAAACAAACAAAAAAATTCTTTAAACTCAGTAAGACAACAGCCAAATTTTAAAATGAGCAAAACACCTGGAGACACCTAACCAAAGAAGTTATACAGATAGCAAATAGTCATACGAAAAGATGTTCCTATCATATGTCATTTGGTAACTATAAATTAAAACAACAATGAGATAGCACTACACATCTATTAGAGTGGCTAAAATCCAAAACTCTGACAACAACAAATGCTGACAAGGATAAAGAACAACAGAAACTTTCATTCGTTGCTAGTAGAAATGCAAAATAGTATGACCACTTTAAAAGACAGTTTGGCAATTTCTTACAAATCTAAACAAGTCTTACCACATGACCCAGCAAGTACACTACTTGGTATGAAACTTATGTCGACACAGAAACTTGCACATAAATGTTTATAGCAATTTTATTCATAGTTGCCAAAACTTGGAAGCAATCAAGATTTTCTTCAGATAGGTGGGTGAAGAGACAAACTGGTATGTCCATACAAATAATTCAGTGATACCAAAAAATAAATAAATAAAACTATCAAAAGCCATGAAAAAAGATGGAGAAATTTTCTGTGCTTATTGCTAAAAAGCAAAGCCAGTCTGAAAGGCTGCATACACGATTCCAACAGAATGACATTCTGGAAAAGGCAAAACTACAAACAGTGAAAAGGTCAGCTGTTGCCAGGGAGGGAGGAAGAGAGAACTTGGTAGAACACGGGGGATTTTTAGGACAATCAGATTAATTCTATATAGCACTGTAAGGGTGGATACACGATATTACACATTTTTTTTAAAACTCATAGAAGTGCACAGCACTTCTCTGTAGACTAGGAACTTTTCTTAATATTAAGGCATCAATACTGCTTCATCAATTGTAACGAATGCACCACACTGATGCAAGACTCGATAACAGGAAAAATTTATGGGGAAGCACAGAGGCGGTGCACGGGAACTCTGTATTCTCTCTGCCTTGGTAGTGTCTACTCAAATTTTCTGTAAACCTAAAACTGTTCTAAATATGTATCTATTAAAAATGTAAAGAAATGAGAAAGCTCTTTGTGTATTTACATGGAAAGACCCATCAGATGCATGGGTCAGAGAAAATAGCAAGCGTAGTGAATTGCAGAATAGTGAATAAAGTGTGTTTCTTTTTATGTAAAGCCGGGGGAAGAAATAGAAAAGTGCATTCATAGCCACTTGTCCACGTGGCTGGCTCAGCCCCGTGAGGGACAGTAATAAGAAAGTGAGTGTGTGGATCTGTTCTGCGATTGTAGCAGCATTTTATTTTTTTAACTGTACTTTTAAAAAATAAACTTTGAATATTTGTCTTAGCTCTAGGGGAAACCTGAACTCAAGCATTCTAGGACTAGTACTTTCATTCAACACTCTAAATCACCCTCTGGAATTCCCGTGTGCACAGTGTGCTCGAAGAAACAACAGAGATCTTCATTACTGCTTTATTTGTAATGGCCAGATTTTTAAAACAGCTAACTGTGTATCGACAAGAGGAACTGGTTAAGAGAATTGAAATGTAGACATACTACAAATTGCAATGTGTCAGTTAAAAAGACTAAAGTAGATTTGTATGCGTTGATGTGGAAAATACCTGTGATGTATTGTTAAGGCAAAAAATAAAGTTGGAGAAAAACGCAGACAGAAATTTTTTAAGTAGAATATAATTGTGTTTGTAAATGCACTAAGGAAAGATCTGGAAGGACATCCAACAAATTGAAAACAGTGCTTACCTTGGGGGAAGTATGTAGGATTTTAAGGGGAGAGGTTTACTTTTTACTCTTTCTACTTCCTATTATTTGACTTTTCTCCCTCGACTATGATGTGTTACTTTTTACACACGAATAAAAATATAAAGATTTTTTTTAAACCCGGTGGAGTGTTCACATCAGGAGCAGCGGCCATCTCAGGGGCTGTTTGCCGTGACCTCTGTGCATTTCCCTCCTACCAGGAAGGGCTAGGGAACCTCAGTGTTCTCCATAGCATTGTTAACCGGGGCACTGAATCTAACTTGCCATACCCTGTAATTGGATCCTTCCAGTAAAGCTGCCTCAATAAAATGTCCCAAGTGCCGCAGCCAAGTGTTTAGGAGGCACACAGGACCCCGGTGGCAGCTGTGGGGGTGGGGGTGGGGGCCTGGGTCTGAAATGTTGTAGGAGGCATGCATTAATGTCTCGGCTCGCTTAACTAGCAACAGAGGAGCACGTCTGCATTTTCCATGCAGACTTAGAGAGACTTGTTTGCAAGGCTCAGGATCCCTGGTGGGCAGTTTTCTGCGGCTTCAGTTACAGCACAATGGCAAAAGTATTAATGCAGTGAGACTTTTGTATAACTACATTAGGAAAGGGGGAAATTAACTCTGTGGTTTCTCCAGCAGGCATTCACAACTGCTAATAATGAATCTATCTGAAGAAGGAAGTGATTGTTGGTAATTATCTCCCAAATCCCACCATGCGCGCTACCTGCGATGATAGGCAGAGAAAGCCCTACTCCGGCCTGTCTGCTGGGTCTGGACGTGCAACGTGGGTTCCATTCGCACCGTCTTTCCTT
The DNA here is from genome assembly GCA_004024845.1 of Tonatia bakeri. Lineage (NCBI taxonomy): Eukaryota > Metazoa > Chordata > Mammalia > Chiroptera > Phyllostomidae > Tonatia > Tonatia bakeri. Next base: position 431,687 of record PVIA01000448.1, on the reverse strand, counting down.
TATTGTTTCATCTCCAGGGGCCCCAGATTCCCCTAGGATCTAGGGAATAAGCTCTCTACACCGGTCATTTTTGTTTGAAGGTTTCAAAGCCCAAGAGCTGAATCCAGATGTGGTCTTTTAAGCCATGCCAGCTTGGAGCCATAGATCGTGCCCAACGCCTGTCTGTCTTACCTCCCCCTGTTCACAGAGCGGGAGGCCTTCCAGGAAGGCGTCAGGCATAGAGCTGGGGGAGAACTCAGGCCTCTGGAGTTTTCATCCATATTTCTGGAGTCACATGTTCATGCATTCATACCTTTGTTCATTTCTTCATTAAACAAACACTACGTACAGAAGAAAAATAGCACATAGTTAAAAGTGCCGACCTTGGAAGTAAATTGCGTAGATTTCATCTAAGTTCCCGTACTTTTTGACCGTGACCTTTACCAAGTCACATAGCCTCTCTGTCATCTTATTTCCCCATGTTTAAATGCAGATAATGGTGGGACCTCCCTCATAGGGTTGTTGAGAAGACTAAAAGATTTAATACACACAGTGGGCTTAAGACAGTTATGGAATGAAAATAGCACCCATTATTATTATCGTTACCTGTATCATTTTCATCATTATGTACCAAGCATTCTACTTCGGACTTGGATCTCGATGATTGAAAAAACAATTGGGAGGCTGGCTTTCACAAAACGTACAGACCGGCACGGGGAAACCTGACATGAGGCTGCCGCTGTGACTGGCACTCCATGTAAGGTGCATGCGGCTCCCTGGGTGTGGGGTGTGAGGGCCAGCCGGGGAGAGAGCTGGACTTGAACCTAGCCAAGACTGTCAGGCAAGGCTTATCAGGAGATATGATGCAGTTCTGAAGCGTAGAAAAGAAATTAAAAGGAAAAGTGGACAAACATCTCGTGTGTGGAGAGAAAGAATGTGCAGAGGCCCCATGGCAGCCAGAGCACAGTACCCACCTGAAAGCACAGAAGCATGTGTTTGGAGCGCAGACGACAAAGGCAGAGCAAGAGGCGGTTGAGTCCTCTCAGCATCACACCGCCCGGGCCTTGTAGGCACTTGAATGGGCTCATCATTTTCCTAGTTGCTACAGAGAGCCATTGGTGAGTTTTAAGCAGGAAAGTGTCATGATCAGATTTTCATTAAAAAAAAATTACTCTGGCTGCTAAATGAAGAACAGATTAAAGGAATGATCCTTCTGGAGTATTCAATCCCTGTTGACACTCGTTTCATTGTAAATAATGGAGGGCATGCATCCCAGAGAAGAAGTCAGTGATCTTCACAATAGTGGAAATCAGAAAGAGTGTAGAGGACCTGGCCATGAAGAGGGGGCAGGGGAATGCACATGGAGCCTGCTTGCCAACTTAGAGAACTGCACGCCCAGTCCCCCTTCTCTATAGGATCAACATACCAAACAGCAACAGAAGTAATTTGTTAGAAGTGGGAGGGAAAAAAACAACAAAAAGGAGATTTGTTAGCACATGAGTATCTCAGGATCAAAGGGAGTGTTGCAAAACCAGCCTTAAAATGAACAGGCTCCAGGAAATTCCAAGCATCTTGGTAGAGGAGCCAGTAGGGAAGAAATCTCCACCGCTCCCTCTCCAGGAAGAAACTGGAATGGATGCTGAACAGCCCAACAACAAACACCCACTAGAGCTGGGGTCCATGGAAGCACCTTCGTCTCCCCACTCTCACCATCTCCACCACCACTCCCCCAAGGTCTCCCCCATGGTGCCCCCAAACCTGTTTTCATCACCCTTAGATCCACGCCATCTGATCCATCTCCCTGAACAATACCATGCGGGAATGCCTTCATACTCCACCCCTCAGCCATGGGCTCCCACTTCGTCCCCAAGTTTCCATCAGGCTTGTTCCTTAGCGGTAGTGAGCATACTTCTCTGTCTTGGATTTTTAAAGACAGTAACCTACTTGCTGGTTACTTTCAGGAATAAATGGTTGGGTAAGAGAAAGTGTGTAGGGCTTGCACGTAGACAATGGGATTCTGACTTCTGCTCGCAATGTCATCTTAGATAAGCTTCTTTCCCATGGGGAGCCTCAGTGCCCTCATCCAAGAAATGGGGCAGCAACAAAAGCTACCTCACAGCTGATGAGACAAACAGAAGAAATAGTGAATGTAAAACCACCTTCAAGGCAGGGGTTCTCAGCCCTAGCTAGGCTTCAGAATCTCCTGCAGTTGTTTCTTTTCAAATGTGACGAACGTGCAGCCAGGGTTGAAAGCCACTATGAATACACTGTAGGATGCACATACCCCTGTCCGGTAACACTGACATTTCTGTGGTCTGGTTACAGGTTTTATTCCTAGCCTCCTCACTGAGACTGCCCAAGGAGACTTCCGTCACTGTCAAGCAGACAGAGCAATGCTCTCACTCCAATACTCCCAAGTGCCTCTCACTGCTCTTAAGGAACAGGCTCTTGAGCATGACCAAAGCCCCCGCAAGATCTTCTCTGTTGACCTCTGACCTGTAGCCTTCTCTCTCTCTCTTCTCTCACCAGGCTCTGGCCCACATTTTCCCTGGCTCTCCAACACACAAAATTCTGTTTCCATGGGGCCCTTTGCACCTGCTGGCCTTCCTGTCCAGGACATCTTCTCTGGATCTTTGAATTGCTGGCTTTTTCTTAACATGTAGGCCACAGAGAGACCTTCCAGACCATCTAATTTCAACTACTCCCCACCTGCCACCCTCCATCACAGCACTTGATTTGCTGTCTTCAAGTTACTTATCACTCTCTGAAATTATGTCTTTACTTGTTTTCTTAATTGTATCCATCTTCCTTGGCTAGACTGTAAGTTCTGTAAGAGAAAGATATATTGCAAGTCTAGGTGACTGCTTTATCTCTCGTGTTAAAAGATTGCCCAGTATATAGGAGGTACATAGTAAATTAACTCAATGAATGAATAAATAAATGTACATTTGATTATCTAATGCAAAGGGGACTCCCATATGTTAGCCAAACTGTGAAATGACCCAAGTTTTTGCCTTGATTCATCTCCCAATTGCTGAATTGCAATTCTCAAAATTCACAGCCAAGTGGTATCAGGTGACCACAGACCCAAAAAGGTATCATAAATTGCTTAATACGTTTTCTTCTGGGGCTTAGGCAATGAACTTGATATTTACTGTTTGGCAAAGCCTTTCTGTTTTTCTTTGTTGGTAGGTGTAAGTTGATTTTTGCAGCCAAAAACACCTCTTTCTGGCTGGCTTCCCCATTTTCCCCCATTTTACTAGCGTACCCTGGAGTAGTATAACCAAGCCGAGGTGAGTTATGTGCAGGGAAATGGGCCTTAATGAATAGAAAATCCATGGAATTCATTTGATGTTAGCACATTAACACTCTCTTTGCCAAGTATTCCAAATTTCAGCTTTCTCCCACAAAAAAATAAAAATAAAAATAGTGGAGGAGAGGGTATCTCTCTCCAGACCATGATCTTGGAATTACATAAGCAATTCTACATTTTTTTTAAAGAAATGTGTTCGAAATCAGTCAACCTTCATCAACAAACCCCAGACCCAAATGTCAACAAGCCCCACTGGTACGATATATTGGTTCCAGGCTGGGCATGATGTCAGTCATACTTGGTGCTGTGGCTTACCGGCTATGAATCTGGGTCAAGGAACTCAGCCCCTCCGCATCTCAGGTTCCTCATTTGTTAAATAAGGGCAATGAGGGCACCTGCATCACAACCTTAAACATGTTAGGATGGAACAAAACCGACCTCTGTAACCATTGTACACATGCTTGCTAAACCTAGCTAAGCAATGAAAATAATGACACTCCACCCTCCCCACCATGTGCTCCCATCCTACGCTCCCTGTCCAGGATGCTGAAGAGTGGGACTGATTCAGACAGAAACATAGGGATGGTGTGGTTGTGCCCCAGCTTTCTTGAGATACTCTCTCTTCTCCTGAAAAACAACAAACACTTGTGTGTTAGAAATGCCTCTCTCCCACCAAAGAGAGTTAATGATATTATGGGCTGCACGTAGAGCAAATGATGAGATATCCTTGACAGCCTGGACACACAGCATTTACTGCATTAAATAAGACGCAGACCCCGCCTTCATGGGTCTCACAGGCTCACTTCAAGTCTCAGCTCGGCCACTCACTAGTGATAGCATGGGCAAGATACTCACATTGCTGAACCTCTATTTTCTCCTTGCAAACTGGGAAAAGTGACATTTGGCATCCCATACCCTGCAGTGCTGACATGGGGCTTCAATAAGATAAAGCATCTCCAATGGTCAGAAACCAACTCTGGTTAACTTAAGCAGAAAGATTGTTCAGTGAGTCAAAGTATCAGCCCTAAAGCTCAAAAACCAGGAAAACAAGCCATATACAAATGATCCACACGCAAAAGGAGCACCCCAGGGAGAACAGTGCCCATGCTAGATGCCAGTGCTGTCACCACAGAAAGTTGCAGCCACTGCCACAAGTTGCCATCACTGTGGACAACTCCCTCCCGAGTCACAACCAAAGGCCAGGCACAAATATCTAGTTGGCCAAGCCTAGACCAGCCCACTCTAGCTTCCAGGGGTTGGTGAGAAGGAAATCTAGATCTTATCAGCTTCCACCATGGGAGACAGAGTCCTACCTTCTTCTCAGAGTGACACAGAAGGGATCCCCACAGAGGAAGGGTGTTTGGGTGCTAGGCAAATACCCCTGAAGGCTGTGAGAGTCCTTCGCTCACAGCTGACGGTTACATCTCTTTGAACCACACCGACCGAACAGAGTTCACCGGTCTATGAGTGGGGCTGAGTAGGACTAGAGGCCCCAGAAGAACATTTTTTGTGTTTTACAAGGAGAGGGGATGAATTACCCATTTGTGGAAGAGATTTATTGTAAGAGCCCATGGACATTTCCTAGAAAAAGCCCAGTACCTTCATGCTGTTAGGACGAGGCCTTTGTATAACTTTTGCAGGAGAAATGGCACATGGCTTTACTCGCTAACACCAGCCCGTCATCTTGTCACTATGGTCGGCACTGGATGGCTGGTAGTGTGCTGGCCGGCGCTGGCTGCTCTCAGCAGCCCTGACCTGAAAGAAAACCCATCTGCCAGCATCAGGTGCTTTCTGAAAGCTCTAGAAAATTCTCCAGCCAATGGTTTCTTCCCCTATTTCTTCTTGTGCCTCAAGAGGAAAAAAAAAAGAATTGCATGTATGAATTAAAGGAGAGAGGTACCTTAAACGTCGCTGGGAACTGTCTTAAAGGATACCTTCACTCAGTAAACGTATTTGTTAGTGCTAGAAAATTCTGGAAGGGAGGCCAGGAGAGGGGACAAACAATAGCTAGCTTTGGGGCCTGAAGTCTTGCTTGGGGTCTCTCACCACGCTGGTCCCCTGCCAAATGGCACGCAAGCTCCCCACCCTCTTCACCCTCCCACCTTCCCCGCATCCTTTATAATAAGCAGCCCAGAGTGCTGTCATTTCATACACGCACACAGAGCTCCCCAGAGCTTGGAAACTCTCGCAACTGTCTCCTTGAGAGGCATCTAAGAAACAAATGAGGAGAGAGGATGTCTAAAGGCTCCATTAACATTGTTAGGTTAGAAACGTTGACAATAAGTCGATTCTTTTTGACATGACTGTCCTGATAATGAAGGGACATTTCTACATGATTCTTCCTAATATAAGATAAGATATGGATGGCCTCTGATTTTTTTGACACATGTCCAGTGTATCAAAGGGGTGGGGACTGGTATAAGAAAATAGGTTGTTCCAGTGACACAGGAATAGGAGTCCTGGTTGGGAGATTAATGACAGTGCCACCAGGCGCTTGAGTGTTCTGGCAGCTCACCTGGGAAGGAGAGCGGGAATTCCCACGAGAGGGGCTAGAAAATCTGGGGCCTACCTAACATCCAGCTGGAGCTTCCTCACTTGCCCGTAATCCTAGAAAGGCACCGGGAGGAGAGAAATTGCTCATGCTCAGGAATGTCATTTTTCATCTGCCTCTGGCTGGGTTTTGGGTGGGAGTAACTGAATGGGCCTGGTTCTGATCTGTCAAAAAAAAAAGTGGATCTGCTGGGATGGGTAGCAGGCAGGAATTGAGCTGTGTATGTGAGACAGGCTGCTCGGCCTGGGAGAGCTGACCCACTGGAAAGCAGTGGAACAGAGGACCCGGGAAGAGTAGTTGAAAGATCGGCCCTCTTAGCATCTAGTTATCATTCCCCAGACCCTGAGGTCCACCCCACCGAGCTCAAACGTTCCTTAGGAGAGTCACTGGTGATTCAAAACAAAACAAAACAAAACAAACCCAGCCTTCGTGCACCCAGCTCTCTTCACTCTGACGCACTGTTTTTCTCTTCTCACAGCACTCACCACCTTCTAACATAACGTCCAGTTAGGGTTCGCGAGGCCTCGCGGCACAGATCTCTGTTGTGTGTCTTGAGTGCCTAGAGCAGTGCTAGCTCGTGTGAGGCATGCAATAAATAATTGTTGAATAAGTGGCTGATTCAAGGAGAGTGCTAAATGTCAAAAATATATCTCTTTTTAAAAACTCTAAAGCTTGAATAACTCAGGCAGTAGGGCATGAGACTGCTTTAAAAACTCTATAAAATAAAACTAGTCAATTCAACCCTGACAACTTAACCATGCTGTGTGAATGAGAAAATATATTATTATTATTAAATCATCATCAAAAAGATTCCAAGAAAAAAGCAAGTCCTTGGGAAAAGGTGCACATTGTGAGACTACAAAAAGCAAAAGATTGGTAAGTTTGCCCCCAGAAAAGTTGCTTATTCATTCTCATGCATTTATTCCTCTCTTGATAATAATATAAACAGTTGTAGTAGTGTGGTAGTACCTGTGAAAATCATAACAACCCATGATTTTAAGGCCCTGACAATATCTCGGGCCTAGGGCAAAGCTATTTAGATGCATTATCTCATGAATTGCCCCAGCAACACATTGGAGTACCCGCCATGATGACCGCTCCTGTTTTACAGAGGAGAAAACCGAGTCACAGAGAGCTTGCAGAACGCAGTCATGATCACACAGTTGGTGCATGGCAATGCCAGGCATTAAAGCCAACGTGCCTGATTCTGGCTGTGTTGTAAGGTTTTTATTTCATAGTCTCTTTTTTCACTTCTCTCTCTCTCTCTCTCTCTCTCTCTCTCTCTCTCTCTCTCTTTCTTCCTCTCTTATTCCCTTTCCTCTAGCCTATACTGGTTACAGGAAAAATTAAGGAAGGGGAAGAAGTAATTTTTTTCTAGGAATGGGGAAAGCAGAGAAAGTGAATATATTACAGAGGGCCCAGATGTATCCTTTCAGTCAATTCTCCCTTTATCCCTGGAACACACAATGCTACAGATGCAAGTATGAGATTTGTATGAACTCAAACATGCTTATCTGACTCTCCCTTTCTTTTACCAGTTTATTCTCAATGGGTTAAGAAAATGCATCTTTTCAAATAGCTTGTCCCACCTGTGACCTGTGCACAGGACGCGCCTCCATGCTTGTGCTGGCTCTTGATTCAGGCAGTGACAGCCCCACCTCAAGCCTCACAGGGCAGATGGTGCCAGATGGTTAACTTACAACAAGGTGCCATCAAACCACGGAGCTGTTGCCAAACTAGCCTCCCTTGAGCCATAAGAGTTATTCAAAGATGCTTCAGGTGATGGGATAGGATGGGAGGGGCGGGGTGTGTGTGTGGGGGGGGGGGGTACTTCATCCAGAACGGCTCTGCTTTGATCTACTTCACACCTTGAATTTCTGAAATGGATTTGATTCATCAGCGAAAACAGAGAAAAGTATGAAATCACAAGATAAAGGAACACAGTTTACTAGAAAGTGTCCTTGGCTGACAGTCAGGAAATCAGGTCCTGGGGTTCTGGGGTTCCCCTTGCCATGTCTGGGGGCTAACCACTTAACCCTCAGGGACTCAGTTTCCTTGCCTGCAAAATGAGGGGATTTTGTAATATTGGTTGATTTGCTGTAACAAATGGCCTACAGGAATGTTAACAGTGCAGGAAGCTTAGTGCAGACTACACAGGAGTGCTTGTAATTCCTGCGACTTCTCCATAAATCTAAAACTAATGAATATTCTTAAAGTTTATTTAAAATCTTAGAGTGGACTTTCTATGGTCTGTTTCAGCTTTTTTAAAAAATGTACTTGAAACTATTATCTTGTGAAGAAAACTACCTTGGTAATTACAGAAAAAAACTGATTTCTGAGATGTTTCTGATATTGGTTTATCTTATAAAGATCATCTGTATCCTGAAGTCATGTATTTTGGGTATTTTTGGCTGCAGAATCTTGGGTTTTTCATCCACCCTTACTTCCCTGGTCCTCCTTCTCCTCACTGGTCTTCCAGCTGTCTTCCCAGTTTCAATTCCTTCGCTACTATATACATACATTAAATGCATTTTATACACACCTACTGCACTGGTTCACAATATGAACCACAACTGAATGTGATACACAGAGACAAGACACAGAATGTACCTGGACACAAACTTAGATATAGAGGTAGATATATGCAGACATATACACATTTATTTTTACTGTCCTAATATTGTAACCCCTTGAAGTCCTGCTTGTACTAAAATGACGCAGACAGTTGAAGCCTTGCCCAAGTTGCTTTTTTTTGGTCAAGTCTCAGTTATCAAAACTTAGCCTTTTTCATATCAAATTCCAGCCTCTGGGTTCAGTAACTCTCCTTGGTTATTTCCGAACCCTTCCACAGTAAATGACTATATTTTGCTGGTTCCCAAGTCTCCATTTAAGAAGCCCTTATAAAAAATGACTGGCATTCACAAACAATTTCAATAGTATTGGGGTTTTGAGGGCACAGTGGGAAAGGACAGTGTAGTGGTCCCAGTGCCTCATGGCAGCACATGAGGTGGGAAAGGGTCTGCTTCCCAGCAGAGCTTCAGCTCCCCTTCCTGACCCCCAACCCTTAAAGACAGTTCAAGACAATGCAAAGGCTTGAGAATCCCTCAGACACAATCAATGCTGTTGTGACTTGGGCCGGTCCATAATTGGGTGTTTGGAACCAAATGCACAGCTATGTCTGATGAGAATGGCCCCAATGAAACCATCGCCACTGGACCCGTGAACTTCAGAAGACTTGAGGAAAAAGAAAAATCCATTAATCAATTTGTTTCTTGAGGCAACTTAGCAACAGGGACCCCAGCAGTAGATTGGGTACTTTTGCTAATAAGCAAGTGGTATTGAATAGTTAGTATTATCAATTTAATTTAACTTTTAGGCTATTGATTTTTATTAGAAATACTCAACGCAATCTTCCCACCTGTATCTGAAAAAGATACAGTTATCTTTTCCCCTTTTAGAACATGCTATATTTCACGATTGTTCCAAAATAATATCTCCAAAGCCCATTACAACATGGGAAGTTTTCTGAAATTTTGTCTGGTCCCCCAACACGCTCTACTGTCAGGAAACCAAGACAGAATGATTTTCAACCCCCATACCTCCAAGATCAATCCCCACCTTAAAAAAAAATCCATACCAAGTATGAAGCTTTCTCATTGTATTTTCTGTATATCCCCACTATCCAAGGACATTTTGATTTAGCTTTCATTAATTTATTCATTTATTTGTTCAACAAATATTTACTGAGCATCCACTATACCCAAACACTATTCTGAGTGCTGGGGTTACTTTGGTAAAGAAAAGGGCCTTGCACAGCTTACTCTAGTGGGGAAGACAGATAATTACAAAGTAACTAAATAACAACTGCCTTAACACAACTGCCACATACAAGTATGGTAAACGCTACGATGACAACCAAATGAGAATATAACAGAGAATAACAGGAGTAAACCAACTTAGATACGATGGTCAGGGAACAACAAAAACTGATATTTATTGAGCACTGCTTTAAATATTTTACATATATTTTCTTATTTAACTCTAACAATCCTAGAGGATAGGTGTCATAACAATCCACACTGTTCAAATGAGGGAACTGAGTGATAGGGGAGTTAAGGAATTTGCCCAAGACCATATAGCTAGCAATTGGCCGGTCCTGGGAGGCTCCTCCAGAATCTGTACTCAACCACTACACCATCCTGCCTGCCTGGAGAGATGTCGTGCATGCTGACACCTGAAAGCTTCCAACAAGGTGTCCGTGAAAAAAGCAAGAACAGAGCAGTCGTTGAAACTGGAACAGTGTGCAGGAACATCTGGAGGCAACAAAGCAGCTCGCATTCAAGAAGATAGGCAAAGCTATAGGACAATTGTTAAGAGATGAACTTCATTTTCCATGCATGTGCTGCAAAAACATTTTAATGTGTTTTTAAAACTATATGTCAGCCCCAGAGCAGAGATTCTGAAATACTCTGTTGGAAGTTGTTGTAAATGGGCTCATTAAACCCCTAGCAGGATAATGCAGGACTCCAAATCTTACCAGTACACACAGAGCTTCTCTCCCACTCTGCAGAGAAAACCCTTTAACCATTTTACTTGGTTAGTAAGCCTATTTAATATCTATCCATGCCACTGAACTTGAACTTCTTGAGGGCAAGTCACATCATGTTCATCTTTGTGGCCTCAGTGACTAGCAGTGTGTGGCATAAAGGAGGTACTCAGTAAAATGGAAATAAATGATGAGGGACTGACTGAATGAGGTGCCTGGTATACAACATGCAGTTTAATAAGTGTTTAAAAAGTTAGAAGAGGAGAATATTTGTGTCTCAACGATATGGGGTGGGAAGAGAATCAGTGCACAGAATTACCAACAGGAGTCAGATGGGGGTTGAGGAACTCATTAGAAGTTCAAGGTAAAAGTCCCCACACCTAACTATGGTCTGGAATCACAGCCGTAACCTCCTTGGTTCTTGGTTTCCCTCTGCCCAGAGAGAACTGTGTTTATGAACCTATTCAGCTGCTGGGAGTTCCAGTGGGAGATGACTTCAGAAGTGTGATATTTAAGAGCAGAAGGAAGAAACAGCTCCATAAGGATGCTGGGCCTCTATTTATTCCACTCCGTATGCCAGGCTCCAAGTCTTCTCGGCTGATTCCCATTTGTCTTTCTCCTGTGGAATATTTCAGATTTACAGTGCCATCTGTTGAGGAGCACAGGCCCAGGACGTCACGGTTCAGCCTGCAGCCCTTCTGCCGCCCAAAGCAGGGAGGCATCCTCAGAGCACAGCGGCTGGTGCCAGGCTTGTGACTTCCCTCCCTGCGCCAGGCTGAGTGATGAATTAGGGCCCCAGCCTGGCCCTCTCGCCTTCTTTCTGCATCTGGATTGGTGGCGTAGGCAGGATTTCTGGTCCCCCTCGTTTGTCTGAGTCTTTCATTCTCTTTCACTCTCACATTGTTGAAAATGGTCTCCTGGCTTCGAGCTGGGCTCCCTGGGTCTTTGCTCTTCCATATTGTATATTAACTCCTCTCTATTCTGGCATTTTCAGAAACTGCCTTTGCCAGAGCTCTAGGGGGTGACTGCTGAACTCTGCGACTCTGAGTAAGGAATAGACTGCCACAAAATTACTAGGTATCATTAAGACATCAAAGGGCACAATGCTTCCAACATTTGGATGCTGTTTCAGAGAACTGGGGGTCCATCCATGTGTCCCATTTCACCCAGGAAAGCCTCTTTATTTCCAAAGCAAAACTCTCTGTCTGTCTGGAATTGACAAATAAAAATGTACCCCAGCTCCTTGTGCACGGCAGGTGCCAACACAATCAACAGGCCACGTGTGTGCCCTGGAATCTGCAATGGGACCATCCTCCAGCATCCCAGACTGGAGTAGTAACTGGTGGAAGTGCAGGGGTGATGGGCAGGAATCCGCTCTGTCATTCAGCTTGCATCGCCTCCTGCCTGAACAGCACATTCATCTTTTCAGAGTGCTTTCCTGTGCCCACGCTTCTCCTAATCAGGTCCCTAACAACCCTGGGAAACACACAGAGTGGCTCTCATCACTCCCATCCTTGCTTGGCTGATGAGATTCAAGGAGGACATGTGATGTGCCCAAGGTCACACTTTTTTGGGTGGCACATCTTCCAGCTCATAACCCCTGTTCTCTCCTCAATATCAGATTTTCACTCCACACTTCTACTTTTTTTAACCATAAAATAACAAAATGCTTGACTTTACAGTTTGCCTTTGGGTAGTCTCAGAGCTTTAACTCACGAGTATTTTAGAAATTCCCACATAACCAGGTTGGAACCATGTGAGCGAGGCTTGCCTGGTTTCTCTTAAACTATCTATGCAAAAGGTGTATGCTGAACAATTGGATAAATAACAAAAGTAATGACAGCTGCAACAGCTCACATTTAATGTGTCATTCCTGTGCCCAGAACTCTTCTGCTTTCCTCACAATGGCTCTGCACAGCGGGTAACACTCTGTTTTAATTACAGAGAGACCTGGGGCAAGGAGAGGGTCAGGTAGCCTGCAATGATCATGCAGTTAGTTTGTAGCTGAGGCAGGATTTGAACTCTTCACTGCAGAGACCTCGCTCCTAATCACTTTCATTACAAATTAAATAAGGTTGTCAGCAGAACAAAGGGGAATTGAGGGAGCAGGTGTTTAGACAATAAAAGAAAAAAAATAAAATGTCAAGCACTCTTAAACTGGTCTTCTGTACACGATGATCGAAATATAAAAGATTTGTTTTCATTCTTTAAAACAGGCCCTGAGAAATTATGTGTGATATCTCTTAAATCAAAGAGTATTAGAAAGGAATGCCAAGCTACAATGAGTAAATTATATTTTTTTCTAATCAGACGAGCGTCACCGAATCGCTCTGTACTGACTGTCTACTCAGATGGCGCTGTGCGGCAGCCCTGCCCGCCACCCAGTGAGCGCTGTGTATTCTACTGCAGCCACATGATCACAGATAATGACGTCGCTCAGTCTGTGAGATGCCTTCGCCCTCTCTCCATTTGCATGTTCCAGATTACACTTTACCAGAGCAAACATCATGTGCTAAAAAAGCCATGAGATGCACTCAAAAGCCAATGGGCCAGAAAAGGCAAACGTGCAATACAAGTTGCTCACATCCATGAAAGCAAGAATCTTAAGCTGTGGCAAAGTCGGCAATTTCTTTTAGCGGCAGCAGAGGTTCTGTGCCCTCCTCCTTGGCGCAACAGGCCGACCACACCGAACCCAACTCTGAGACGTGCAGCTGCACGTCAGACCACCAGAGCCACAATATAAAAAGAACTAAGAGGGCAACCATCCTCAGCTCAACAGAAAACCCTCCAAGTTCCTAAAAATTCACCTAAAAATGCAAATAAACTCTGCATTGGCCTAGCCCTCAATTTATGTGGCTTTCTCTAAACATATACTTTGTACATTTTCACTAAGATATGAATTAATCTTTTTTTATCCTGTATTGAGTAACGACCTAATTCCAGCCAATTGCTGTGAGAATGTTAGAGGGAACCACTGAAAAAGTTGGCAGTTTTGTGCTCAGCGCTTTAAAAAATCTCAATTTTATTTTCAGATTTGTTCTGTTTAACATGAAAAAAAAGTTAAGGCAGAGAAAAGCAGATACAACTTATGTGAGGTTATTTTTTTAACCTGTTCAACTTTCTATACTAAATCTCCTTGGGGAAAGGAATGATTGCAAGGATAGATGGCCCACTGGGGTACTTAGAGTAGGGATATCAAATACTCTTCTCCAGTGGAGGAAGAAAGTGGAGCCAACCCATTCTGAAGATCCTGAATTCCAAACACAACATGAACCTGTGGCCCCACTCAAAGGACCCAACTTCCCAATTACCAAGACAAGGGGGATCGGAGAGACTCATTAAGAAGGTGACTCAAAACTCAATTTTGATGACTTTAGCATAAATGTATCAGCAAGCTGTCAATAACGTTTTCTTTAAAATACCCCTAGGTTTAGAAATACTAGAAAAAAAGACATTAAGAAAAGAGGGCTATCACAAAGAGGAATTAAGAAAACAAACTGAGTTATCATTGCATGAAAAAGAGTAAAACACCTAGGAATACATTTAACCAAGGAAGTGAAGACCTGTACATTGAAAACTATAAGACACTGATAAAAGAAACTGAAGACACAAATAAATGGAAAGATATTTCATGCTCATGGACTGGAAGGATTAATGTTTTTAAAATGTCCATACTACCCAAAGCAGATTCAATGTAATCCCTACAGGAATTCCACTGACACTTCTCACAGAACTGTAACACACAATTCTAAAATTAGTATGAAGCTACAAAAAAGCCCTGAACAACCACAGCGAACTTGAGAAAGAAGAGCAAAGCCAGAGGGAGGCATCATGTTCGTGATTTCAAGCCATACTACAGAGCTACAGTAATCAAAACAACGGCATTGCCGTGCAAACAGAAGCACAGATCAATGCAACAGGATGGAGGACCCAGAAGTGAAGCCGTGCAGTCGTGGCCGATGAGTCCACGACAGGGGAGACAAGCACACGCAACGGGGAAAGGAGAGTCTCTTCAATGAATGGTGTTGGGAAAACTGGAGAGCGATGTGCACAATCATGCAACTGGCTCACACTGTCTTACACTACACAGTATCAACTCAGAGTGGATTTAAGACTTGATTGTAAGACCTGAAACTACAAAACCTTTACAAAAAAAAAAAACAAAACAAAACCATAGGTGTTAAGCTCCCCTACATTGGTCTTGCCCATGATTTTTCAGATTTGACACCAAAAGCAAAGGCAACAGAAGCAAAAATAAACCATCAGACTAAAATAAATGCATTAAACTAAAAAGCTTCTACACATCAAAGAAACCACCAACACAGTGAAAAGGCAACCCACTAAGTGGAAGAAAATATTGGCAAATCATGCCTCTGATAAGGGGTTAATATCCAAAAATATATAAAGAATTCATGCAAGTTAATAGCAAAAAAATGAAACAACCCAATTGAAAAATGGGCAGAGGATCTAATTAGACATCTTTCCAAAGAAGACACACAGATGGCCCACAGGTACATGAAACAATGTTCAACATCGTGAATCATCAGGGAAATGCAAATCCAACCACCGGGAAATATCACCACATACCTTTTGGAACAGCTATTACCAAAAGACAAGAAATACACATTAACGAAGATGTGGAAGGAAGGGAAAACTCTGTTGCACTGTTGGTGGGAATGTGAACTGGTGCAGCCACCGTGAAAAACAGTATGACGTGTCCTCAAAAAATGAAAAAGAGCACTACTATACGACCCAGCAACTTCCACTTCTGGGTATTCATTTATCTGAAGAAATCAAAACCACTAATTCGAAAACATACATGTACCTCCATGTTCATTGCAGTACTATTCACAACGGTTAAGACAGGAAAGCAACCTAAGCACACATCAATGTATAAATGGGCAGAGAAAACGTGGTGTTATTCAGCCACAAGAAAGAACGAAATCTTGCCATTTGTAAAAATAAGGATGGACCCTAAGGGCATTATGTGAAATGAAGTAAGTCAGAGAGACATAATAGTGTATAATCTCCTTTATCTATGGAATCTAACAGAATAAAATAAAAAAGAAATGTAGTTCATAGGCACAGAGGACAGACCGGTGTTTGCCAGAGGTGTGTGGGGACAGGCAAGGTAGGTGAAGGGAGTCGAAAGATACAAACTTCTAGTGACAAATACATGTCATGGAAATGTGATGCACAGCATGACGACTATAGTCAACATACCACTGCATATTCGACAGTTGCTAAGACAATAACTCTTAAAAGTTCCCACCACACAAAAAAATTCTGTAACTATGTATGGTGATGGATGTTAACTAGACTTACTATTTTGATTGTTTTGTAATATATACGTAAACATTGGATCATTATGTTGTACAACTAAAACTAACATTATATGTCAATTATACCTCAATTTTTAAAAAAGAAAGGGGAAAATGTGCTTTATATTTCCTTCTTCCAAATGTTTGAGTAGAAATGTGTCTGAAGACATTTGAAAAGTAAAACATATGACTAAAACTTCACTGACCAGCCGCTAATACAGATTTTGTTCCCACAAATATCTGAAAGCTAAAGAGAAAAGCTTGAGAAGGAAAGAACAGGAAGAGATTGATTGACTGATTGATTGATTGATTGATTGAGTGGGAAGAGAAGAGGAGGGGAGGGGAGGGGAGGGGAGGGGAGGGGAGAAAAAGAAAGAAAGAAGACAGCTAACTCAGAGCTCTACTGAAACCCTGCCTTGGATTGTGAGAGCAAAGCAACCTTGACACCAGTATGTTGTTTGACTCCGTCATCACCGCAAATCTGTATTTCCAGCTAGGAACCAGCATATTGTTTCGATTGAGAGGGATTAGCAAAATTTGTTTCCAGGAAAACTCTAAAACTAGCCTCAAGTTTAAGTCTTCATCGGTTAGGTCTTAAAGAACCACAGTCAATTCAGAACTTCGATGGCTGTTCATGGTGTCATTTGCTGCTTCACATTTGTTTAACTCGGAAGTGACGTTCCCAGTTGAGTGTGTTTTCAGCAAGTCCCCCATGAAATGACTTCAGTTTTATGTATAAGATCGCTGTGTACCTTCCATGAATTCATAAAGAGCTAAAATAGACACTTTCAAGCTTCACAGTTTCCAATCTGATATTTTTCCTAACATAAAAGAAAAAGACATGGGAAGGCGGGGGAAGGAGTGGAGAGGAGAGAAATAATTGAACATGGGCTTTGAAGAAAATATGGCAAAAAAAAAAGTAGAAAGGATCATTTTTAAGCTGTAAAAGTTCTGGACAGATTCCCTTTACGGATCATTATAGTATAAAGTATTATTGTTCTTTTTACGGAGACTGGCTCATTTTACTCTCCTGTCGATGGCTCGACCGTTATGTTCCAGAAGTCCCCAGTTTCACAGCCTCCTTGCCCAGCCGGGGTAGATACTATCATTCTTTGTTGCTTCCCTATACACAAAGGTAGGCCCCAGCCCTTTGCCAGCAGATGGAAGGCTCGTCTTCACTCACGGGTATTACCATTTCCGCCCAACACTGAACTGATCCTCACTCCATCCCAGAGTCGAGCCCGGTGCATTGGGAAGTCCGGGTCAGAGGTAAAAGTCAATGTTTCTGGGGACGCCAGAGAAGGGAGAGGGAGTTTAATCTCCGTCCTCCTGATTTAGGGTCCCGGGGTAAATGCTGCCATAATGAGGCTCCCAGCCAACGGCAGGATGACATAAGCTCTCCCGTTTCTAATCCAGTTACCCACCAGAACCCAAAGCATTCTGAAGCTCATGATGTATAAATTTAATTTCTCTTTTATGGCCGGAGCAGTATTTTCCATGATTTATAAATCATTTGGTCGGTGATTTCTTTGAAATCTTTGCCTCATTTATGCTCTTGACCTCTTGACCTCCTGATACATTTATTTATGCCAGAGATCTCTCTGCAGTGGTGCAGTTTAATGTCATTTGCCCGAGACTGTGTGGCTGAGAGGCAAAGAAACAAAGACAAAAGGAGATTTGTGATGCAAAAATGTGTGTTTTAAAAAAAAGGATAAACAAAGGAAAATGTGAACACTTAAAACATATTATTCCTGCACTATTGATTTATGGCAGAAACCCTCTATTTATTGAATACTTTATGGGTATCTGATTATATGGCAGTTGATGGGGCAATGAGAGAATGCTGATCCTCACAGCAAAAATATTTGCTGTAAATGTCATGACATGCCTTGTCCATAATATGATTCTTTCCAGATGGTTATTTTTCAAGATTCAGAAATGGAAAAATATGCCTTAAGTGTACATAAAAATAATGCATTTCTCCTTTGTCTCTTTTTGATTTTCGCTTATTAATACTCCGCTATTACCATGAAGCAATGTGCTAAAGAAATCTGGTCACAATGACATCTGATTAATTGGCCAGGGCACTTCCTACATAGCTCTTTGCTGATAACCCAGCTGTCCAAAAACCATTTCATTATAAGAGATGCAGAGGCAGGCGACAGTCACAAAACCACTGGGAAGCTGGGTCTGCTCTAACAGATTGGCACAATTTGTATCACTGGGGCTCAGAATCCACAGGGCTTGCGTAGCCCAGAGCCAAGGACAGGCTCTGCGACTCGGGACAGCCGGCATTTTTCTATGCCATTTACTTGTTATTGAACATCGAGAAGAAAAGGGCTCCTCTTCAACACTCCTGAATCTGCTTACTGGATGCAGAATTAGCTACTTGGGTTTTCTGTGTATAGTGAGACACACACGCACTAACATTGAGCAACTGAGTCTCGATGTTTTAGAAGGTTGTTTCAGCTCTGCTGGCTGCTCTATTTTACTAAGAAAATATGTCATTTGCATGTTCAAATTACATAAGTTCAACTACTGTGTATGAGCTTGGTGGAAATAAATAATAATGGGGGAAAAACAATTTCGACAGTGTGTGTGATTCTTGTGCTTTATTCCACTCAAAAGACACATGTACCACAGTGCTTATGAAGCATGCGACCTGAGTCGGCAGTTGCCCCCCCTCTGGCTGTGGTTCCCTCGTGCCCCTCCCGTGGTGAGCCTCTGGACGTTCACTGGGATTCAAACAAGCCGACTGCTTGTTTTTCTCCATAGATGCTGATGCTGTATACACACGAGTGCTTTGAAATGGGGTTAATTGCAGCCCATGTCACAGCTCGGAATCTTACGTGAATAAGCAGAGGGAAAGGTACTAAGGAACACCAAGTAACAAATCAGAGAGGAAAGAAAATCCAAAGAAAAAAGAGGCAGCAAATAGGAATCAAGTTCAAGCAATCAGAAACACAAAGGTCAAAAGTCAGTAGAAGGTGAAAAAACATTAGCTCTAGTTATTCCAGAGTAGTGGCTATTTTCTATTTCTTATGTTTCTCCATTTCACAACTTGTCTGCAATAAGCATGGGCTAGTTTATGATGAGAAGAAAACAAACTATTAAGATGCTAAACATAAAAATGAAAGTGGGGAGGGGTGAGGGTGGGGAACACGGAGAAAGAGAGAGAGACAAAAAGAGAGAGAGAGATTGATATTGGATTAACACAGCGCCTGGATCTGGGAAGTACAAGAGTTGTGAAATCGCCAGAATAGGCACTAGAACCTCAAGTTCATTTCCTTCTTCTCAGTATGGTTCTGGCTCAGAGCACAGGGTCTAGAATCAGGCAGCCTGAAGTCAAATCCTGACTCAGTCACCTTAGTCTGTGATCTCGAGCAAGTCACTCATCCTCTCTGAGAAAGAGTGTGCTGGTGCATGTCCAACAAGCGGCTCTGGATAGATAGATAAATGGAATGTGATTTACAGTGTTTGCCAATTCCCACAGGTGCAAATGCTCCCGTGGTGGCCAATGTCAAGCTACCAGCCTGTGGGCAACCAGATCACAGAATTCCGAATGACTGAACAATTGGCTCTCCCAAGCTGGTACCAGCCAGGCCAGTGCACCGCTGCTCTGAGCCGCAGCTCCTCTCCGCAGAGCGGGGACGTTAATAATACCTGAGTCCCTCCCCGTAGCTAGCTTGTGAGAGCTGAATGACCAAAAGCACGAAAATGCTCAGCAGCATGCCAAGCTCAACACAAACATTTAAATGTGAAGAACATCACAGATGTAGGAATTTCTTCATATATGAATAAACTACCTCTGGAAAAAAATGCACAAGAAATGGATAAATAATTGTCACCGAAGAAGATGACGGAAAGGTGGGAAGCGACAGGGGCATTTTCACTGTTTATCTTTGGTACCCTTCAACTGAGAACCATAAACATGACTTCTGTATTCTAAAAAAATAAATACAATTAAAATTATTTACAAGCTATAGTAAGAATTAGGGAATGTTAGCTCTAAAGGCTGGCTGTGCTCACCAACCAACATGCTCCCTGAGACCTACAAAACTGCATGAAGGGACTGAGTATAAATTAAAACACACAAAACTCCCACCTGGGACATGAAAACAATTCAATTAGCAGGTTTATGTGAAAGAGGTCATCACAGATGACACCCTCCAGTTTTACTTTGGATGTCAGTTGACCGAATTAGTGTCAGATATTAACCCCTTGTTGTATAGGGACTACATCTGTAGATGGTAGAGTCATACTAAGAATGTCACTGTACAACCTTAATTACTGTAAAAACAATATTATAACTATAGCAATTAAATAATGAAAACAATTCTCTAGAATTCCCTTTTCTTTTTTTCCCATTTATCATATCTTTCCTTTTTTATTTTATAAATGTGTTTGTCTCCCCAGGTTTCCAACCCTTACCAGCTTGACTGGTAGATTGTGGGGGGTTCTCCCTTTTTAAGGTTCCCTCTCCTTTTGCATCTAGAAGAATTGGGGGGTGGGAAGGGGAGGTGGCAGGCCCATGACTTCCACTGCAGCCCTCCTCTCCCTCAGTTCCAGGGAGCCAGGTCTGGGCTCCATGTCACTGGCCTCCGAGTGAGAGGAGTGAGCCTCCTCTCCACCGCAGAGTTGAGGCCAGGCTCCACCTTTGAATAAGACTGTATGGATAGGCCAGTCAGAATAGAAGGAAACTACAACAGAGAAAAACTTGCCTCTAGACCTAGAATGAGGCCCTGATGGGGTCCTGGGGGCCCCTTCTGGAGACACCCCTCAGCCTAGCCTCAACGGAAAGTGTAGACAAACCCACCTCTCTTCCTTAGAATCTAGGTCTCACAACCATGCCCCCCCCAAGGAGGGTCCTCTCATTCCAGACCATAGTCTCTATTCCCAGTGGACCCACTCCTCACCAGGGTGACCGACAGAGGCAATACCATTCCCTCCCAGAGCAAACTCGCCCCTCCTCCACAAGAATATGGCTCCACTCTCCGGTCCCAGCATGAAGTTAATACAAGGAAACAACAATTCAGACTCAGAGCACTTTTTGAAGTCTAGATTATCGGATCTCAAAAAGATCGTCGAGTCCAGTCTAGGCTGGTCCAGGCCGTCCAGGCTGATTTTCCTAGCACGAAGACCCTGTCTGCTTATCCTTCTGGAAATCACTTCCCTGGAAAGCAGTAGCTCAAATAATAACTGCCATGTCAACCCAGACACAGGTAACCACAATTAGGGCACAGTGCAGTCTTAACCCACACAGGGAAAAACAACACAGGAGCTCTGGCTCCCGAGCAGGCAGGAAATATGCACGACCCCAACACAGAGCATTTGAATTCTCAGTCAAAGGCAACTCTATAATTCCACGGGCTTCCCAAATAATAGCTGGCATCCTGCTTTCCATTTGGGTAACACAGAGACAATTTGGTGATTTTCCTAGACAAAGAAGCAGTCTGACCCAGAAAGGTTCAGAAAGCCGGCTTTCTTAGGAGACAGAAAATCTTTGCAGCTCTTAAATGACAGGATTTTTTTTTTTCAGCTTCTACTCGTAAATGTTTCAAAATCTTCAGACATATTTTCAGTTAGGTCATCCTGTTACACTCATATAATTTCTACATGGCTATGATCATACTGTAGATAAAAATTATATTTTGACCTTTCTTTACTTAATGTGATGCATACACATTTTCATGTGTCACCTCTGCTATTTGGAATTAGAATGGTGATGTGAGTCTTGTAATACTAGTTATATCAAACCTGAAGAAAGCAGACTCTACATGTGGAAAGAGTGGAATCCAGTGCAACCTTAAGCAAACTCTGTAAGTATATCCTTTATTTTCAGAGCTAGCCTCTCCCTCCTTCTGAAACCTCCATATGAACAGCAACCTTTATCCCCAGCACCTGGTACAATGCCTAGAGCAAAGTAGGTACTCAATAAGTCTTTGTTGGGTAAATGGGCAGTTGAACAGAGAAATGATGAACTGCTCCTCTCTGCAAAAGCCACTCGGACTTGTCTTCACTGAAGCATGTCATACCCTGGACCCATCTCGGTACCCCTTGTTGTCAATTCAGCCCCATTCGATAGCCCCCTGAAATGTTAAGTCATTTCCTAATAAAAACAAGATTTGTATCATCTTAGGGAATACATTAGATCCCTAAGAAGAGCCATCACTGAATGGGCCAATGCCTTTTGAAGAACCAGTGGCTTACCTCACTTGGGAAAGTGTGGCTAGCAGCACATAATGAAGTTGTTCCTGGACTTCCTTTTGCATTTTCTGTTCTCCATGCTCTTGTTCAGTACTCCCCTGGTTGCTCAGGAGAGGTGTTCTCCCAAAATAATAAAGAGGAGCAAGAACAGCCTTACAGACAGCCCAAAAGAGTATGTCATAAAATGCAGTCATTAAAAGCATAGAGTCCAAAGGACCTTGGCTCAATTTCTAGAAAATTAGTCTCGCTGTCCACATCTGTAAAATAAGACTAAATAAGATATGTGCAAAGTAAAAGCACTGCCTAGCATGTGCTAAGAACTCAATACATGTTACTTTTTACTTTATTATTATTTTTTAAGTAACCACGTAGGCCAAAGAGCAAATAAGAGGTAATCATTTCAGGTACCACAGTAAAATAGTGAAGAAGCTACCTGGGGGCAAGGTAGAAGGGGAAGAAGGAGGAGAAGGAGAGCAGGCACAGCCTTTTCTATAGCTGAAACCATATAATTTACATCAAGGGTATCGAATGTACATGTCCTTTTAGTATTTCCATCCTATGCCCATGACAGACATCACTAATCAAACCCAGAGTCAGCCTCAATCATGTTCTCGGAGCTGACTGCACCAATCAGTATTGTCACAAGAAAGGAAGGCTGCTTGCCATTCTATATTTAGGTGATTCCCTCCCTTTGCCTGTACTACCATTAGTCCAGGGAAGAATACTCTTTAATCTCGTTGTGTAAAATTTTGAAAGACGTAATTAAACTAAACTACTCAATCGTCAGCCTCCATTCACCCGAGGTTATAGAGTGACGGAGCCGTCACACTGAGAGATAGCACGGCCGTGTTTCTATCCCCAGTGCAGAGTGCCAACCCCTCCCACTGAGGAGGCCCTCCACGCAGAGCTGCTGGATTTCACACAGCTTCAAACCCTGACGATGGATCGTGCAAATTCACCCCTGTTCAAACTTAATTGCCTTTGTTTTCCTTTCTCTTCACTCTTTCCCTAGACATTCTCCGTGAGTGTCATTAGCTAACTTCCCAAGTGCAGGCTCAGTTTCAGCAGTTGGGCACGTCTGCAGCGTTGGGCGACACCCCCGCAGCGAGAGACCTGGGGTTTCATCAGACTCTTCACTGTCCCCGCACAGGGAGCAAGTGAAATAATACGTGGCTCGTTCTTCAACAACAACAACAACAACAGAAAAAATAGCTCAACTTACAAAAGAATAAGTGTTTTAAGGGACTCTTTTTTTAAATTTATTGATATAACTCTTTTGAGGTCACAACTCAAGTCCTTTTCTTCAGGTAATAAAGGAACCATTTAGCTGACTGTAGGTTTTCTTTTTCAATTTTATGCCAAATAAATACATGATCCTAAGGCAAGGTGGTGAGGAACAAGATGATCAACACAGTTTCCAGAGTTCTTTTTAAGAATTTCCACCCTACCTCTGGACCCTGGCACGCCGGCACATGTGCTGGTACACCGCAGCTGTGTTTACACAAGAAAAGTGAACTGGAGAGTTACGCATCCAGCCAGTGAAACTGATCCAATCTGGCTAATTGGGGCCCCTAACTTATCTTTCCTCACTAATATTTATTTTGGGGGAGCCTGAATACTCCTGAAAATTGCTATAATTACATTATCCCTGTAAACATAGCTTAGGTGACCTGTTTTGACCATGCCTTAAAACTAATCAGTTTTATTTCATACTAGCAACAGGGACTATGAGAGTCCTGATTAATCAAATCTGGAGTGGGAATCCCTAATTTCATTTGAACAAATAAATCAATTCAAACCAATGACTCAAAGAAAGAGCTACAGAGTGAGTACAGCCAGAGTTCAAATCCCGTGGGGCTGTGGATGATTCATTCCGCCACTCCCATCTTTAGTTCTTCACATGTAGGATATGGACGTTAGTGCCCTACCTCATAGGATGGTTGTGAAAATTAAATGAGATAATGAATTAATCATTTAGTGCTTGGCATGGTACTCAATAAATAATAGACAAAATTGTTGTTCTTGTTTTCACTCTTCTCACCTGTCTCTTTCCCTGGTGAAAAGATGCACATGAGAAGTTCAAACTAGTTCTGGATCTCCACAGTAATAAGAAAGTCCCAGCCTTTTTCCTCAAATATGTGCACATTCCTATGCAGCAGGTAACAGACATCTGGGGAGAGTTTAGGTCTTGGGACAGCGTGGATTCTTGCTTGCAATTTTGGGTATTCTCTTGCAGCAAAAGAAAAAACCAAAATGCTTAAATATTTCCAGACAACGCTTCAGTGTATCTGCTGCATCACTCCTAAGTGAACCATGGAACACACACTCTGAATATACGCATGAAATTGGGGGAACTACGCTGGCTTTGATGAATGCAATCCTACACTTTAGCAACTCATATAACAGGCCAACAAATTATGCTCCCTCTCCTCTTCTGTGCCTTTCACAGCCCCGGGAGGATTGTACCGCCGTCAGCTAAAAATCCCCAGAGTGGCTTGCTGGGAAGCAAGGGGAATGGCATAGCAAGGAATAGCAAGAATATTGATTGGAAGACCACCTTTCTAATTAAGGAAACACCAGGTTTGTGATTCTGAAAAGCTTACAGCACCAATTTCCCAAATCAACCGGATGTTCTTGCTTTTCTGTCTGATGTCCCATGAGGTTCTACCAAAGGCTTTGTATGCAGGGTAAGAGAAACACGTTCTGCTACTGCACAAGGTCAGATTTCCATTTTGATTCCTGAGTATGGGTGGTACGTACTGAGGCCCAATGTTTCAAGCTGCTGTTTCCAAGGCCCAGGCAGGACAAGCTTGAGTGAAGGGGCAGCACCAAGTTCTACCTAGGGTGGGTATTTACTTTGCCTACATGGGCCACTATTAGAAAGAGTACCACCTTCTAACCTGAAAGAAAAATGGAATGATTACATAGGCCAAGCAATGTAGCAAAGGGTTTGCAACGCAGTCTCTGGAGTCCAAGAGTGGCGTGTTGCAGTGGCAGCTGTTGTATGTAACAGCAGTTTCTTACACTCTCTACTCCCCACTGTCCTCATATGCTAAGTAAGGGTTATAATAGTAGCTGTTTAAAATTATGTTTCTGAGAATTGAATGACAAAATTCACATAAAATGCTTATACTATCACTTAGTAAACAGTAAGTACTCAGAATGTTAGTTGATAACTAACTCATCATTGAATGTATTGGGCAAGAGGATAAAAATTCTCTACTGAGATCGCTCATGAGTTTGATCTAGCTACATTGGAGAATTCAACTGCTGAAGAGTGTTAGAAATGAGGTTCACTTGGCCTGCAATTATATAATATTATGGCCAAGGAGTCTTACAATGCCCAAGCCCTACCCCAAACTACAGGCATCCTCCCAAGTGGGAGCCCAGGGGATATATATGCACAAGGAATAACGGCAGATGGCAATCAAAGTAACACTATTAGTGGAGACTTTGGCTCCAAACCTCAGCACAGAGAACCCTGGTGGACTATATTGGACCATATGGAATACTACTTTTGCCTAGTTAGACAATCAATCTATCACACCTGCCAGCACCAAAATGAATAAACCCAGACATCCACAGACTACAGAAGAGAAAGGATTTGCTTGCAATGCCTGGCATCAAGTTGATGTGAGCTGTGGGCTGTGCCATAGCCACAGACCTCTCTGCCATGTGAAAGAAAAACAGAGATAGCTCAGCTTGCTCCTAAAGCAAAGGTCCTGGTAATGCCACTAGCTTGGTTGCATGAAAGGGAGAAGCAGAAAGTGAAAAGGCAAGAGGGAGAGACAAAGACACAGAGAGAGAAGCAGATACACCCAGTGAGCATTTGAGAGTGGGCCTTATGACTCCAGTGAAGACAATTACCCAGAAATTGAGAGGGAACCCCTCACTGGAGCATGACCTTGGCGTGCATCACTGTGCACACAGTGACTCTACTCTACATTAACACCCTTGGCCTGATCATTGTGCTTGATCTTGACCAAACCCTATTGGAGGGAAGAGGAAAAATAGACCTGAAAATATACAACAGAATCAGGAAGATTTCATGAAGAGTCTACTGGAATAGAAGCCAAAAAATCAGTGTGATTCTACCTCTTTTGATAAGATATTATACTTCTTTTGCTCATTACTATCTCAATTATCTTCAAGTCAACTTCATTTCTACCATTTCTGTAGAGCAGAATGGTGATTTTAGTATATCCATGGTGTTCTATCAAGTCATATACACTAGATCAGGATTTCTCAATGTCAGCACTGGGCATTTTTTATGCTAGATGATTCTTGGTTGTGTGGCGCTGCCCTGTCTGTCCTTTGCAGGATGTCCAGCAACATCTCTGGCCTCTACCACTATGTGTCAGTAGCACCAACTCGCTGAGTTGTGACAACCAAAAATGTGCCCAGACATTGTCAGGTGTTTCCTCAGGGGCAAAATTGACCCCTGGTTGAGAATTCGTGCACTGGATTATACTGTTGTAACAAACAATTGATGAATCACAACCAGTGATCTTTACTTCTGGCACATGGGACATGCTGTTTGCAGGTGTGCTGAGGGCTCTGTCCAGGACCAGGCTAATGGAGCAGCCACCACCATGCCCTGTCCAGCACGTTAGAGAGAAGGGCAGTTTTGTAAATCGTGCACCAGACACCAAAACTTCCACTCGGAAATGACGCGTGCTCCTTCCGCTCACATTTTACCAGCCAAAGCAAATAACGTGGCCACACATCACTCCAAGAGCAGGGAAAATGTAATTCCATTTGCCCAGAAGCAGAAATATCTGGTGAACAGCCCTAGTGGCAATCACAGCTAGCATGCAAAAAAGTTCAAGCTTCCTCCTACATTAATTTCGTTAATATCTTCACCTATTTCTTGTTTCTAGTTTATGTTTATTCTGTTACTGTTTTTCTGACTTAAATTGGATGACTGATTACTAATTTTTAGCCTTTCTTTTCTTCTATTATAAGCAAATAGAGCGTTGACTTTGCCTCTAGCACCGCCTTCCTTATATCCTACGAACTTGAATATGTGATGTCTTCAGTACTGTCCAGATCCAAGAATCTTCTAAGCCCCACTATGATTCACCTTTTCATGAAGGAGTTATTTAGAATTATGCTCTTGTAATTTTCTATATGAAAGATATTTTGGGAGGCAGATTCATTTTTTTATCTCTTACTATACTAAGAGAATGGGATCTATATAAATCAGTATCCATATGTTGCTGATTATTTTTTCTTTGCTTTCTTTTTTAATGATGATTCTTTTAAATTTGTTAGGATTTACTTTGTGGCCTCATAAAGAGTCACTTTTCATAAATGTTGTGTGTACCCTTGACAAGGAGTATCTTCGTATTGTTAGGTACAGTATAATATGTGATATTTAGATCAATGTGTTATTATTCAAATATTTTCCTTTCTAACTTACATTTTATCTACTTAATCTGCCAGTTTTTGAGTAAAGTTATGTTAAAGTTCCCTATATAATGTTTGCCAGTTTCTCTTTGTAGCTCTTTCAGTCTTTAACTTTATATGACTTGAAGGTATATTAGTAGGTGCACAGAAATTTTAGAATATTATCTTTCCTTGTGAGTTGAAACATATACATCTAAATGGTAATTCTATCTTCACTAGAGTTAAACCCTATTTTGTCAGATTCTAACATAGCTACACAATCTTTTGTTTCCTGGTATGTCTTTTTTTACCCTTTCACTTTGAACCTTTCTACATCTCCATAATTTAAGTGGGTCTCATTTAAACAAAATATAGCTGGGTTTACTTTTTTATTAGTGCTGTTTTTCTTTAATCAAGCCAAAAAACACTTGTTTTTTAACTAGACTATTAATACCATTTTATATTCAATTACTACAGTTGCATTTCAATTTATTTCTGCCATCTTAGTTTGGCTTTGGATTGTGCTATTTGTACATGTGTGGATTCCCTTCCCTCCCCTTTCTTGCCTTCTTTTGAACTGCTTGTATTACCTCATTCTGTTTTCTTTCTGAGATTATTTTCCTTTCTTCTGAAGTTCATCCTTTAAAAGTGACTTTTTTAGGAATTGTTGGTAGCTTAAGAACACTTTCAATTTTTGTTTGTCTGCAAGTTTCTTTTCTTTAAAGATAGTTTAATTGGGTATATAATTCTAAGTTTACATGTTTCTCCTTTCAATATTTGAAGATATCATTCTGGACTCCATTTTGATACTGAAAGCCAGTCCTCATTGTTTAATCATCTTTCATTTGTAGAAATTACAATGAAATGTATGAATAATCATGGTTTTTGTTTTTGGGGGGGGTTTGCTTTTTGCTTTTAAGATTTCTTTGTTTTGCTATGAGGTTTTGCTATTATATGTAACAGATTTGTTTTATTTTTATAGATTTTATTTATTTATTTTAGACAGAGCAAAAGGGAGGAAGAAAGAGAGGGAGAGAAACCTCAGTGTGTGGTTGCCTCCTCTGCGTCCCCTACTGGGGACATGACCTGGCCCACAACCCAGGTATGTGCCCTGACTGGGAATCAAACCAGCGACCCTTTGGTTCACAGACTGACACTCAATCCACTGAGCCACACAAGCCAGGGTCAAATTTGTCTTTATTTATTTTGTTTATTATGTTTTCTTAATCTGAGAATACATGTCTGCCATTAACCCTAGAAAACTCTATCAATCACTGTAACTCCAAATGTTACCTCCTCTCTTGTTCTCTTCTCCTGGAACTCTGTTTAGACACAGGCTGGAGTCTGTTCTCCATTTCTCTTAACATTTTCCATGTCTTTGTCTTTCTGTGCTGCATTCTGAGTACTTTCCTCAGGTTTTCCTTCCCACCCACTAATTTCCTCTTTAAGTGTATCTAATCTGCAATTTGATCTATCTGTTAAATTTTTATCTCAATAATTCTATTTCTTTTAAGTTTTATTTCCTTTCTCTTTCAAGTGTGCCCAAGAGTTTTATAATCTCTTATTTATTATTCTCAGCATAATTCTCTCAGTGGAAGATTGTCCTAAAAAGCAGTTATGTATAAAACATCTCATAAAAAACAATAGCAATCGTGTCATGGTGATCCTGATACATATAATTGCAAGGCAAATTCTTCCCTGTATTTATATTTAGGAAATAAAAAAAGGTCATCTCTTATAATGAGATGCCCTGGCTGGTGTGGCTCAATGGATTGAGTGCTGTCCCATGAACCAAAGGATCACTGGTTTGATTCCTAGTTAGGGCACATGCCTGCATGGCAGGCCAGGTCCCCAGTAGGGGGCATGTGAGAGGCAACCACACATTGATGTTTCTCTCCCTCTCTTTGTCCCTCCCTTCCCCTCTGTCTAAAACTAAACAAATAAAATCTTTTTAAAAAAAGAACCCACTTAAGACCAGCAAAAGATCCCAGTCCAAATTACTGAACAACAGAATCATGGGCTAATAAATAGTTATTGTTTTAAACCACTGAGTTTGGGGGTGGTTTGTGACACAGCAATAGCTAACAGATATAGTTATTATAATCACTATTACTTCACTTGATGCTCTTCACAATTCTGTGAGATAAGCAGGAATGATAATATGCCCCATTTATTAAAAAAGAAAATAGACCATATTATTTCTTTATCATAGTGAACTTTCAAATGGGACATGTGGAAAATGATGCAACTAGCTATAAAGACACTACAGGTTATATTTATCATTATTTTTGTTTTAAAAGAAAGTAATAAGTGGAACTTTACTAATGCAAATATACAACAAACTAGTAGCATGCATATAATTTATAACAATTATGCATACACTAGAGATGCATGCTCAAAATATTTTATTGATAGTGACATGACATTAAAAAGTTTTAATGTAAGCAATTGCTTTAAGCAAAGTAGTAGAAGAGAATAGTTTTGAATACAGATCTGTGAATATTACTGTCCCTACCTGGGCTGTAGGGCCTCCAAACCCAAAGCATAGGAAGAATTGAATAGAACTTTCAAATGAACAGGAGACTTACTACAACAAATGAAAGAAGTTCCAAAGACTAATTGCCTTCCTTTGAGGAATTAAGATTGATAGTTAAAATTTCAAATTATATAGTTTTCTAAAGTATAAATAAAATATCTCAGTGTGGGATGAACGCATTTTTTAAAAAGCAGAATAGATTAATTTAAATTATACCCCAGTGGACATTTCATAATTAGCTTTATATATTAGTGCATCTGGAAAACATCATTCTTCTCAATAGGAAAATTATGCAATATGTATTGTGGGAGAATCACATGAAATTATTTTGTTTCTCCCATCAGCATGAAGGTCCCCACTTGCTTTAAGAATAATTGTGAAAATACCCTGCTACATATATGGAATATTGAATAAAAAATACCATGTGTTCCAAAATTCCATATATTGCTGATGGGAATGAAAATTGATGGGGGGGTAGGGGGGTAGGATTCACTAATAATAATAACTTCAACAGGGCACTCTAAACAATGTCGACAAGGGAGAGACATTGCAATCCAGTTCTGTGATCTGCTACACAGGCATTTTTATTATCTGTCTTCATTATCAGGATTAGAAGGATTAAGTGAGTTAACACATATGAAACTTTTAGAACAGTGTCTGGCACATAGAATGTGCCCAATAAAGGTTACAATTATAAGGACATGAATGGGGATAAAGATGTCTTCTCTGGAGAACCCCGGGCTGGCCCATCCCTCTGTCTTCATACACACCAGTGACTCTAAGTAGGGAGCCTGTCAGCCTGGGTGCATGAGAGCTAACCACACATGCCTATCTTCCAAGAGACCCCAGCATTACAAATGAGGAAGCAAGCTTAGAGGAATTAAGTGCCTTGTCCATGAGCACTCACATCAGAGTTTAAAGGTCTCCTAAGCCTTTGCTCCTTCCATATATTAGGATGCCTTCAACCATCATTCCAGGACAATTGCAATTTACTAGCAGCTAATGTATTTTCCAGCAGGAACCTCCCAGACACTTTGGGGTCCTCTCCCTTTTTCCAGGTTTCAGGATGAACAGCCCAGTTTATAACCAAAGTGCCATGAGCCCAGAGCCCAAACACGGTATAATTCCTGGCTGAGCTCCCATTGCTCACACACACAGGAATACACCCAGATGGCTGGACAAAACACCCCATTAAAGCTTCCTGTTTGCAACACCTTCACCTTCAGTAAGTGGAACATATACAGCATCATTCACATACACTGCGAAGGGCCGGCAAAACAACTGTCTTTCAGAGTTCAGCTCACCTTGAGTTTTCTGTTAGTCCAGAGGCTCTCAATTCGGTGTGATTTCAAACCCCACCCCCTGCAACCCCTCAGGGGTACAATCATCAATATCCAGACATTTTTAATTGTCACCATGCAGAGGAAGAGGTAAGCTACTGACTTCTAGTGGGTAAAGCCTGGGGTACTGTTGACTTCCTCCAACATACAGGCCATTCCCCTACCACAAGGAATTATCCAACCCAAAATCTTAACACTGTCACGGTTAAGAAACCCTGCTTCAGAAACTGTAAAATCAAGGTGCCTCCCGTCATACCACAGACACTTCCTGTGGACCTTAAGTGAGTGGCCTTAATTCTCACAGCCTCTTTCTTATTTGTCAATAAGATGGGAGTAATAATTCTACATACCTTACAAAATAGTTGTGAAGATTGTACAGGAAGATTTATTTTAAACCCCTGATCTGCCACCGGTGTTTCAATAAACAGCTGACTCATTCATTCAGTAAATACATATTGAGCACAAGACATAATGGACATAGGGGTGTGTAAAAACATCTACTGTCTCTCTGCTTGTGGAACTACTGTCTGGGGGAGACAGACATCAAAGAGGTGCACAAACAGGAAAAATTATCGGTCACTATTGCTGCTATTATTAATAGAGAACATCTTCCTTTTGGGGACTTCCCCACACTTCTACTCCTAAGCCTTTTCTGTGATTTTCCTGATACAATCCAAGAAGGGCTAATAACAAAGGTGAGTGGGCTAAAAGCCTTCCATGCTCACACTGGATGGAAGAGCAGGAAAGCTCTTTGCTCATCTGCCAGCTCTTCGACCTCCAAGAGAAGCCACCCCCAACTTCACATTGCCTGCTCTAAACTCCACAGTGTCTGGGGAGGAACACGTGATCCACAGCAGCCCTGCCACCGCACCGAGTTGCTATAGTAAGGATGCCCTTTATTGATCAGACTTGCCTGGAGTCATGTAACTTCCCAGCCTGCTGCTGGGCTCCCCAAGGGGCAGCCGGCAGGCAGCGGTGTCTCCCTGGACCACGGCTGAACCTTTGCTCTGCCCTCTCCCCCTCCCTGGGTACATGAAGGCTGCCCACAAAAGCACCTAATGCTTCTTTGTAGTGTCTTGTCATTCACACACTAATTTGAAGTCACAGATCAAAACAGGAGAGAGACACCAGGGAAAAGAGATTTGAAGATTCCCTGCCTTTCCAAAAGCGGTGCAGCGGTCCTGCTCCAGCAGCCAGCCAACCCACTGTTTCCCCCAGAGACTTTCTCTCTCTCCTGCCCTTTAATTTCACCACTTTCTAGAGTCTCTCTCTCTTGCCAACACTTTTATTATAGGAAGTCTGACACTGAATCTTAAAAGAAGCGCAATATGCCTGCCACCAATTAGAAAGCCAATGCTCTGAGAGGTTAATGAACTTGCTCAAAGGTCACGATGCTGGTTAGCAACTGCACAATCCAGAGAGATGCCCAGTCTGTCTGGTACCCTCCGCGAATGAGGCAGCCAGAAAATGTTTCCACATGAGTCTTCTTTGTTCTTTTTAAAAAATGGTTTAAAAGCCAAGTTAATTTGTTTCTTCATATAAATATTTGCTTAGGAATAGAAGTTAGGGGTTACTATTCCTAAAAACAAAGTATTAAAATGTCCTTGCTTCCTCAAGAACTCCAAATGTCACTGAATATTCAGTCATCTATTGAATACCTATCTCTACCCTCACCGTGAATTGGTGGCTCACGTGAATTGGTGATCTGTGAGCTCACTGGTGATACCTGTTGGGGAAGTAGCTCAGGTAGACTGGTCACATGGCTAAGCGGAATATCATATAGCAAGCCAGCAGCACAGCCAGAATTCGGGGTTTTAGTTAATGCAACATCCTTCAAGCCAAAGAAGAAAAACACACAGGAAGGCTTCCTTAGCATTCTATCCCATACCAGTGGCAGACATCACTAATCAATCACAGCACCCTTTCCTTTCAAGCCCAGATTCAGCTTCAGGTTCCTTCTTAAGAACATGGTCCAAACAGCTGTCATTCATCAACAAGTTCAACATAACATGGAGTGATTTGGGAAGACCTCTTCAAGGGCCTGTTTTAAAGATGAAATGAAGACAGATATGTGAAGAGTCAGAAGAGGAGCACTGTAGGTAGGAGAACAGCCCCTGAGAAGGATACAGTATGAAATGATGTTGACAACATCAAGTAACTGGAGAAAGATGATTGCGGTTGCACTGCAGTGATTGAGGAGAGGAGTAGCGGACATGAAGGTGGGCTAGGTGGAAATTCAGGGGGCTGTCTCTAATCACTCAAAGACCTTGAACACCTCAGCATGAATTAATGTACCACATGAAGGCAAAAAGGACAAGGACTTTCCCCAAGGAGTTCCATTTGGGCTGGAGAGCAGGAAACCAGAGAGAAGACAGAAGCACTGGGCTTCTCACTAGAAGGAAATGAATCACTGTCAGCTAGGTGATGGTGCTGACGACCAACCAAACTGTACCAGTCAGAATTCAGCCCAAGGAGCAGGACCCACAAGGAGGGACGAGATGTGTGTACACATGTCCCTGTGCGCATCATAGGATTTGCTGCGGGGCTTTCACTGCACACAATTGTGGAAGCCGGTTAAGCAGTCTCTATATGGCTGTCATTTGCACATCTCACACTGGATCTTGAGCCTGCAAAGGCAGACAGTAAAAAAGGAAAAATGGGTGCAAACTCTGGAGGAGACAGGACAAGCCAGAGGCCACTGCATGAGCTGCAGCTCATGAGAATGCCAGATCTCATTGCCTCTGACCTTGACGGTAGGGACTTCCTGAAGAAGCTAGGGCCATCCATCATGGACCTAAACACACATAGCACTGGAGCTGGAGAAGTGGGAGGGTCCTCAGGAGAGAGCAACAGCTGCAGAACTGCCTCGCTGCTGCTGCCTCCTATCAAGGAGGTGAGAGTTCAGACAAGGCTACTGCTTCTCCTCCAACCTCCAAATCTCACACAATCTCTCTGCGGCCCACTCTAACTGGACACATACCAGGAAGTGGTTCTGAGATATGAGTTCAGCCTAGCCAAGATGTTAGATTGCAAAGCCACACGTGAACTGAAGGATGAACTAATAATGCCAGGTCCTGCCTGCTCACAAGCACCCCCTTACACACTGCTCCCCTCTACAACCCCACACAGGTGTGGTCATCTCTGGATACAGAAGAGAGACTAGGGATGACTTCTAACTCAAGGGAAACCCATCCAGAGGCTCATGGACCCATCAGTTGCGTACTCTTTCCCTCCCTCCCTATGTGGATGTGTGTGTATGTGCACATGCATCCTTAAACCAAGAAACACACAGAGACTCAATTAGATGTCTGAAGAAACTTGTACAGGTTGAGTGGGGGGAAGGCTGAGCCGAGGTTGAGGGATCCATTCAGACCTCATGCAAGCAGAGAGAGCAGCAGCAGACAGACAAGCCATCACAAGAGACATTCCGTGACCCCTGAGAAACAGAGAGGCCCCTCCATTCCTGGCTTTCTCTGAGGGCCCAACTGCATTCTGCTCCCTGTGTAAACATGCGGTGGCCAACGGCAATAAAAACTCCACTTTCACCTTTGCACATGCCAGCTGGGCTACGTTTCCATTGTAGCAGCCAACTTGCCCCTGAGTCAGACAGCAGAGGTTGAGGTCGATCTGGACCTGCTTCCCTAGTCTCCCTGGTTACCACATTCAGTGACCCAGATGGCACACGTTAGAGGTGCTTCGGCTCACACGCACAAGGACACACCATGAAGTCACAGTAACTTGGAGGAAACAGCAAAAAGAGTGAGAGCTGAGTGAGTCACAGAAACACCTCCCTCCTGTGCCGAGCTGGGCACAGCACATCCTGTCGGCAGAGGCCTCGGAAGGTGGTGGGGCAGGGGAGGGAGGGCATAGAGGAGCAACCGCCACTTGCTGCCACTCCTAAGATGCACGCTTGAGCGATGGTGCTCTTCCCAGAGCTGTCAATCTCCCAGCATTTGTGATCCTGAAAACTGATTTAATAGAATATTTTAAAGTAACTTTTTCAAAACTTTATGCCAAAAAGAAAAATGAAAAAAAAAGAGAAGAAAGAGCTAATTGCACTTTAGAGCTTCAGGTGCTTTTCAGGCCAGGATCTCAAATTATGTGATGAACCCTCATTTCATACAACCTTGCTTCACCCCGTGGCGGGAAGAGATCAGCACTGCTGAGCTGCTTTTACAATATGGGGAAACTGAGGCCCTCTTTTAAAAGATGGGACTGTCACTGCTCTCAGTTTTGCACTTCAAGAGGAAAAGGGTGGCCCATGTAGACCTCAGGCCTTGTAAATGCCTCTGGCTAAGATGCCCTGTCAGGCACTTTTCCACGGTGAATACTCTATTCAAAGTGTCAGTTTCACTGGCCAGCATGCCTTTTCCACAAGACTGGAAACACACAGGCTGCTGACAGCTCACATCCGAAAAATTCGACAAACAGAAAGGAGAGAAACACATTTATCTAAGCTTCAGTGTCTAAGCATCACACAGGATTCTGACTGAGTGGTTTGGATTTGCATACCCACACCTGGACCAATTGCTGGGTCAGAGAGATGAATCCTGTGATTGGCCAGGCCTGGGCCACATGGGTCATCCCATGGCCAATGGGAGCAGAGAATACTACTCGGAAAAGAGGGTTAGCTGAGGCATAACCAGCAGGGGAATTGTTACCTGAGCAGCCATCCCAAATTGTGTTTTTAAGAAACCTTCCACCTCAGCAAAAAGAGGTAGCCAAATACACACATCTCACTCTGTCTTAAGCAGTTTAACAGAAAGATGACTTGCAGCTAAATCTTTGTGCACACAACACACTTGATTCCTTAGTGTAAATTGTTATAAGTGGCACACTCAGTCTTGTGCTAAAAATGTGGTTCTCAAATTTTTGAAGGTTTCGATCCTCTTTGCTCATCTGCTTTTCAGAAAGAGGATACAAATTTACATTCTCACTGGTATGTGAATGCATTGTCATTATTATTTCAATCTGCATCCTAAGGAAAGGGTAAACATGCACTAAAATGCCCCGTAGGAACAGGGGCAGTAGAAGAGAGAAGAAGGAAAGAACCCCAATAAATCGCCAGTTAGACCATCAGGGTCTGGACAATTGAGGAATATTTGTACTGACAAGGTATTAATGAAATCAGATGAAATGACATTGTATAGCAGATCCCAACTATGAGCAAAGGCTATAACCTCCCAGAATCAGGCAGCAATGTGAACAGGAAGGGCCCCTCATGTCAGGCAGTTGAGCTTAGAGGTAGCTGGCTGTGAGTGGCTTACTTCCTCAGCCTCCCCTGGCAAAGATGAACTCCTGGCAGCATGCAGACGGGATTACATTTCTCAAGGATCATGGCCCCTTGAAGCCAGAGCAGCATACCTGTCAGAGGCAGACTCTGCCCCATAATTGCCCTGATGCACCGTGGGCTAATTGCCGTTGCTGAAAATAATCTCCAAAGATTACAGCAGGCATCATAAATAACAAGGGGCTCTGCGACGGCACATTATGACAAGGTCTCCATCGGTCTTATCTGTTACTGGAGTGGAGCTCGTGCATTCGTGCTGCTAATGAATCTTATTCATTTGTGCAAGTGATGTTTCCATTTGACAATGACATGAACATAAAGTGGAGGTTAATTTACTCCATTGCGAGAGGTTCATTATTTAACCTGACGTTGAGGACAAAACAATGTAGCTTAATAGATGACAAATAGAAATTAGTTGTGATGAATTTTGCCATTTAATTCGAGCAGGCTCTTTGAATGTTTGCCATAAACATGGCAAGAGAGCCAGAGTTGCCCTCTCTGTGGGTGGGATTTGCTCACCCTGCTATCCCCGTGGTATCAGCCAAGGATGGGGATACTTCTGGTGGGAAGTTCCATTGGCAACAAGCAGTTTCCAGTTACACCAAAGATTCTGGAGACTAATGGCAATGTACTGTCATTGGGTCAAATTTTATTGGGTTACTTTCCTTCACACCAGATAAACAACTGATTTACAAGGCTAGACACTGGAAGTTGTGTTGAACATTGATAGCTGTGAGCGCCATCATCTGGAACCCTACACTGGTGCCTTTTTATTCTCTTGTATGGAGGTAAGCTAAGCAATAACAAGAATGAGCTATGGTTCTAGAATCAAACAGAGCTTGTGTTTGAATTCCAGGCCAGCCAGTGACTAATGAGGTGCTTTTAGGTTAGTTATGCAAACTCTCCTAGCCTCAGTTTCCTCCCCCTCAGAGCGAGAATAATGATAGTATTGTATATACCTCAGACTAGAGATCAGATGGGATTCTGAGAAGGGAGAGAGAAATATAACTTGGAATTTTTATGGAGTCCATGTCCTTGAAAAATGGTTAGAGATCAATTGATTCTGATTTTTTCCCTCCATTGAGATGTAATGCTTGTAAGGAAACCAGAGAGATCATTTACACCTTCCCTCCCAACAGTATTTGCATTGCGTAAGCCTTTTCACTGTAGAGAGAAAGGCTTTGTCTCCAGGTTAAGGAATTTTAGGTCCAAATGATCATGTAACATAGAAAGAAAGCTGGAGACCACTTTAGGTGAACAATGACAGCCTGTGCAAAGGCTCTGTGTTAAAAGGGAATGTGGAAGGCACAAGAGACTGGAAGAAATCCAGGATGTTTCCAGAGTAGAAATCCAGGTCACGGGAGGAGAAATAGGCCAAGCCAAGATTTTGCCAACCTTTGAAGGCCACGGTGAAGACTTTTGTTCATCCAAGAGCGAGGTCTGGAAGGCCAAGTGTCCTACCTGGGCCCCTACTAATGTTTAGGTTTCATTTCAAATAGATAACTTTGGAAATAGTGTGGAAACTAGATTTGGAGGCAGGCAAGGGTAGATACAGCCAGGACAGGCTGGAGGCCAGAGCAGTGCCCCAGACCAAGATGACAGTAGCCTTAGACAAACTGGTGGTAGGTACAGAGAAGTCAAAAAGTTTGACACCGATGTCAGAGGAAAAATTAACTGAACTCGCCAATGGACTAGATATGGAGATGCTGGAGAAGGAACAGCGATGGCGACTTGCACGAGTCGCTGGGCCCAGCGCCCTGGTGAGAAGTGACAGAATAAGGCTCCAGGAGAGCAAATTAATTTTCCTGAAAAGTGATTGAGCACAGCACATATGCTTATGTGTAGGGCATTGTGTATATATGCGATATGTGTGTACAAGAGTGGGAGGAAAGTTATTTGTGTGTATACTGTATGTTCTATACACACATACGCAGGATGCATTATTTAGATAAACTAAACATTTGAGCATTGTTTTATCTCTAAACAAAAGTTAGAAACTGTGCCCGTCTCCTACCTCTATTAAATGAATCCCTGTGACATATGACTCTTGTTCTGTGCTTATTTTTCTAAACTGCAGAGTGTGTACACAACTGTCTCTATGTCTCGATACTTTCTTCTATCTATCCAGTGTGTGGTCACCTTATTTTTATTGTTATCCTGGCTTCTATCCAATTTACTAGTTTGGGGCTTATGTAAGCATATTTTAATAATTTTGGAGGAATCTTTTCATCGTTGAAGCTTGTCTAAAGAAGGCCTGAAATAATCAGTATTTCAGATTTTTACTGCTCTCCACCTCCTTCCCCCACCACACACACACACACACACACACACACACACACATATATGTTTTGCTATTTTAAAGAAAGAGATTTAACAGCCATAAGGCACTTTTAAAAATAACATTCACATCTGGGCTGACCACCTGTATGCCAAAATTTAGCTTGATGTTAATTAAAACAGGCATGTTATAAACCTCAGGAAATGGCAGCTGACCCCTAACTATGAATGTAATGCTATAATAATACGTAGTAAAAATAAGACATTTTGAGGCTGTTGCCCAAACCACTCATGCATTAAAATTCTCACCACTGTATACCCTTGTGTGAGGACGGGTAAATCAACTGCAGAAGTGATCCAACCAGAAAATAACAATGATAACAATTCAAGGGGTAAGAGCAATTCATTCTCCCAACGATGGCTGTAAATTCCTGTCCTAGACAGAGAGCAGCGTTCTGCCTCGTGAGAAAGGTTCTGCGTGGAGTTTGGAAGATTAATTAGCTCCATCCTGCCAGGTATGACAATAACAATATCAATGCAGCTGGTATTCTTTGGACACTTTACTTCTTTATCTGACACTGTGCTAAGCACTTCACATAGGTAATTTCAGTTAATCCTCCTAACAACCCTATAAGGCAGGTGCCATCATTATTCCCACTTTGCAGATGAGGAAATAAAGGCTTAAAAGATTTAGCTATGCTCCATGGGTGGCACTGTGGCAGAGCTGGGACTGGAACACAGGCTGTCCGACCCCATGGCCCAGGTGTCCCATGCTGACTCTACCCAGCCACAGAATCCTGCCCTCACTACCATCTGGGCTCGATTCCATCCGCAGACTCGCTCTATTCTTTGCACATCCAACCACAAGTGACCTCTTGCATTTTCCACCACCTCCTTCTGGCCCCTTTCCTTGTCACTTTACTCCCATGTGACCCCAGAGCTTCATGCATTTCCTTTTCACTTTCCTATCAGCCCCACTCATTTGAAACCACTTCTCTTAATTGCCTTTGACACTCTGGCATTTGACAACTCAGCTTTTGCTCTGCTTTTCATTTGATCCAGCTATTTGCCACTGCCTCTGAATTCTGAAATAGTCCTCTTTGTCCTTGCACCTTAAATTTTTGCTTCATAAAGCAGGGTATTGGAAATTTGCATTTTAGGGCATGTATATATAGAACATAACTAGGTAGAGCAACATGTTGCAACTGAATATTAAAACACATAGACACTGGCATTTTAAACACTTTAAAATTCTCCATGGTTCAAACCACACTGTCAAGAACATCCACTGGCACCGCAGTGAATAGCACTTGAAGTTATAAGTCTAAGTTCATTTGTGAAATCTCCAAGTGTGCACATTTAAAAAAAAATTCAAAATTCCTCCAAAATTCACCTGTTTTACAGTTCCTGAAGCAACTCTTGCAAGATGTGCCAGAGCCACTGAACCCATGGGTTGTGCAGTGTGCAGCAAGACTTGACTGCATTCTGTTCCACAGGACCTCGAAGACTTCACGTGTACTCGTCAGAACACCAGCTTCACATCAGAAAGATCAAGGTTCTGGCCTTCTACATTTAGTCACTAAGTGACCTTGGACAAGTCATTTAACTTCAATGCACCTTTGTAAATTATCTTTGAAATATGAATGTCTACTACAGAACCCTCCCCATAGAATTCTGATGAGATTCAAATGAGAGAATATATTTAAAGGCCTAATCTAGTACGTGCTCAATAAACGATGCCTATTGTTGTTGATACCAACTGTTTTGTAGTTGTCTTTACACTAGAACTAGTGGCAGTAGTGACTGTTCGAACAGGGCATCCAAGTTTTTTCTGTGCTAAGGAAATTCTGACAACTCCCTCCTCTTCAGCAGAACCTTCAGCCACACCTAATAGCGTGAGGTTACCCCAACCCGCATGCTGCTTCGTCTCTCCTCTGCCTTTTTATATATTCTCTTTTTCCTGGAAATGTTGCTCTCTAAAGATTGTCCTGATAAAATCCAAATCGCTGTCCAAATCTCAGATCAGATAGCACTTTTGTGAAGGTCACCCCAACTCCCCAAAACAGCCTTAAACACTCTTCATCCCATTTTTCTTAGATGTGGTTTCTAAACTGAGCTATCAGAGCACAGGCACCGTGTTTTACTTTATTTCTGGTGTTACTGTGTTCCCAACACCTGGAAATGTGGCTGTGGTACTCAGAGACCTATGCAGGGAGCTTTGGGACCAAGGAACAGAGAGCCACACCTCAAACTGGGTTAGCATTAAGGAGGTACAATATCTCATACAACATGAAGTACAAGGACAGGATGGGGCCGGGGCTCATTCAGTGACTGAATCCCCACTTCAAGAAGCTGGCTGTTTCCATCTTCCTTCTGCCATCTCTCAGTGAGGCAGCCTTGCATGGGCATAAGATGGCTGCCATTGCTCCAGGTGCCTCATCTACATGCAACAAAAACAAAGGAAGAAAGAAACTATCTCTTTCTATGTTTCCTTTAGAGGAGACAGAGGGCTTTCCCAGAAAGCTCTCAGCTTTGCATTTCCCAGGATTAGGTTTATATGTTCATTTGCAAACCCATTCAATTGCTGAGGAAATGAGATTACCACAATTACTCTAGGCCAAGGATCAGCAAACTTTTTCTGTAAAGAGCCAGATTATAAATACTTTAGGCTTAGTGAACCGTACAGGCTTCATTGCAACTACTCAATGCACCCTTGTCGCTCAGGAGCACCCACAGACAATGTGTAAATGGATATGATTATGTTTCAAAAGCTTTCATGGACACTGAAATTTGAATTTCATATAATATTCACATGATGCAGTATTCTTTTCTGAATGTTTTTCAACCTTCTAAAAAAAGTAGAAACCACTCTTAGCTCGAAGGCCATACTGGTAGCAGGTTGGTTTGGGCCTAAGGACAATGGTTTGCTGACCCTCGGCTTGTATTTGCAGTAAAATGTAGGTTGCAGTGCATAGCCAATATTTAAATTTATCTGCCACAATTTCTGAGGGCACAATAAATATCTTCAAAATTAAAGAAGTAAGTGATTAAAGAGAACACAGTCCTTGCCCATGAGAAGTTCATAG
Organism: Tonatia bakeri; assembly: GCA_004024845.1. Classification (NCBI taxonomy): domain Eukaryota; kingdom Metazoa; phylum Chordata; class Mammalia; order Chiroptera; family Phyllostomidae; genus Tonatia; species Tonatia bakeri. The sequence continues at coordinate 389,853 of PVIA01000448.1, read as the reverse complement.
GGTACACATACATATGATTTCCTAAAAGATATTCTTTAAATAGCTGACTTGCCTGCTGATGGTGGGGTCAGCAAAACTAAACAACCAAAACGTGGTTTGTGACAGCTTAGATATTCAATTGTGAAAATGGGAGGTGAATAATCTTTTGTATTAGACTATGTGGGAAATACAGATTGGAAAAACCACTCAGGAACCTAAAGTCATAAAACATTTGCTGTGATGGTAAGTAGGTGAGAGAGATTACTTAATGGGTGTTTTCTGCGTTAACATCTACTGACTTCACAATTTCCCAAACAATGTTGTACGCATCCCGATGCAGGCAGAGATAATTACAGAGTAACTGCTCGCACTCAGTGTAAATTAATCAAATGTAAATTAAATAAACTGTAAATAGAAGATGCTCCTTAGCTGATACGGCAAGTGAACCGCCTCCATTATAGACTCATTTTTGCAAAATTACATCTAATCATAGTATTTTAAGATAGTGTTTGGCAAAACAGCTCTAAATCTGTCAACAAAAGCAGCCGATTACTTCTTCTCGGCTGAATACCTTTGCCAACAAATACACATCTGTCTGGAAAGATTTACATACGGTTCTGCCCACAGGCACAGCTAAAATCTCCGTGACCTATGGAGGCTTCTTTCACCTTTGTGCCCTGAGAGTCAATAAAAATTCATTCTAGAGTAATCTTACTGCAATCCTTAAAAATAAAAAAACTACAAACCTGAAATGGAATCAAGTCTATTCCAAGAACCCCCCAAATAAATGTTCTCCTAGGTAATTATACAGCTTATGCTGCATGATCAACACTTTAACCTTGCTTGTTAGTTGCTGCTTTGACAGAGGACACATTCCTGAACGTAGCCCACAAGACCCGGGTGGCCTCGGCTGCAGTCAGAACCACCTTCGTGGTTCACTGGGCTGATTCTCTCCATTCTTCAAGCACACGGTGCTTGCTTCCTGACCTTGACCCATGAACTTCCTTCTGCCTGGGCCACACTTTCCCTCTCCCTATCTCACTTACTCCTTGACACGTCCTCTCCCTTAAGGTCGAGACCTTATGTTGGGAGCTTATGTTGGGAGATCCAGAAGCCTTCTCGGCCTCCCCTCCCCATCATGGGTTAGGTGGCCCTTCTATGTGTGTAGCACCCTGGGCTTGCTCCCTCCTTTTGTAATATTGACAATCCAAGGATTTTCTGTGTATTTCTTGGCCTTTTGAAGACTGAGGACAGGAACTGTGTCTTGTTCATTATTGTAAAAAGTAGAGGAGGCCAGTTCATGAAGGGATTTATGTCTTGCTGGAAAGTTTAGACTTTATCCGGAAGGGTATAAAAAGAAGCCACTGGAGACATCTGTCATGTTCACATCCGCCTTTCAGAAAGATCTCTCCAGGAGTAATAACAAAGAATGGACGTATGAGAGCGAGTGCGGAATGGTGAGGGGTCCGCACTGGGGGCAATGAGAACACTTGGTAGCTGCTGCAGCCCAAGTGAGAGAGGGTAGCGGACTATCCCATGGCCACAAATACTGTGAATGGAGAACAGTGATCACTTTAGAGAGACATTTTGGAGGCAAAATTTATACAATTTGTAACCAACTGTGTACAGAATTGAAGGACTGGGAGAGAGGAATAGAGGCTTGGACAGCTAATCAAATGGTGGCGCTAGTCACTCGAGAAGAAATATAGGAGGAGGAGCAAGTTGAAGATGGGGGAAAGGGATGTTTAATTCCATGGCAGACTTGCTGAACTCAAGGCACCTGCAAAGCATCTAGGAGGAGACGAGCAGTCAGGCATCTGTACCTACACAGATCGGAAAGTGAAAGGGGGAAGGGGGGACTTGGTGAAAGAAGGTGAAGGAGTTAGCCAGAGAACACCCATGCATAACCAACAGACACAGACAAGAGTGTGGTGATGGCCAGAGGGAAGGAGGTGTGGAGACTGGGTGGAGGTGGGCAAAACAGGGAGGGAAAGGGGGACGTCTGTAATGTGTCAACAATAAAAACAAAGAACACAATGTCTGAGAGTCGTCAGATTATAAGGAGTACCGTAAGACCACTCAAGGAAAATGTATGTCAAGGAAACAGAACCATAGATATGGAGAACACTAGGATGGTGGCCAGTGGGGAGGGGTCTGGGAGAATGGGGGGAAAAGTGAAGGGATTAAGTACAAACTGGTAGCTTCAGAATATAAAGGGGGATGTTAAGAGCAAGTATAGGAAATGGAGGTGCCCAAGAACTTATATGCATGACCCATGGACATGAACAAAGGAGAGGGCAGATCGTCGGAGGGAGTGGGGGTACTGTGTAGAGGGGGTCAAAGAGGGAAAACTTGGGACAACTATAATAGCATAATCAATAAAATAAAATAAATTAAAAAATAGAGAAGAGCTTAAACAGAATCTGAAACAATACCAACAGCTAATAGCCAGGCAAAAGAGGAGGAGCTTATGGAAAAGACAAAACAAGACTGAGAGTAGCCAGAAAGAAGGGTAAAATCAGGAGGCAGTGTAGGCAAAGGTAACTCTGGCTGCCCATGACTCCAACTTGGAATATTTTTCTGGCCCTGTTTCTAACTGCTTTGGGCTCTCCATTTTTCCTAGTTCCAAGTCCCAAGGGTGAGAATCATATTTGTTCAGCTAATTCTCACACTAAGCTATGTAACTGACAACGTTATAAACTGGTCACCCTTGAGTCAGATGGCCACCTTAACCTAACTATCTTCAGCCCACTGCAGGAAGACACAAAGAGTAAGGAAGTTTCCCTTAGGAAGTACTGTGGGCAGGAAGGTACCAACTGAACTTTCTAATATAGGGACGTTCTCAGAACACTGCTATTAAGACTCAAATAAGAGCAAGTAGAATGTCCACCCTCTACTTAAAGAGCACCCAGAGAGAAATTTCACCCTGCAGGAAGGAGGATTGGAGATGCAGAGACTAAACCCCAGGTCAATGATCTATTATAGATGTAGAGAGAGCTTCTAGCATGTGACATATGGAATATCTCTCACAGATGTCTGAATCCAACCTCATTTACAGGAATTTGTCCCAAGATCCTGAGATAAAAGCTAAAGAAATAAATTGAATACAGAATTGTAATACTAGGAAAGATGTAAGCAAAACTAAGGCCACGTTGTTTGGAATCCTCATTCAAAGAATGAGATGCTGACAGGAAGGGGTGCTCCTCCCATCTCACTGAGAGGTGGGATGAAAGCCAAGGCTGTATATGATGGCTGGTGACATAGCAAGACAGCCAGATGGCCGTGGGTATCCTTTCTACATCATCGAAGAGTGAAGCAAGCACGTGCAAGAATAGCCCAGAGTCCCTGGACTACATCACAGCATTTCTAAAGGGCATTCTTTGATGCCCTTTGAATTCCATTTTACTAGATTTTATTTCCAACCAGGCACATAGTGAATAGACACCAGTAGCATCTGGTAGTGTGGCTCTCACTGCTCTTTTCCACAGAATTTGGAGAGCATGCATCCTTAGCGGATCATGGGGAAGATTTACTTCTCTCTTCTCTGAGAAGTTATTCAATAAGTAGTGCGAGCTTGTCTTCTAAACATGCACCGTATCCCCACTCCCAACCAAGGACAAGGATGTCTCCAAGTACTCAATTGTTACTGTTTCTTTTTTCTTTTCTCTTTTCTTTGCCTCTTGTTTATCTTTCTTTTCCTTTTCCTTTTTTTTTTTTTAACTCCTGCACATCCACTGTGTGCTTACTTAGAACTGGGTCAGATCTGAGGAGAATGATATTGCTGGAGACACAGAGCACTTTAGAACCAGTCAGAGAACAATGGAGAATGGCATATGGCCAAGTGTCACACATAACAGTACAAATGACAGTTCAAAGAAGACAAGGTTAAGTTCGTTACAATCCCGGTAATGGGCTCAGGGATAAAGAGAGAATTAAATGTGAGGTAGCCCCAAGGAATCAGCTATTATGGCCATTAAAAATTCTCCAAAGTACTTCCCTCTTCCCTCACCCTAAAAAAATATAGCTAAATAATAATAAAAAATCTATAAAAAATGATTTGTTTTAATTTTTAAAATAAACATATAACACACCTGCTACTTTTAAAAGGGGGCAGGGAGGTGTTAGCAAATCAACCCAGAAGGTGTCACAAATCCAAGAAGGTTGAAAATCAACACAGGCAAGTCCCCCTGGGGTCTGGAGAGATTTATGCTTCTTAAGGGCCTTGGGACATTAGCCGCGCAAACCCCCGCACTGCGTCCTGGCCTCATTTAAAGGACCCATAGGTCAGACCAAAACAGTACAGTGCTTTATATGCCAGCTTTTCGTGACTCTCTCTAGGTCAGAGGAAGTAAAGCTCATGTAATTAGGGGGTAAAGACAGAGGCTGGGAGTGGGGGATGGAAGCATGATGAAAGTTCCAGAGTTTAAAGGCTCTGTAGGAAGCCAGGGGAAAAGTCGATAAAGCCGTGTCTTTACGAAACATGTGTTTTCCCCAGCAGAGTAAAACGTACTTGCCATTACGCACAGGGAATCGCCCTGTGACTTGGCACTCTCGCCCACCTGTGGGGCAAGGATGACTTAAATTCATTACGATGGCTGCGAGCCCACCGTTATCCTGAGCAGCCTTTTCAATCATCCAACACCGATTCAGGCCCCGTTCAGTCTAAGGTCAGCACTCAATGCATTTAATTGCATTAACTTTATTTCACAGTGGATAATCCAGGTGGTATTTTATGATAATTCTCTCTGAAGTAAAACATTTGATTGGTTGAACTATCGATAAATGATGCCAAAGAATAAAGAGGTTCCTATAAATGACATGGCTGGACTCAAAAGCCCAGCCTCAATAGGTAATCACCAAAATATGTCAAGAAGCAAGGACCAGCAATAATACAAACAAAGCAGAAAACTAAGGAGAGCCAACATGGAGAAAATGATGGAAAAGGGCCTGTAATCCTCAGAACAATTACAAAAGAATCTCAGATTGTCCCAGTGACAAACACCGATACTCAAATCAATGACTAGATCCCAGAATCAGTCTCCTAGATTCCAGCTGTGTTATTAAGAATCTAATGAATCCCACGATCCTTCAGACTAGACACCAGTGTTAACGGACTCAGTGATATTCTTCTGAAAACTGGATGTCACACCGATAACCATGCACAGTACCCAGCAACTATTGCCAGCAATATGCTTATAATGACATAAAATGTCATGTGATGGTCAAACAGAGTTTATCAACTAGAAATTTTTGTGACCTATCATTACAAAGGAAAGTATGTTTTATGTCAATGAGCTTTTTCAGTCTTTATTCATTATCCATCACCCATCCATCCTTCCATTGATCTTCCCATACATTCAGTCTTCCCTCTCTCCCGTCCTCCCTCTCTTTCTTCTAAGAATTGTGTACTGAGCATCTGCTAAATGCCAAGCACTGTTCTCAGCCTCAGAAAGACAGTTTTGCACAAGATGGACAAGGAGCTTCCTACAGTGCCATTTCCATTTCAGAGAGGGAAGGCAGACAAGAAACAAGTAAACAAATAACGAATAAAGAAAATGTCAGACGATGCTCGGAGCTACAAGGGAGAATGCACAAAGTCATGGCAAGAATGAGACTGCGTTAGAGAAGGTGGTGGGCAAGGGTCCTGTCGGAGGCAGAAGGGACAGCTGCACTAACACCTGAAGGTGGAAGAAGATCAGCTGTAACTCAGCGTTCCTCAGATTCTCAGTCTCAGTGTTGTGGACAGTTTGGCCTGGATAAGTCTTTGTCATGGGAGATTATCCCATGCACTGATCCTGGCCTCTGCGCACTGGATACCACTGCAACCCCATCTCCATGTCATGACAATCAAAAATGTCTCCAGACACTGCCAAACATTCCTGGGGGATGGGATTACCCCTGCGAAAGAAGCTCTGGGCTACGTGGAGATCTGGGGGGAAATCACCCCAGAGAGAGGAGTCAGCACAGACAAACCCTACGTCGGGAAAGGAGGCCAACGTAGGTGGAGTACAGCCAGGAAAGCTTAGAGTCAAGCAAGATGAGGCTGGGAGGGTGCCAGCTCAGGGCTTCACAACCACGGCAGGGTCTGACTCCGGGACCTAATCACGGACACGTATCCTTGGTAGAGGAGCTGTTAGTCCAACATGGTGAAGAATAAACATATGAACACAAATTATGAAATAGTCTATGCTTCAGTAATTAACCAAGGGATATCAAGCTAATCCAGAGTTTGGGAATCCACTCTGTACCCGAATGCCATTTCACAGCAACGTTAGAGAAGAATCATCTAGGTGTCTATTTTATCCCCATTCTGGTGACTGTCTCCTCAGTAGGTTATTGCAGTTCACTAATTCCCTTTCATAAAGATGTTCTAACCCATGTTTTGAAAGTTCTGCATTGAACATCCCCAGTACCAAGTGAAGAAACACTTTATTTATCATCCTCTGTGGCTCTGGACAGGGCCAGGGTTGTCAACAGTAAATAAATCATATGTCACGTCTGATTTGTGTTCAGTTTACATGTTATTTTATCAGAGATTTAAAAAAAAAAAAAGACAGGCCTTAAATTGCCAGCACTGGAAGCTTTTTTGGAAAGTTTATGCAGAGACAGGAACACTGAGATTCTTCTCTTTTGTTTTCCCAAAAGAAGATATAATTTATGATGATAACCCTCTTGAATATTGAAATAGACACACCTTAACATGCACAGAAGTGAAACAGAATTCCTCAGCTGGGTTATATCTGGGGAAAGTTGTACTGAAAGCTGAAAGACCAACTCCTCAATACCTTCAAATTTCAACTCTCCAGAAGTTGCCTTCATAATTACCCCAGAGTGATTAGTTGTGCTGCAAGCTAAGAAATTGACTCTATGTCAGAAATAAAAACAAAACCAGATTTTGGAGCAATTGTAAATGGTATAATACACAGACTTAGGGTCATAAGACAACAAAAAAGGCAAGGAGATTTTGCAGAGAAGCAGCAGTGACAAAGCGAACAGGAGGATAAACACCGGTGCCCTCCCTTCAGCTCCATGATCACAGAAGTTGCACAATCTAGTGGAAAGAGTTTGTGGGTAAGGAATGGAGTCTCCAACTTGTAGGCCACTCACCACATGTCTGACTTTGCTTTGCCTCTGTTTTCTCAATTGCCGAATAGGTGCAATAAGAGAAAAGCATACTTAGCTCACAGGGTAGGTCATATAACACAATATCCCAAATGTGCAAAAAATCACATAGAAAGTATAAAATCTTATAAACATGTAAAGAATTGTGGTCCATAAATCACCACAAGGCCTGGGGGTTTATCCTATGAATGGTCTTATATGGCCAAAAAAAAGAAATCCCAATATTAAATTTCACTTTAAGTGGTCCACGTAATCCACAGGTCCAGATGGCCTGTGGAGAATGTTCAGATCATTTCCCTGCATGATGTAAGATGCAAGAGGCACAAAAGAATACAGCAGAAAGGTGTCTTCTCCAGGTCCGTCCTCCATAGTCAATTTCATTGAGTCACATGAACCCCTGGCCATGGAGAATTAAATTCTTTCACTCATTTCATCCAACAATGTTGAATACATACAATGTGTATGTAGGGAGACTGCTAGGCCCTGGGATATGAAGATCAATAAATTAGGTTCTTGTCCTTGAAGAGCTTACCCTGTGATCGACAAACAGAAGGAGAGGGAGCTTCTAGTGTTTATTGAACATGGGACTACACCAGGTACTTTCTGTATGATTTTTGATTCTATATCATTTTATGGCCACTTTTCAGATGACAGACAGACATGGGATGTTTCAAAAAGTTCACATACAATCACAAAGCTTCTAACTAGGAAGCAGAATCTGAGATTGTTCATTCGTTCACTCACCTAATTTACTGCATGCCTACTATGTGCCTGGAACAATGCAGGCACTGGGCAGACAGCAGAAAACAAGACAGGCAAAATCTCTGTTCTTTTGGCACACACATAATTGTGAGGGAAGACAGATAAAAAGCAATAAACACGGGCCTGCCTGATGCCAACATCCGAGACCCTTCCACATGATGCCTTCCACTGAGTCATCCCTCTGTGGGTACAAAGAAGAGCAAGAGGGGACACCTCTGCACACACAAACAACAAGCCCAAAATGAGTGGCCCCTGTAAACCAGAAATCTAGAAAGAATGAAGCCAGATAAAAGAGACTGTCAGAACAATAAAATGTCCTCCTCCAAAGTCTAAATTGAAAATATGTGCATTTGGTTTGAGTGCCTGTAAACCCAAAGGCAGGCGGCTCACAGACCATCAACAGCTCAGAGGCCACCCCTGTCTGGGCATAAACAGGAAAACCAGCTCTTCACCAGAAGGCCTGAGGTTTAGAGAAATTAAAAGGCCTGGGTCCCTGGCTCCTGGAAATAGCGAGACAAGATGGAAGCATATGCCTCCCTGCCTGGCAGCAGCACTCCCTGGCCTGGAATGAGTGTGTCTACACTGGCCAAGGGAAGCTGGCAGCCGAGGTGGCCTCGGGTGGAGAGAAGACGCTGCCAGCCAGCACCCGCACGGGGCTTCCCGACAGGCAGCTCTTGCTGAAACAAAGAGGGACGAAGGGAAGAGCTGTGGATGTCCAGCCTCCAGGCTCATATCTAAAAATCGAGAGCAGTGCTGTGCTAATGGAAGGTCGGATCTGCTCCAAAACCTTCAGCACCGTGTCTGGGATGCAATCTGAGTAATTTCCCGATGCCTCTTCTCTGCATAATGGATTTGAGTTATAAAGGAATTTATGCCCCCAGGACCAAATTACCCAGATAATTGAAGATACAATGAGGAGTTGGGGTGAGGGCGAAGTGGAAAGAGAGAGAAAGGTCTCAATTACACAAATTTCTCCTTCACCCTGAATGAGTTCAGCATTTGAATGCAGCATGCAATTTAATTTTTAAAGTCACGTTATATTCACAAACGGCCCTGGTTTGGAGATTCGGATTCCATTGCTCTCTGAAGTACAGTGAAGCTGCATCAAGGCCTAATTGAATGTAGGCCTGCAGACTCTTGAGCCCCGCCCCGACTCTCCCATGCTCCCCAACCCCGGACCTCCAAGAGGAGACTCCACTTCCTGGTTTAAGCCTCACAGTCACAAATCGATCCCTGACACTGCATTAAGGTTAGAGAAGCTCACTATGAAAGCAGGGTTGGATGAAGCCTGTAGAACCACTTTGGGATCTCCAACCCATCCCTCAGTCACCCTAGGAATCTGATGGTCATTTTAAAGACAGGAGGGTTTGAATTCTTCAGAGCTGCACACCCACCCTGTTCCTGTTCCTTTTCTGCAGCGATTCTTATATTTGAGGGTGCACAAGAATGACTTGCCAAGTTCTAGGCACAAAACACTGCCCTGTATGCATGCGTTAAAGGATTTTCAAACTTAATTTTGTCACCTCTGTGCTGATGCAACACCCCGAGCTCAAGGGAAATGTGTCCCTAGAATGTTGCTCATGGGCCTACCTTTTGGATTAGGGACCGTAAAGCAAGTGCTAAATCTTACTCCATTACACACTCAGTGGAAGAAATTCATGAAACGTCAGCACCCAAAAAATCCCATAAAATACTCCTACCCAAGCACTCTCTACCATCTAGGTCCCCTTTGCTCTCAGAGGTGGGGAAAGGGACACAAAGAGCTACTTTAGTAAAGTTCCCAATAATCCATGCAGATTTATTGAGAGATTAAGGAATTTTCATTATAAATATCTTATGTACCTGGGTACATTTTACTATATTTATGAGACTCATTTTGTCAGTATTTACAGAGCTGGATGGACAAATGAATAAAGATCAAAGACTTTGAAACATTACCAGAGTCTGGAAGCCCCAGAGTCAGGGGTGTAACAGATCATGGAGTGCTTCACTACATTTGGTGCATTATGCATGGAATTTGCTAGGCACCCGACGCTGGTCAGCTCAGGTAAAGCCTGTCATGAAACACCAAAGGGCTTACGGGGTGTGGGCAGGATGGATGGTGGTGAGTAGTCTGTAAACAAGTGTTAAACCGCTTATTCAAGCACTCCCACAAATGGCCTAAAAGATTTTCCCAGCATCCTCCTGCTCTCTATGAGTCACTATGGGGAATAGCAGTGAGGTTTGGAGTTGAATTATAACCATTCAGTGAAGCATTTCCCTCCAGACTGTACAAAGGAAAGGGGCTATGTTAGTAAATTTATTGACTATTTCATTAGATCAATATGGAATATGATTTAAAAGGCTCTGCCTGGGCTCTTTAAATCTATTTAATCAAACCAATTAATAAAAAAAAAGTAAAAAGTTGAAGCATATCCTGTAAGGTGCATCATAAATATATTCCCTTACTTGGGCTTTTGATCTCGCCCAGGTAATTAACAGCTTTAGTTAAGTTCAGTCATTCCTTCATGCCTGGCTATGGCCATAAAAACCCCCAGGCTATGTGTACCTCTTGGATTTATTATGTTTTTCTTACTGCAAGAGCGTCTCTCACATTCCGCCTTCTCCCCCCCGAGAAAGTTTATGTAGCCATTGCTTTCGCAGCTGTCATGAAGGCTGGTGAGCTCTGTACCGCCTAACAGGCTGCATACACTCAGCTGCTGGTATCCAGTTCGGGAGTCTCTTCACTCTTGCCTAGCTCTGCCACACTATCTCATCTGTAGGTGTGGGGAGATAAAAATATCCTGAAGGCCTGACTTCTAAGGTTCTCCACTCCTGCTCTCTGTCTTTTCCTAGCTATTTTTCATGAATAAAATGGCCTCTCCAGGTTACAGAAAATATGGTTTTGATTATGGGATTTGGGGTGGTCACCCTCCCTGTAACCGATGAGGAAGAACCATTCTCATCAGCTGTCTGGTGACTCCATTCCCATCAATCCTCCTTCAAGTCATTCTCCTACCAATTGCTCAGATCCAGTCTTCCTAGCAGCGGAGCTTTGTGGTGCCTAAGTAATTGGACATATCTGGAAGTGGGAGGAAAAGTTAGCTGTCGATCCAATTGCAGAGTCAATGTCAGCTTCGTCTGAGGCTGAGCTGGTAGCATCATTCTGCTTTACAGTCAGAGGAACCTCTGTTTGGAAGGACAGCACATGTTTCCCCAAACCTCTCTTCTAACTCCACTCGAGGAGAAGCACGGTGAGTTTGATTACCCAGGTAGCTGCTCCAGGGTCCGTCCATAACTGAAAGCAGGGTCTGACAAAATACAGCGGTTAGCTATAAAATTTAAACCGTGTGCCAACAGTCAGCCTTTTTAAATAAGTCACAATTTTTTGGTGCAAAGTTTGGGGAGATGAGACTCTTTTCATGACATGACTGGTTTTCTGTGAGCAACTATTTTCTGTCTCCATGCACTGGACAGCTGGAAGGGCTCATGAAATCCTGCTTGAGGGGCTGGAATCAGAGCGCTGGCTGTTCCAGGCTACAGTCAACAGCAGCCTGGGCTACTTTTGCCTCCCTCTACTTACCTTGGTCCGACTCAGGAAGTGTGTACTGAATCTCCACCATTCTAGGCATTGTCAGAAAAGACATGCAGTAAACACAAGACCCATAGGGAGCACAGGATTTTATAGTCTTTTTAGCAGATAAAAGCAGGCTGACATGAAATGCTCATGTTTAAGACCATCTTCGCCTTAAACTAACTCTTTACACAAATTCTTGGCAATCATTGACTCAACATTTTATTGAGTGTCTACTCTACACTACACACCTGTGTGTGTGTGAGAGAGAGAGATAAAAAGATAAGTGAGCAATTACTAAACTCTAGGGGTTTGCTGTAGAGTAAAGGAGGTAGAAGATGCAAATAATTTTGTGGCTTCTCATACCATGAAATTTACTTGAGAAGACCCAAAAGAGTTTAATTCAAATTTTCATATCATTTTCATATGGTCTAAACTACCTAGTTTGTTGTACAATGAAACCTCACCAATTTGTTGAAAACACATAAAGATCCCTTTGCTTTAAGTAAATCTGATCTAGAGAACACATTTAATAAAGTAGTATTTAAAAACGTATAGTAACTCAAATTACAGTGGACAGGATATTTCACAGAGGGGGTGCTCAGATAACTCACTAAAAATAGTAAGTGGTTTCTATGTCAGTTGCTTGTAAGCAGGGTTTTTAAGACACCTGGGATGACTTGAAAACTGAGTTGTTTAACCATTGTAATCATGTTACATCATTCTAAACAGCATATTTTTTTCAAAGAGATCTTCCTTCTTAGATTAACATAATTTATGAAGAAACGTCCTCTTCCAATACTGATACCTTTTAGCTCAGCCCCTATTTCAATAACCACTAATACCGAACTGCAGAAGTAACAGTCACTGTTATACATGAAACTTTCTGAACCCTTGGGAAATGTCAGTACTGGGCTAAGTGCTGTAAGTACCCCATCTCATTGATTGTCACAACAACCCTATGGGGTAGGTCATCTTATTAGTTCTATTTCACAGATGAAAACACCGAAGCCGAAGGTCCCACATCTGGTGAAGACTGTCTGAATTCACATCTCCTACTTTTAAATGAATCCAAAATCAATGCAGTTGTGTCACATATATGCACTTCAGGGTTAAAATAAGTAAGTAGGTTGGCAAAAGTCCCAAAAATATCCACAAGCGCAGAGGGAACAAATGTGATTTTTTTTCCCCTACCAATTTCCTTTCAACCTCCTGATTTCTAGAGGGACCGTTTTCGCTCTGTGCCTCCTGTTCTCTTGCTTGCCCTCCAATCAAAGATGCTCAAGTGGCCAAATCCACTTAAAATATAGAAAATGTTCCTTCCTCTTGCTTCAGGTGCTTGTCTGCATGAGGCAACTCTGGGACGCCTGGTGAAGAGGGAGCTCAGAAGATGGTGTGTAATTCCCATCACTAAAATTAAATTATTAATTTTTTATCAATTAATTGGATGAGGATTGGTGGGAAAGATGGGCTCTCAGCTCAGCAGAGCTCTACTGGGTGCCAGATAAAACAAGAAATCTGCCCGGGTGAGATGGTGAGAGGGGAGGGAAAGCCACAGTAGTAATAAATGTGAGAATCCCTGAGTTTCAGGAGAGGGAGAACAAACCAGCTCCCAGGAGGAGAGGCGCGGAATCGCTCAGATTTCTCTAGGGGGCCTTGACGGAATCAGCCCTCCAGGCCTTGTAAAAAGAGACTCTACTGCTTGCCCAGGAGTTGCTTTTCTTAATTCTCTCACATACTGAGGAAGATCAAATCCCAGAGAAGGGAGGTTTCTAGCCTCCCTTTGAACGGATAAAAAGCGTTTTTACTCAGAATATTGTCCCTTAAAAAATGAAAATAGCTTGTATTTTCTGAGTATATAAATAAATCACATTCATTACAAATATATCAAAATTTTTGTAAGCTTTTTTTCTTTTTACTTTAAATTCCACTACCACAGATAAGCATTGTTAACATTTTAGGAAGCACCATTCCATGCATCTTTTTTTGCATATAGGGAAGTATGGACAGCTACAAAATTCCAGTCATCAGTTTACTAAACAAATATTTACTGAATACCTACTATGCACCAGTGATCATAATTACACATGCTATTCTCCAATCTTTTTTAAATTCAGTAATATGTGGGGAACTTATTTTCATATCAATAGCGATCTACATGATCATTTTGAAACAGAGCATCATGTTTGACCACAATTCCAATGACAGAACTTTACATTTTTTGCAACTTCTCGCTATCAAAAATGATGAAGCAACAAGAAGCCTTGTAACATTTCTTTGATGATGTCTTCCAGATGACAGTCACTGGAAATTCAAAACACCTTACCTTTATATAATACTTCACAATTCTAGTTGGCATCATATTTATAGCATAAAGGGACTGGTTTCTGGAAAACTCACATCAGAATTGGTTTCACTGTGTCACGGTTAATATTGCATACACCTGGCTTTCCCTAGCAAATTTGAGACAAGGTTTGACAGATGAGGAAACTGGATTACAAAATCTATGTGTGCGTGAAAGAGAGAAGAGAGAGGCCTAAAAATAATTCTTGGAAACTGAACACCAGGCATCTCAACACCACCAGAGTGAAGGACAGCATCAATGTGTTCACTGGATAAAAAGAAAACTCTAGTAGCCCCACGGATCCTCCCAGATAAAAAGTGCCCTGAGGACGGGGACTATACCTGTATTTCCTGCATAGCTAGTACATTCCCAGGGCCCAGCCTGGGGCGTGGAACAGGACAGGTACTCAATAAACAAACCACCCGACAGGTCTTCCTCACAACAAACCACATCAGCTCCCCACCCTCATCCCCACTCAGCAACAGAAACTCTGACATGAGCGGAGAACCCACAGCTAGGTAGAGCATTCATCACTCAGCCCGTAACAAAGTTCCCGTCTGAAGGAGCTGCAGGCAGCAAGTCTCCTCCACGGCAAGTTCGCACCCTGGAGCTGAAGGAGATGAGTACGGCCTAAACGAAGAAGAGAGTACAATGCACCCATTGAGAGCTTTCTTTGTCCTTCCTGAACATCTCCTCCCAACTTCTTTTACCAAATTCTGTTCATCTCCCCCATCTCTTCCCCCCCTCCTCCTGCTCACCCATAATATTACCTCACCCCCTGTCTCTGTGAGAAATCTATCTTGCGTACTAACTCATATATACATACCTTGTATATGTAAAGGAGTATTACCAACTGGGTGGTTCTTGAAAATCGGCCATTCATCATGCATATTGATCACGGGGTAGCATGGTATGAATCAGAGAGCAGCAGTCATTAAATCAAAGATTTATACTAGTAAAAGAGCACCAAAGCAATTCATCAATTCCATACCACCCTCGGTGATTAATTAGGCTCCAATCTGACAGCTTAGAAGCTGGTTCACAATTAAGGCTATTACGGTTAGAGGTAGGTTGCAGGTTTTTTTCCTTCCCTTTAGGAAGAAAAATGGGGGGCACCAGCCTGCTAAGCTTGTAGCATCCTGTACTTTTCCTTCATTAGCACTTATCCCAGTTTGCAAACACAGACTTATCAATGGGATTGTGTGTAAATCCTCTCTTTCCCTTGGCCCATAAGATCCCCAAAGCCTCAGAGGCACCAGCACAGTACCTAGCACGTAGTAGGCCCTTAATCAATATGTGCTGAGCAAATGAATTTATTAACCAGAAGCTTCTGATGCTTCAGGCCCAGATGTAGCATCCCTTACAGTAGGACTTCCAACGTTTCCCACTGGGCCTTTTTACAAGTTAAATTGAATCTTTCTAGACTGGGAAACACACTGGAAAATTGTTTGGCAGCATCAGCTGAAGCCAGAACATGCACACTTATGCCCAGTAACTCCACTCCTGGGTGTATACCCAACGAGAACGGGAACAAATTTTCACTGAGACATGTACAAGAAGGTCCATTCACAGAAGCACTGCAATTAACAGACCAAGCTGGAAATAACCCAATTGTTCATCAGCAGAAGAATGGACACATAAATTGTGGTATGTTCCTAAGTGGAAAACTACACAGCAATGAGTATGAACCAACTGCAGCCTCATGCAACAACATAAAACAATGTGGATAAATCTCATAAACCTCATGTTGACAAGAAGAAACCAAAACAAAGGAGTCCGTGCTGTGTGATTTTACTCACAGCACGGTCAATGCTGGGCAAAACTGATGTGTGGCATCAGGGCCTGGCTGACACAGCGACTAACTGCTCTTGAAGGGTGAGCGCCCAGGAGGGGGCACAAGGAGGCTTCAGGGATGCGGACAAGACTCTGCTTGGGTACCAGTTACACAGGTTCGTTCACTTAGTCATTTTCTGTTGTTTCATTTTGTAATGATAACTAGAGTTATATGATCAGTGTTCTTTTCTTTGTGTATGTGAGAGCTCAACCAAAATTTATTTCTTTTTAAAAGATAACCTGGTTTGTTTTTCTCTGTGAGATAGAAGAGTGATAAATATCTTCATAAATACCCCAGCCTCAAACTAAATGTCAGAAAATGTCAGTTGGTAGGGATTCCGAAGAAGGAGGTACACTTTCAAATGGAGATTAAACTACATGTCCCTTCCAATCCTGAAATCTATACATAACCTTTCGGGGAGTGGTAGAGAACCCAGCGTCCAGTCCTCCTGGATGGCTTGCCCCAGCTTTGGCCATTCTCAGAAGAGTGGAAGGAGGCCATCAGAGAAGACTGCCTTTCTGCATGACCTTTCACAATTTACCCCAGCAACTCCTGCAAAGCAAGGAGGGGCCTCCCATAAGTTGAGAGAGTTTAAAAAAGTGGCTGTGATGAAGAAATGCAGTGCTTTGGGGAAATTCAGAGATTTATGACAATCCCTAGCATTAGGCCAGAAAACTAAGACCTGGACTTATAATCACAAAGCCCTCCATGTTTTGAAGATTTCATATATATCTAAGCACTGGTTTTATGTACTTTTTACATATTCACTCCTTTAATACTTAAAACACCCTATGAGATGAATACAAAGCTCCATAACTGTAAAGAGGCTGAACCACTTGGATCTCTCTGAGCCTCAGATCCAAGTCTGAAGAGTTGGGAATAAAATGCCATGCCCATGTAGCAGTGGTCATGGGAAGAGGCTCTGCAACAAGACTAGCAGGGTTCAAATCCCAGCTAAGCAACTTACTAGGTGTATAACCTGAATAAAATATTTAACCTCTCTCTGCCTCAGTTTTCTTATCTGTAAAATGGGATTATTAATAGTTATCTACCTCACAGAATTACTATAAGGAGTAATGAAGATATGTGTGTATGGCATTTAGAACTGTGCATGGTACATAGTAAGTCTTCAATCAATGGTAGGTATTTGCAAATATTATTATTTTACATTATTTTATTCGTATGTCTACTCTTCATAAGAACCAGAAGATATTGCATATTCAACTAGTATAATTTTTAGTGAAACAAAGTTGTCGGTAATTATTCTCTACTGATTTAGGATCTGTTGGGGATCTTTCAGTCTAGATCCTTAGAACACAGAGGACATAACGGTTATATCAGACTCCAAACTTCTTGAAGGGCACCCTGAGGCCAACCACAATGCCTGGCATCTGCCAGCCACTCCACAAATATTTGCTAAATGTTTTACTAAATACTTCCCCAGTATTCCTACCTGATCTCCCCAATTTGTACCCACCCAGAAAAGACCCGGTTATTTACAGAAATTTTTCTCCACCATAATGGCCTCAGATAGGACTAATTTTTACATTAAAAAACATTTTGATAAGGTAAATAAGATATATCTTTTCAAAAGGACTCACTGTGTGTTCATTCACCAGTGTGTTGAAACTATGACTCAACACGTCAAAATCTGACTTACCCTTACTTTTTAAAGACTTGCCCATCCAAAAGTCAGATTCAGTAAGATTTTCATCCTTAGAACATAAACCTCCAATTCATTCATCTGTTCATCCATTCATTCACTCATTCATCAAGTCTTTACTGAGCATCTTGTGTCTGTGTTTAGTGACCTCAGTTGTAAAGAACAGAAGCCTCAGCCAAACAGATCTTGAAATAAAAGAATGTAGAGCCCACAACAGGAAGTCCACAGGCAGTTGTGCAGGCTTCATGTTGGTCTGATCCAGCAGCTTGCCATGTCACCCAGGACCCAGGCTCTTTCCATCTGTCCACTCTGTCCTCCTTGGTGTTGACCTCATTCAAACGCAACTGCTGCGGGCTGTGGCCAGCCCTATTGGTTATCTACCTAACAGCCATCCTCCTCAATGTCTCCCTTGGTTCACTTTTGAGCATGGAGGCCCAGTTTTGCTCAGGTATCAGCATACTTCTTCAACTCCTCCGGAATGTGGGGTCTTCATTTGTCTTCCTACAACTGTTTGAAGCAAGCACATGTAAGGAGCCTTGGCGGTATTAGGGGAATACCCTTCTAGAAATGTTTTCCACACATATAAAGAGACATGAGTGGGGAACTTGCCCCTTTTCCCACTTTGTGCACTCTCGTATCTTTGACGTGAGGTGATTCCTGGAGCTGGTATAACCATCTTGTTACCACACAGAAAGTGAGCAACACACAGTCTAGGAAGATGGTAACTATTTTTTGCCCCCAGAATTAATCAACCCTGGAACTGTCCAACCTCTAGACTCCTTGTTATGTGATAAATTATAAAATAAACCATATTCTTTAAGCTAATTTTGGCTGAGTCTATGAGAAAGCTAGAAAGACTGTTAGATACATAGTCATCACCACACAAACACACCTACTAAAGGAAAGAAAACCATCATCTCTCCCTAAGTATTTCCCTGAAAATAGAAAAAAAAAAAACTACCCAGATGTCTCAACCTCCCTCCCTCTGCCCCCAACTTCCTCTCAATTCTAATTGGCTGGTAGCAGGTCACCTGCCCATTGTTGAACTGATCACAGGCAACAGGAATTGAATGACCCCAAATCCAATGAGCCCCCCAACCCCAGGATCTGAGACTGGGCTCGTTTATGTCCAAGTTAACTGGCTTTGTGGAAGAGGGGTGACTGCTGAACAAAGCTGGGTTCTGTTAGGAGGAAGGGGTTAGGTATTAGATATGGACCCTGCATATCACCATATGTATAATGTGTACTGGACTTGGGACTCCCCAGTGACAGGAAATACTTAGAACAGTTCTATTGCAATAGTCAAGTCTGTATCCTTCTTTGGGACCCTATTTTTGGCATCTCAAAATCTCTTAGGTCTAAGCCACATCATCATATTTCTAACAACTCTACTTGGGCTCAGGTCCAAATGTGGATTTTGCTAACAAAGCTTATCTAAAGTAAGGTCAAAGCAGGTTTATTCCTACCTCCCACTAACTTTGCAGAGCTGTAGAAACAATTGGTAAGCACACTGGTATATTCGGGAGTACTAACCTGCTTCCAGGCACATTTCTGGTACTCTTGTTTCCCACTGAACTTTTCTGAACCTAAGTCATCAGACTTCCTGGAGCCTCGTGAACCATTCCCCAAATTAGAAAGTGCTTTCCTTTTTTGGAGGCTGTATGATATAGTGGTTAAGATGGGGTCCAAATCCAAATCCATGCTCATCCACTAACTAGGTGGTCCTTGGAGAAGGTGCTTAACATCTCCACGCCTTAACATCCTCACCATAAAATGTGAATGCTAACCTTAGCTCCTACCTCACAGTGTCATGGAAGTATTAAATTAATCATTACATTGAAAGACCTAAGCACAGAACCTGGGAAGTAAACATTCTCTCAATAAATACTAGCTGTTATTATGCTTTTCTCTTCATTTCTGTCTTTTCTCCCTTATTGGGTCATCACAGAGCTACATCATCACCATTAGCAGAGCTAATTGATTGGCTGGTTGGGTGTTGTCAATCAAAGAGCTTGAATTTTTTTCTCATTTGGTTGGACAAATCCACTATTTGGCACAATAATTATCATGATCAGTTAAAAAATATATAACATTTACATGGTAATTCTCTCCATCCTGAGCTTTCTTGGAGGTCATAGGACTGACCTTGCAGAACCAGGCCTCTGGAGCCAAGGTGGCTTCCTTTTCTTTGGGCTGCTTTCCTGGCTTTGAGCCAGTTCCCTCCACGGCTCAGAAAGCCTAAGCTCCAACAATGCCTTGGGGACCCAACTTCATTGACTCACAAAATCAAAATATACAAATTCCCCTTTTAAACTATGATATATAACTGGGAGAATATTGCCTCTCCACTGCATTAGGGCCCGCCCTATTACCTTATGGAATTACCCACAGTGGCAGAAATCCATTCACCTGATCCACTGACACCCTGGGGGCAGCTCAGATAGCATAAAGCCAATTGATAGATGTATATTTGATATATATTTTATGCCTGGAATTTATGTCTTCTGCATGTTTCATTTGCCATTCTGACTTACTTTATGCCACAGGAGAACTAGGGAAATTTCAAGAGGGACTGAGAAGGAAACGGCATGAAAAAACAGGGTGGAAATCAAAACAGCAATTTTTCTTCCTGATCTAAAACCTGACACCTGAGCATCCTGATCAGCTCTAAAACAAAGAGGAAGTGTTCCCTCCCCTCCTCCTCCCAGGAAGGGGTTATGAGAAGAGGAGCTAAATCTGGAAGGACAGGAAAATGCTTTCCCTGCAAACTAGCAGCAGAGCCAGGTCCCCATTACAAAATGTGTGTGTGTGTGTGGGAGGGGAGGGGGGACCAAAAATACAAACAATAGCAGAGCTGAAGGTCTGCACTTTACTCTATACGGTTATCAAGACCCTGCCACATATTCCAGCTCACGTCACTCTCAAGGTGGTCAAGACCGATATTTTCAGCCCCTGCTTCTGATGCTCCAGGGAGGAGAGTGACCTGCCTGAGATCACGGCTTATGGCAAAGCTGGACTCGAATCCAGCCTTCCACCTCAGTAGTGTGTGCACAAACGATGATGCATAAGCTCTTATGTATAGGAAGAGAATCCATCACCACGCACATCATTCAAAGCTCTACTGTGTGTCCTATAATTTCCAATAGTTAATTTAAACAAAAAGAATTTATATCAATTTATAATAACAGCTTACACACACACACACACACACACACACACACACACACACACACACTGTGGTCCAATCCTCACAGCAATCCTGAAAAAGTAATGCAAAGGAGCCTGATACCAGGAACTGTGCTCTTAGCCACTCCGCACACTGCTTCTCTATCAACGCAAGAATGGAGGAATTCGAGTCGGCACCTAAAAGATAAAGTTGGCAACAAGACCAGGTCTCCATAGGGCTTAGGGAGAGGCAAAATCAACTGACCCTGTCCCCTTGATCAGTTTCGTCAGCTCCACTGGCTACTACACCAGCTCTGCTGGCCTCGGCTACCTGGGACGGCAACAGTTCAGTGCCCAGCACTGCATAACGACTAAGCACAGAGCTCTACACCAGGCCCTGGTAATCCAGTGTGAACAAGATAATGCATAGTCCTCCTCTTCACGGAGCGTACAGCATGAAGGGTAAACAGATGCTAAGCCAGGAACGATGAAAGCAATGAGGCAACTAGCATGGTCCACAGATTGCCTATTGGAAGAAATTGAAGAAGTCATGTGGTCAGGCCCACCCAGTACAGAAATCTCCTCTCCAATCTCTCCCGTAGATAGACATGCAGTCTCTGCTGGAATCCTCAAGTCCAGAAAGCTTCCTCTTCCAACAGCAGTACATTCCAGTTTCGCCATAAAGCTTTTCCATATATTCAATACACATCATCTGCCCTATGACATTGTTCCAAATACATCCTCTGCGGCCCGCAGATTAGGAAATACCCCTCTTCAACATAGCAGCCCTTCGACATGACTGTAGGCAGCTTCACGTGACCCTTGAGTTTTCTCTTTTTCAGACTAAATTTCTCCTCTTCCCCTCAAATATTATTCTTAGATGGCTCTCTAAATTTTTCCCCACTATACCTAGTAGGGTGCTACTGAGTTTGCCAATGACTAATGTAAAAAACTTGAAAGAATTCTTTAAAGGTAGTCTGACCAATAGGGTAAAGTAGAACTATGATCTACCTTGAACAGCCCTGTCCTCCCACTGGCTACGGCATCCATGATTTTATTGCTAATACTGATCACGGATAATTGGCTCATGTTGCACTCAGATATCTACCCACATTTTCAAAGACAAAGTTACCAAAGTCAGTTCCCTCCCAAAACTCTGCTTGGGCAAGAGATTTTTTTTTTTTTTTTTTTTTTGAGTACATATGGAGATTTCCATTGGCTTCTGTTAAATTTAATCTTGGTGAAACTCAGATGGCATCTTTGTACTTATTGCATAAGCAACCCAGTTTTAGTTTCACAAAAGATGATTTTCATAAGAAATGTATTGAGACTAAGCACTTCACGAGTTGAGTAGTCTTTGCTGAAGATTTCAGAGTAATGAAGCAGGATCCCATAACATAGCACTTCATACGAAAACCCTCTTCTCTGAAGCTCCTCACTGCCCTCCCCACCAGCTCTGTGACCCAGCTTCCCTCTCCCAGGTACCAGCCTTGTAACTGCTGTCCACCTGCTCCTTCTCCTCCATCCCAACTCCAGCCACATTTTCTCTCCTCTATTGAGAAAGCAACCCATTCACTCCTCGCTCCAACCAGCACATTTGTAATCTCAATACACACACTTGGAAAATACAATTAAATTTAAAATGTCCTTTTCTGTAACAAGCCTGCCCATCTCAGAAGTAAAAGCATGTAGAGAGATAGTAATCAGTACTCAGAAAACATTTATGAAGCACATACCATGGGCCAGGCACTGAGCTCTTTGAAGGACACAGTGATGTGCAACATCAGACACAATCCCTGACTTCGCAGTACCCACCATCTCAGAGAGACAGCCACCAACTAAGCACACGGTCCATGCGCGTTATGGGCAAAACAAGCGCAGTGAGGAAAGGCCTCAGCGTGTAACGGAGGGTTTGGGGTAGTCGGCGGGTCTGGAAGGGGTTCTCTTAGGAAGTGGTAAAAGGGCTGAGAGGGAGGAAGGGGAAGGATTAACAAGAGCATTCACTGTGGCTCTTTA
Source organism: Tonatia bakeri (assembly GCA_004024845.1). Classification (NCBI taxonomy): domain Eukaryota; kingdom Metazoa; phylum Chordata; class Mammalia; order Chiroptera; family Phyllostomidae; genus Tonatia; species Tonatia bakeri. The sequence continues at coordinate 367,415 of PVIA01000448.1, read as the reverse complement.
CTTACAACGCCGAAAAACTGGAGACGACATAAACGTCCATGTAAAAGAATCAGCTGTGGCATATCCACGTGACAGACTATTAGCAATCCATTAAGATCTACATTTTCGATGCAAAAATATTACAGAGACTTAAAAATGTGCAAACCAACCTAGCTTTAAAAATATTAATGTAAAAAACCCTAAATAAAATGTTAACGATGAGAATCCACAGTACATTAGACAAATTGATTCATTCCAGGAATTCAAAACTATCTCAATCTTAAAAATCCATTAATAAAATTCATCACATAAATAGGTCAAAGGAGAAAAACAGGATTACCAAGAAAATTGTCAAAAGCATTTGATTAAAATTCAAATCCACTTCACACTTCAAAAAGAAAAACCTTACTTATTGAAAAAGGGCATACATATTCACCAAAATTAAGAATCACGCTAACTAGTGAAATACTAGAAGGACCCCCTCTGAAATCAGCAAGATGACATGGGAACAGTCTTATAATTGCTATGTGATATTGTTCTAAAAGTGTCAGCCAGTGCATGAAAAATTAACAAAATAAGAGATATAACTGTTGGAAAGTGCGTACAAAATTATCATTATTTGCATGTGATGTGATTATACTTAGAAAACACAAAAGAAAAACATAGAAATAGAAAAGCCTAATAAAGTGGCCATTTATAAAAGAAACACATAAAAATCAATACCGTTCTTATAAACTAACAATAATCACTTACAGAATATAGAAGAAAAAAATCTCATCCACACAGGGAAAAAGTAATCATTTTAAAGCTTTACTAAAGCATGACATAAATATAACAAATTTAGTGTGACATATATGAAAAATCTAAAAGTAAAATTACTGGGACATATGTGAAAAAATAAAAGAATAAAATTACTAAGAAACACAAACAAACAAATAATGAAGACATAACTTGTTTTTGGATTAGAGGATTCAATATTGTAAAAACATCCATTCTCCTCAAGAAACCTATAAAAATCAGTGCAATCCCTGTAAAATTTGAAAAATTATTACAGAAGTCACTTTTGAAGAAATTATTCACAGGCAATTGAAAATAGCCCAGAAAGTCTGAAGAAAAAATAGCAATGAGGAGTGGTTTGTCTTATGTTATAATATCTCTCTCAAATGTGTTCTAAAGCTGTAAATTAAAATTTTTGGTCCTAAAAAAATAGATAGATAAATGATACAGACATGATAGGACATAAGTAGACTCAGATATGCATGAAAATGTGATCTGTAATAAACACTTGAGTGATCATTGTTAGAAACCATACAGCAGAATCCAAAGAATACAACCAAAGCACAGATCAGTAGTAAAGATGAAAGAGTGAAAATGAATTAAATAATGAAATCGAAAGTTTGAAAGAAATAAACTAAAACAAAGCAGAAGGGAGGAAATAAATAGCAAAACCTAATGCTTTAGAAGGAAGAAAAAGGTAAAACTAATAACTAAAAAGCTGGCTCTTTCCAGAAAGCAACAAAACAATCATACCACTAGCCCACTGAAGAAAAAAATGAAAGAAAGCACAATTACACAAAATAGGAAATGGTAAAAGGTAAACAACACTGAAAACACCATAGAAAATATTTCGTATAATTCTGTGCAAAAATTTATAAATCTAAATTAATGGATAATTTTAAGAAAGCACAACTCACCAAGTTAATTCCTGTAGGCAAAGTTTGAACAGACCAATTTCCTAGAAGAAAAAAAAAATAAAATTATCAAAGACCCACCTTAAAACAGAACACAAACACAGTCCCAGGCCTCACAACCTGCACCTTCACAGAACACGCAATCCCAACGCGGCTTAGCTTGCTCCAGGGAGGAGGAGAACGTCCCTCTCCCTCCCCACAAGGCAAGGACAACGTTAATACCAAGATCTGCTAAAGACTGCACCCCAAACCACAGATGAATCTCACGTGTAAACATGAATGCAAAAATAAATAGAGTTGTAGCACATACAACCAAATAGCCAGGTAAAATAATGTTCCCACCATGCAAGGGGAGTCCAGCACAAGAAGACGTATTAATATGATTCAGCACGCTGATAAATCAAACAGGAAAGTCATATGAACCACGTACAGTGAGAAGGTCCTTGACAAAATTCAAATTTCTGTGAAATTTGCAAGACTGTGAATTAAGAAAAAATACTTTTAAAATGCAGGAACCTACTCAAAGGCAACTGGCATTCCTGGCCTGTCTTCTGGAAGACGGAACACAAGCCCTCAGGCAGAGACAACAGTAGCTGCTGCAGTGAACACACTGGTCTGGATGCAGGTGACCCCCAGATGGGCGAAGGGGATCTCGGCAGGTAAGGGCAGGTGCTGCGTCAGGGAGCAGCCTATGGTAGCAAAGTATTGCCCCCTCGGACTACCTGCAAAATGCAAAGGAAAAAAAAACAATATACCTCTTTACTGGAGAAACATGGCTGGATATTTTTACACACATCATGTAATTTAACCTTCCTCATCACCACCCAAGAAACAGGTACAATCATCTCTTTCACAGACAAAAGATTTGGGGAGCAGAGATGCTTAGTAGTTATTCAGAGGGAAGAGGTGTTTGATGTCCAAATTGTCTAGTCTACTCTGTTCCTCTATTTTCCTTATCAGGGATTTTCACCGGCCAAACCCAGAAGTAAGGCAGAGGGTATGGGGGCACCAATGTGCCCATCTCCCAGTGCAGAACAGGGCAGGGAAGGGTGAGGTATGCATCCCGACGTCCAGCCCCGGAAGACGGTCAAGGCTTGACTACGACATTGCATGCGAACATCTCAGCACCTTCTAGGCACTGGCCATGCTCTCAACAGAGATTAGCCGTGTCAAAGACTGCCATCAGCTTTCATTGGTGAAATCCCCTGTATCAGACAGACTTCATTTTTCAGTCTAAAGATTGGCTTTTGTACTTAAATTTTAAAAATAAAGATCAGCAGAGAAATGACACAGCTGGTGCCGTTTACCAATATCCCTGGAAACTGGCGAAATATTACAAACAAACCAACATCTGGGCAGAGGAGGGGGCCAGTGAAATGAGCAACACTGATTTCCTCTTGAAACATCACATTAAAACCGTTTTTAAAAGTAGTGCCAACAAGGAACATTTTTACTAGGGGAATATCTTTTGGGGCTGTAGTCTTACTCTGAGAATACGCTCACTGCCCCACATTATAGATGGTGAAGTTCACACTTAATAATTTGGTTGCATCTGTGACCCTAGAGCTGAAAATATAGATGAATGTAATTAACCTACTTCCAAAATTTAAAAAAAATCTACTCTACTCTCTCCCAACTTGGGAACATATGGTGTCAGATTACGAGGTTGGCACCTGGCTGACTGCTGGGTCCATGTGTCGCATTCTAGCACAAACAGGCGGAGGCGAGAAGCCTGCCCAGAGGATTCGCCAGCCAAATCCAAAATGGGCAGCTCAAGCCACAGGCTCGGCCAGAAACTGCTATTAACATCCTGGTGGAGGAAACAGAGCTCTCCGCCCCGCCCCTGGAGCCCGTTTTCCCGCTGGCCCCACAGCTCCTCCATAAACGTGTGGAGAAGGACCCATGAGGCTGGTCTCTCCTGTGACGCGCATCGCCACTGCTCCTGGCTGTCTTTATCGGGGAGAAACCCAGCTGGCCTCAGCTCACCTTTGGGGCTGGCGCTCTTAAGCTCAGGCATTCTGAAGCAAGTAAATCCAACCAAATGGTTTCCATCCCAATTAGAGGGGTGCATGTCATTCTCCCCGCCTAAGCTCCCAAATCCTGGCTTGCTCATACGACAGAGTGAAGAACATTCACCTCCAACTAGTCTGAAGAAAGCAAGGAGAGCGTAAGCAGCCTCCTGGCCTCACTTTTCTGTTCTTCTCTCCTGTCTTATCGCAGACCCCACCTCTACCTCTGTAGGACAATCAAACTGCGGATGCACCAGGAGGCCAGTGAATATGGTCCTTCACACCCGGTCCCCTAAGCTGCCCATTGCAATGGTGTACACCCCAGAATTAAATTATTTCATTCCTCTTTTTTGCTTGCTTTTTTGAAATGTGCCCACCTGTTTCAGGTTAGATTGTGGATAGGGAAGATTTGGCCCACATCTGATGTGGGAATTAAGAACTGGATGGAGTTAGTACACTCAGAAGAGAAGCAGTCTAGGGAAGGAGACCAGGGGTGTCAGAAGTGTGGCTGTTTTAGCTTCCCTGGGGCACCCCCTCCAAAGCTGGAAAGTAAAAGACATTAGTGATACAGAGGAAAGGTCACTAAAGGGGTTAAAAATGGGTCTTTTCAATGAGCTAAGATTGGTCCCTAAGACCAAAAAAGAAAAGATCCCTAGCAAGAAATGTACCCCTTCTACCTCTTACCTGTATGCACTATCAGACCAGAACAAGACATGGCATGGAAAACCATTTTCTTTCCCTGCCCCTATCTAGGTGATTGTAGGAGACACCTGCTATTTCTGTCTGCCCAGAGTCTGTTTTCTCTCTCTTCTGTTAATAACACTCCCATCCTTACTGGAAGGTTTCTTTCCAACTCTCAATGATTGTGATGGGGCTGCAAATCCTAATACCTTCACCCCATCCCCATCCCCACTGGCCACAGGGATAGCCGTCTGACCCAAGTAGGCGAGACAGTTCCTCATTTTGTTGGCATAAGTGAATTAATCTCAAGAAGCGGGCATGTTACCCAAGCCAGTCAATGAAAGCCTTCTCTGAGGATCATATAAAACTGGAGTCCAGGGGAGAAAGCACTCTTCTCCCTCCAGAGTCACCAGGCTGGGACTACGTGCAGCTGGAGCTGCCAGTGCTACGCCCTCAGCTCTGCGAAGGGAGCCCCTGTGCGTCTGTAAGAAGAGGTTGGAGATGGAAAGGTTTGGGGGAGAGAAACAGAAATGGGGTGGGGGAAATGAGTCGGTGCAGAGAGAAAATGAAGAAAGACGGGAGAGAGGTTGGGGAGAAAGATAAGGGGAGAGAGACAGAAGAACAGAGAGAGTTGGATGAGAGAGAGACAGGAAGGAAGGCAGAGGGTTGGAGATGGACAGACTGAGAGAAGTAGGGAGAGACAGGTGACAGGAAGGTGAAGGAGAGGAAGGAGAGCGAGTGCAACAGGGAGAGAGATGGAGGGAGAGAGAGGGTGATGAGAGAAACTAAATATAATGGGATGAGGGGGAGAGGAAGAAGGATGGGCAGAGAGGGATGGCGGGAGAGGCGGAGGAGAGACAGGAATGAGGGAGACAGGAAGTAAAAACAGGGGTGAGGGAGACATGGGGACGTACAGACATGAAGCGAGAGGTGGGAAGGAGTGAGGGAGGAATGAGAGATGAAGGGGAGAAGGCGGAAACCTTTGAGGGTCCCCTCGAGGCCACTCGAGTTCTTGTGTATTCTAGTTTCTAACCAGGTTTGAGTTGGATCCTATTGCTTGTAACCAGGAGTGATAACCGCTTTAATGCCCTTAATCGAATCCAATCCTACTGCAGACCTGGCTTTGTTACAGAGCCCGAAGATGAACCGGAGGTTTCACTAACCACCTCAAAACATAATCACTCTTAGAGTCTACCCAGCTGGTTTCCATATTTCCAATACATGGAGAAAATATAAGGTCCTTTCCCCTGCCTGCAGAGAGCATATAAAGATCTTCATTCCTTCCTTCCTGCTCCCCAATCTGGATCTAGCTATTAGAAACCAATCATCCACCAGAAATACAAAAGAAACTACTTGGAGGTTAAAAGTGGCATTTGGGAGAAAATGATGTTGTACATCATACCAAAATTTAATATGGCCTTATGCAAAATAGTCATGTGTCTGGCAATGCAAAGATTCTTCTAAAGTAGGTTAATAACAATCCAATATTATTCTCCTTTAAAAAAATGAAAATGTATGTTAAAAAAAAAGCCTAAAGTAGTTGAATCTTGTACCCATTGATGGAGCTGATTTACATAGATAGCATTTAACATTCCATCATCATTATCCTATCAGTCTCCTGTCTGACGTGCTCGCCTAAAGACATTCAATGTGCTTAGAGGGGGGAAAGCAACCTATACTCACCAGCCAAAATGGTGGTGAATGACAAAATAAGAAAAAGGAAAAAAGAAGAATTTAGGCAGACAGATGAATATCAACTGGGATGAGAAAAAGACCGTCTCCCCCCGCCCGTCTGCATCGACATAGTAACCTAAAAGACAGAATAAAAGAGAGTGAAACAGTTGAGAGTAAAATGTGGTTACCGAGCGGGGAGAAGGGAAAGGAAGAGCGAGCCTGTGCTAACAGGTGAGTCTGCCTCTGCTACACTCAACCTGGAGCATGCCGGCCTTGGCTTGGACGGAAAGCAAATGTAAATGAAACACAGCTCGTCCTTTATAGTCCACTGTAGGAATGTTTTTGCATATTTTTTTCCTTTTAAAATGTTAAGTGAATTTAATTCTGATGAGGGGACCCAAAGAGAGTGCTCTGGTGAGACTCATGTGTCCGTCTGTGCAGTGTGGAGATGGAAGCAAAGGGTCACATGTATGTGCATCGTCCTCATGTCGAGAGCCCCTTCCTGACCACGTACTTGGCCATGGCCTTGCAAGTCTCATGGCCTCCTGACTGCCTCTGCCACATAGCACGAAGGCCAGAGGGGTTGGAGGCAAACGGAGCCTGGGGTCAGTAAAACTGTTGACACCCACCCCCCAAACCACTAGGCAGGTCTGAACTGTATCTGCAGCAGCTGAGAAGAGCCACGGTCTCTCATGTGAGTGCAGTCAGGGTGGGTGTGGGGAGGTGCGCTTTAAATCGGCTAAAAGGCAGGGACATGGAGGCAGAGGGAGAAGACAAAGAGAGAGCACGAGAAGAAAGAGCAGGGAAGCAGGAAAAGCGAGGAAAGGAGGCAATGATGAGTGAGAGAGATAAAGAGGTGGTGAAAGGAAAATAAAAACTTTCTTAGCCTCTGTTCCCCTGACTCCTGACCCCGGATACTTAGGCTAAAACCCAGCCTTTCAAATCCATGCTGCAAGTCTATGGGTAGCTGTCACACATGCTGACACCACTTGTGCCTGCCACGCCCAAGGACACATCAGAACCCTTTCTAACAGGACTGCGCCACTGATACGTAAGTGCCACCCCTACACACCTTTCACACAGCCCTAATGTGCCCCCAGCAGCTGTCCACCCAACGGCAGGCCTGGCCTGGGACTGTTCCTGATGTGGCCAAATTTTATTTACAAGAAAAAGGGACAGAAGTCAATTTAGAATGTGATACCAAGAGAAATACGCAGAACCACCCCCCACCCAAAATCATCTTAAACTAACAACTTTGGGCCATGTCTCTTTCTGTCCTACCCCATAGTGTGACAAGGCTAAACCAGACAACCCAGGTTCTCCCAGCCAGCAGTCTTGTCTACTAAAGAACAAAGATAAAGTAAAGTGACAGCTTTTGAATATTAATAGGGCATATCAGCAAGGGTGAGCCGCAAACAGTGGAAGTCATCCACAAGTTCTAAAAGCAGTTCCTAAAAGCCCGAATTCATCTCATCGTTCCCCACTTAAGAATTCCACTAAGAAAATGAACCTTTATTTCAAAAATAAACTTCTGAGATGATGGGAGATAAAAGCAGAGAAAGAAACACTGCCGCTCTGCGGGGCCATCCTTCACTCTTCTTTCCCCTCGGGGCCCATCGCGATGCCAAGCACACTGTAGGTGCCCAATAAATGTTTGTGGCATGAGCAATGTGAAGAGAAAAGGAATGTTTTAAAATCAGCTTCAGACCGGGAATGGGCTTTGAGAACAGGCCGGCCCCAGTCAGGATCACAGAAGTGGGGAACCAGGTTTGAGGTCACTGCGCTCTGCTCCAGACGGGACCTACAGAATCTTTGGAGGGTTTTCTTCCCTAAAGGAAAGCAGCAAAAGAGTTTTCTGGGGCACTGCATTTCTATCTGTTTTATACACTCACCCACCTAGTCACTTATTCCATCATTCATTCATTAAATATTATTAAGCGCCAAGATGGATGAGGTGGGATCCCCTTAGACCTGCAGGTAGGGGAGGACAGGTGTGGGCCTCCAGGACAAGGGCCCATATTCTGCTATAACCACAGGTAAAGCAACTCCAATATTAGGAGGCTGTTAATCTTTAAGAGCCTAATATTTCAAAATCATCACCAACAAATGCTCCTTCTCCATGCCTGACTCAAACACGATGGAATTTTAGGACTCTCCACACACAGCTTTTCTAGAACTGGTGGTATTTCCTCCCCAAGAGTTTATGACTCCTAGTCAGAGCCAAAACCTGTGCTGGGCCATTTTTTATATCTAGACCTGCCGGAACTCCCAGGTGAGCATACAGGTAATGGCAATGAACAGTTACAGGGGGGCTTTGGAGAAAATGTACCACCCTCTCTCGTCCCAGACAAACATTTCTAGTGGACCTAATTTGGCCACTAAGAGACTATCTTTGCTCATTAATAGAGTCATTCATTCACTCAAACCCTTTTTAAGCATTTACTAGGCACAGCAGAGATACAGAGAAGTAGAATACGGGAGGCTGGGCTTCAAGTGGGTTACCTGGAGGAAGCTGCCCTCTCTGGCGTCAGTTTCCTTGTCTGTAAAGTGAGGAGGTTGGCCAAAGTCTCTAGGGTTCTTTTCACTTTTAAAAAAGATGCTATTTTCCTGATGCCCATGCCTGATCTGCTTCACCAGGCAGGGCTGCTATGAAATGAAGTTAGAAAATGTGCATGAAAGTATTTTGAAAACTAGAAAGCGCCGCTCAAAACGTGAGACATTATCCTCATTGTTGTTGCCATAGGCCCAAAATCCTTAGAGAAAAGTTTTCAAAGGCCTGTTTGATAACATCCCACTGGGATCCTACAGAGGAAAAGCTCTTCCTCAAGTCTCACCGGGATCCCTCCTGCTGCTGGGAAGTCCGCAAGGTTGTTTCTGTACCTGAGCAGCTTCTCACAGACAAAGCCTTTCAGGGATTGCAATGGCCCCCAGGAAAAAAGAATGTCCCAGTCTTGAGTCTGGTCCAAGTCCAGAGGGAACAAGGCTATAATCAACCAGTGATGTCTGCTATGGGCATGGGATGAAGAAGTGGTCACCAGCTGACTGACATTTCTAGACTGGGTTCTTTGGTGGCTACAACGCATGAGCCACAATTATGTGCCAGACATGTTCATGTTTATCAAGAATTACCTCATCTTTAGAATATGTACTCTTAGTAACTCCATTTTACAAATGAGTAGACTGCAACCCACAGAGGCTGACTTGCCCAAGATCACACTGCTAGAATGGGACGTAGCCAGAATGAGAAACAAAGGCTGAGAGACCCCAGAGTCAGTAAACTTTATTACAACCTTACACTGACCTTGAGCTGGGACCCTAAGACAGTACGTGATAAGTAAACCAAAGGAACCTCCTTATGTTTTTCTTCAATAATACATAAAATTAATATCACCTCAAGGTTACTGGCAGCCTCTGACTTATCATAGGAATTGAACCTCTAAAGCAGCATTCTGCAAACGTTTTTAATTGCACGCTCCATTAGTTAAAAATAAATTGTGTCATCCAATCCAATATGTAGATGTCTATTCACATATTCATGTATTTATTTTCAAATTGCATACATATATCACAACACTAATGTATTAGATACATATTCAAACATATCAAAAATAAAAAATTTCAATGACAAATTGATGCAAACACAAATTAGAATATTTTCTCCCCAAACCCCAGCGGGACTGTTGTGCCCAGTCACTGGGACACACACAGCCACTTCCTGTAACACAGAGCAAAAATGATGTGTTTTCCTTATTTTGTCTCTGTTTCCTCTCTGGGCTCATGTTCCAGGCTTGCCTTGGGCAAAACATCCAAAAGGGGGCCCCTCCCTCTCCTCCCCCTCCCCTGGATGCTCCCCAACCCCTTCCCAAGCTCCCCAGACACACAGGCACTTCCATGCCTTCCATACCCATTGCCCCAAGTTCCCCTGTTGTCCAGGACTGGCATCCATCCCCTGCTGCTATGGCCAAAACCCAGGCGTTCATTCATTCTTACAACCAGCACACACTTACTGGGCCCCTGCTGTGTAGATAGGTGCTACAGGAGATTGCAGAATCCAAAGATGAACCAATCCCAGGCCAATCCAGACCAAAAGGGAAATTAAATGCACGCACATAAGTTGTTACAATATTAACCTGAGAGTGATAAAAGTTCACTAAAAGAAGCATCAGAGAGATGACTTCCAGGCGGAAGGATCAGAGGAAGGTGTGTGAATAAGGAGACCATAAGCATGGGCAGGACTCAGAAATGGCAGGGAGTACACTACAGACTAGGGGGCAGTGAGGAAGGGGGTAGTGGAAGGGAAAGCAAAGAAGTAGAACTTTCTACCAGAGGATGTGGGCAAGATAATAATCCAATAGGCAGAGAGCTGGTCCTGTGTTTTGTGGATGGTGCAGTCCAGGCAGAAAAAAACAAGGTTCACAAGAAAGAAAAAAGGTAAAGAAGAAAAAAAGACCAGAGCGGTTGGGGTAGGTAGTCTAAGGAGTGCAGAACTGGAAAGGCCAGGGTGGTGGGCGTGGCCCACACCCAGAAGGCTCACAGGCAGAGTTAGGTCATGGAACAGGAAGGGCATGGAGCAGCAGTAATCCAATTCCCCTTCCAGACAGACTCCCCAGCTGCAGTGGACAGAGAGGACTGAAGGAGGGCAGGTAAGGGAGGGTCCATCACCCAGACATTTTCCTCTGGGATATCTTGGGGGTTACAAGACCTCTGCTCTGCAGAACACTCCTAGCCTATGCCTCAGCTACTCTGGAGCCCGCCTACCATCGAGACTAACCACAGAACACAGACTGCAAAAAGGCAGCAGAATTCCTGGCCTGACCCCTGCACCTGGTGTAGGCCAGCCCATCTCTTTAGGGCCCAGGGACTTTGGGAAGATTTTCCAGCATCTGGGCCCAGTATAGCCTGGGGTGGGCCTCCTCCTGGCAGGACAGATTCTTCTCTTGGTCAATTAGAACCTCGGAATCAGATTTCCCATTCGGTTCCCAAGGTGCTCCAGCCTGAGCTGACACACTGCCTCTTTAAACGCATTATGAAGATTATCAGCAATGTATCAAGGTGTCTTTGCAGAATGGTATAAACTTCGGCTGCACTACTTATTGCCATAAACCATACTTCCAGGTTTTTATTTATATGTGCATTAGTTCAATATGATTGGATCTGTAGGCAGCAGAGGGGATTGGGGTAATTTATATATATATCAATAAAGGTCTCCAGCCAGCCACTGGGTGCTCTAAGGGGAACAGTAGTTCCATTTAAAACATTAGGAACTGGAGAAATTGAAAATAACTCTCTATTTAGAGGCCAAGGATTAAGGCATTTTGCAGGGAAGGTCTCAGCCCAGCTAGGCTATGCTAAAAAGGCTGTTAAAATGTCATTTGGCTGATAGTTAAGCCACAGAATTTACCTTAACCCCTTCAATTCGAATGTATTTTTTTCCTGTGAAGCACTGAGCCTCACAGGGGGACAGCCCAGTGTGGTGGGAAGGTGGCTGGGTGTGTGGACAGACGTCATTTTTTGCTCCCGATGTCCATTTTCACTGTCTGCTGGTAGCGTCGCCTCAGCGAGCTCTGCTGTACCCTCCATGGGAGGCCTCCCTGGAGCTACTGCTCAAGGTTCCCTGTGGTCCCCAGGTGTGGAGGCCTCTCTGTACATGCTGAAGCAATCCGACTTTCCCTCCCGAGACGCTGACGCTTGACAAAGTGCCACGAGGACGAAGAACGGTGGAGGCCAACTTACCCTGGTAGTGTTGCCCCGAAGAGACCCTCTGACAGTTCTTGCCATCTGCTGCAGTGGAGCTGCCCTGGCTCCTGGGAACTGTGTTCTCTCTTCCATTTTATGGACCATGAAGTAGCTGCCCCATGAGTTCTGCTTACGTTAGCCAACGTTTCTGATGCCTGCAACTAAGGAACCTATGGGAGCCACTCGGGGTCAGGAGCCCTGGGTATTAGGATTGGGCCCTTCATAAACCGGCTGTGTGACCACGGATAAGTGACTTCTCTACTTGGAGCACCCGTTTCCTCATCTGTAAACTGAAAGTATCAGAAAAGGTCAATAATTCTCAAACTTTAGGAATCTTGTTCAAAATTGAGATTCGGATCCCATCATTTCAGAGTGGGTCCCAGGCGCCTGCTTTGTAACCAGCCCCGATTCTGTGCCCACCAAACTCTAAGAGCCCATTTTCAGATGGTGCTCTCCAGGGTCCTCAGGCCTGAGGCAGGCCAACGAGGATAGCCTCTGGGTGAGGGAAAAGTCCACGAAGGTGACCCCCTGTTTCAATGAGGGCAGCTCTCCTTTTGTGTTTTATACATTGAGATTACACATCAAATTTCCTCTGCAAAAAGGAATCTACCAATAGAAAACAAAAATTAAAAATCAGTGGGCTAGAATCACAAGAGAATGTCCAAAGAGCCTTACTGTTCTGGTTGCACGAGGCACCTCCTGCAGGGTCTCCAAGGGGAAGCAGATGCCAGCCCCTTTGGGGAACTGCCCACTGCATTCAGATAAAATTAACCTGGAAAGAGAAACAAAAGCTGCCCTCAGTCCTGGGATCCTCTTCCTAACAAACCCATGAGCCGGAGTTTATTAGCCCACTGGTGACGAGGCAGCGGCCCAGGCCCTGAGTGACTTGCCTGGTGTGATGCAATTAGATAACCGCCGAGCCCGTGACCTCTTGGCCACATTGCGGGGCTCCTCCCACCGTGCCTCTTCCTGCCACGGCATTTGAAACACCATAAACTGGAGCCAGAGGAGATCCATAAACAGCCCAGTTCTTATTTTTTAATTTAGAGTCCCTACGTGGCTTCATTTATTTTCAAAAGAGCGTGTGACATGTTCGTTGGCACCTTCCCGGCCATAAAATATCTGTTGACATTTGTGGTTTGGGGCTGGGTTGGATTAGTTGCTGTTTCATTCCATCCACCTACTGCATGCAGCACCGGGAGAAACAACATTCTTCCTGAGCACCTCTCACATCTTCTACTCTCTCCCCAGAGCAGCACCTATGTGTCTTCTGCTGAATGGGAAGACTGACAGAGGGCTGCTCCATGTTTTACCAGCTGTGTGACCTTAGACAAGGCCCATGACCTCTGTCTCCACCTCCCGGCCCAGATGTGGTTTTTGTAGGGTAAGATGGGGAAGAGAAGGTGTCCAACAGTGGCTAACATTGATCTACCACTTACAAGGCACCAGACACTGGGCTACGCTACATTACCTGAACTGTTTCAGTCGGTCCTCTCCCAAGCCAGATAAGCAGGTGTGATTATCATGACCCACATCTTACAGAAGGAAAATGGAGACATAAAAAGGCTAGGGAGCCAGCCCGAGGTTACACAGCCAATAAGCGATGGAGCAAGTGTACGTCTCAGGAAGGCGGACTCCAGTTTCATCGCAACGCTGCATTCATGGTGCTTCTCCACACCTGGGGGAAAGGGAGACTGTCAGGTAGAGGGCTCCTACATACGGCGCGTTGCGGGGGTCGGATGTGGAGGGTGATGTAGGATAAAGTAATGCAAAGTAAAAACATGGTACAACGGAGAGGACACCAACCTCAGTTTGTCCTCACCAGCAGTGGGACCTTGTGTCACTTGACCTCCTGGAGGCTCTGTCTTCTCATCGTCAAAGCGGGGAAGTTATTCCCATTGGGGAGAGAGAGCATCCAAACAGGGGTGTGTGGGTGACCGCCGTCAAGCACACAGTACATGGAGGTACTACAATGTGTGTGGCAGCATGCCACAGAGCTAGCTGAGAGACAGACCTTAGCATTCATATAAAGTATGATTGCATGTCAGAGGAACATAGAATTCCTTCCAAAATTATAGTCACCCAGGATCTTCTTCCCTCAGTTAAACTCACAGAGAGCATGAGTCAAAAGTCCACAGACCTAAAAACAAACAGACTTTTCTCTATCTCTGCCACTCACCCAACCGACCTGGCTCAAAAGTCTTGAAGTTCCCACAACAGGAAGTCCCTGTTACCTGTCGGGGCAGGACATTCGGAGGACAACTGAAGCATTAACCCCTGTGGAAACTAATCTTTTTATATTTATCATCCAGATAGGATTCCTCTTAATGCATTTATGCAAAATCCTTGTATGCATAGTTCTATACACATACACATATACCTAAATATTTATTTAATGAGATCATGCTAAAATTGAAATCCATTTTTTCCTTAAAAATATGCCTGGACATGATTTTATGCCAACACAATTGCAGATATACATCATCATTTTAATGTATATTAAAATTCATTTATGTATTCATAATACTTTATGGTGTAAATATACTATGATTAGCCAATTTAAATGGCTTCCAGGTTTTGCTGCTATGAACAGCACTGCAGAGAATGTCCCTGGACATACGTCTTCATGTGCTCACCTGTGAAGGTCTCAGGATGAGTTCCTAGACATGGAATTGCAGGGTCAAAGATGTGTACATTTACGACTTTGCTGTAAGGGCTTCCAGGCTGGGGACACATTCACGTTCTGGGAGGATAGTGTGACCCAGTTCCACGGGGACACGAGCTTCTACTCCCAGGACCCTTCCAGACCCCACTCTACATACTTCTTAATCTACCTGCTCATCTGTGTCGTTTATCATAAGCTGGTCGCCATGGGGATGAGAGGACTAAATAACGTGAATGAGCTCGGCCACCAGTCCACGGCAGGGCTAGCACGGGAAACAAGTCTGTTGGACACTAAAGCCCATGTCCTTTCTGCTCTTGCTGGGCCTACTCCTGGCTCGCTGGCCCAAGACTCAGGGCCTGGCACTTGCCGTGTTGAGTACAAAATCGCACAATGAGAAGACTGTGGCCAGTCTAAACGAGTGGTTACTAACTGACCCAATTCCAGCAACACTGTTAGCAGTGAGGAAGCCAGGTGACTAAACGTACCACACTGGCTCCTCCAAGAACACTGGGTACGGGTTTAAGCAGGATCACATGGATGCAGGAAGCTGGGAACTTGAAAAGCTTTGGGTGGGTATCGGACCTAGAGAGAAGGGATGAAACATTCAGGCTTTCGTAGCATGAAGAAAACAGGTAGTAATTCAATGGTGACTTTGAGGCATGGGAAGGGTAATTCTGCAGGGCTGCACTCTGAATCCGTGATACGTATGTGGCTTGATGACAGGTGCACAGAGCTCGAGCCGCTGACCCTTGAGAGGACTTAAATAAAGTACTTTATACAAAAAAGAAAGAAAGAAACCTTCACTCCATGATTCCAAACTGTTTTTCTCCAGAATGGTAGTTCCGCCTTAGCTTCCCACTAACCAGTATGACAGAGACTTACAAGTATGAGAGTAGGTTGGACCACACAAAATTATTACATTTCTGGGTCAAGAGTGGTTGAATATCAGAAAATTCATACAGTTCAAGCTAATAATTCATCTCTAACATGCACCAGGTTTTGCCTTTTCATTTCAAACACTGCACTGGCCATTCAGAAAAGGGCAAGTCACGTCTCTGTACCGTGAACCTTCGTAGGTGGGATGGGAGGAGGAGACACACAGGGACTGTTTTCACGGCCCCTCTGAATGCGTGGCATGCTCTGAAGGACCCCTGCTTTCCAACTAGGAAACAATCTTCTCTTTACTAAGGTAAAGGCGCTGACTCTGGGCCCCTTGAGGACAGAGTTGAGTTGTCCCTGTACCACCCCTTTTTTGTTAAGAGACAGTCAATAAAATGGGAAAACCAATTGGTGTGCATCGGCATAAGTCCTTGTGGTCATCTCGCTAAACGCAGGTTAAACCTGGAGGAATGTCACAGCTGAGGAGCCTCACAGCAATGCAGCCACAGCTAGCAGAGAGGGTTAGATTACACATGCGGTTCACCATATTCCTTTTGGACAGAGCGGATCTAATACATTTACGGTGCTCAGGAAACAGAGTGCCTAACCAAGACCTGAGAAAACGTCCCACGAGATGATTTTTTATAGCGAGCTGGGAAGAGAGGGAGGCATAGTGTTCCTGGCAGTGGGAATGGTGTGTGCAAAGGCCCAGAGGCTGAGTAGAGACAGGCGCCTGGGTCCAGACCGCTATCGTTCCGAGTGCACAGCACCTCCTCTGTTCCAGGCCCCCAAACATCCCCCACACAGACCACTCTGCCTGTGAAACCACAAGAGGCTCTAATGAGCTCTAAAATCACACATAGATAGTAGGTACTTCGAAAAGGGTACTGTTGTTCATACTTCCATAGATTAAAGCTAACTGTAAACTCCACTCTTGCACAGGTTAGTGAATCACTTTAAAAGTGCAACAGTTTTATATGTTCTCAAAGGAATCTTCTTTATAGAAAATAACTCCCACCAAAGCAAACATCATATGACTCCCAATAAGTATAATTGCAATTGGCTTTTGTGAGGGCAGGCAGCTGGCCCAGAGCAGAGGCAGGGAGGGAGCTCAGCAGCAAAGAACGGGTGTAGAAGGGTGCGCGGGGAGGCGGTCGGTCTAGCAGAGTGGGAAGTGCTCAGGCTCTGACGGCTGTACCACTTGCAGCTGTGTGACGCCAGACAACCTTGTACGCACCCTGGGCCTCAGTCTCCTCATTGTAAATGAGGAAAAGGGCAGCATCTACCGAGAAACTGCTCAACTTCAGCATTCCTGAAGTTCGGGCCGCATAATCCTCTGTTGTGAGGGCCTGATTTGTGTCCTGCAGGGTGTTGGGCAACATCCCAGGTCTTGACGCACCAGGTGCCAGCAGCAGCCCCCCCCCCAGTGGTGACAACCGGAAATGTCTCTGGACATTGCCAAGTGTCTCCAGTGGGGCAAAACCGCTGCCTTCTGAGAACCACTGGCCTCCCCAGGCAGCTGCGAGGAGCAATGCGACCCTGCAGGAGAAGCGTCGGTGCCATGCTGAAACTTGGCAAGTTCTCAACAAAGGTGTGTGAGATGAATGCATAACATAAAGGGAGGAAAAGCTGCCACGTGGGTGACAATGGCACTTAGCAGACCTGCCATTTTGTGAATTTAACCAGCCTTTGCTTCAGCCCAGGAATTGCCATCTACTCCCTCTCTCCTCTCACCCCAAGAGGCCAGGCCCTGGGTCTCCCAGGTAATGTGGGCAGAAAGGCCCTGCAAATGGGACATGGCTGCCTCGATGGGTTTAATGGTGCTTTCTAAATGCGGATAATTATGGGGCCTCTTCTAAGCAAGTGCACCAGTGGCAGGAGGCTGAGGGCTCTGGGGCACCGTGGGCCCACATAGCTCAGCTCCGTCGAGCTGATGGTAATGTTATTAAATGTGCTCTCTCCTTTTATTAGGCATCTTAATAACCTCTAAGTTGCACCCAGGAGAGTTGCTGCAGAAAAGGAATTCTGGCCAACCTAATTTGTATTTGAAAATACCCCATAGGCCAACAGAACAAGATTCAGATGAATTTCACAGGCAGCTGAGGGCTACACAAGGCAAGTGTTTCCAAATTGTACTCAATTATTGAATGCAAAATGCCTGCCTCCCTGCCTTCTCCATCCCCGCTCTTTGCCCTCCTTTTCTGCCAATGTCCCTGCACCCCCGCACATGCATATGCAACCCACACTCCAGCCCCTGGCTGACAAGGAGGCATAATGCAGGTGTTCCCATGTCTCCACAAAAATAATGTTGAGAGTTCATACTTACTGACCATTTACTACCCTAAGTCAGACCCAGTGCATTCCTCAGAACAATTCAAGAGGTGAGTGCTATCCTTATCCCCCTCTTATAATTGAGGAAACTGCAGTTTTCAAAAGGTTACTATATTACCAGGAAGAATTACACAACTAGATAATTATAGAGCATGGACATAAACCAAATTCCATCTGCCTCCCAAACTGCTGCTCTTCGCCAACCGCCTGACAGTGTTCAGTAATCTGATGCCGACTAGGAGTTATGTCCATGTGTTAGTTCATCGTGTTTGGACAAGGCTATATTCCAGACCTGTATGGAGTTCTGGGAAAAAACCCTGCCCCTGCCCTCATTGAGTTCACAAAGGAAATTATACGCAATGGAAAGAACAGTTTAAGGGCATCAGGGAAGAGGAATAACAACTCCCAATTGTTATCAGTGAGAAGCTGCTACATGCTAGGCAGTATACCACCTACTGGGGATATTGCCACAGCCATGAATAAAGGTAGTAGATTTGAGAAACATCCCAGGTAGAGAACGAGCAGAATCTTCCAGCCTTGAGTAAATGGGCAAGGAACAGAGAGCAAAGGACTCACATTTCCCTAATGCAAGAGGCTATGAGGACGAGCAAGCCGTGAGTCGAAACCGAAGGGCAGAATCGGGAGGAGGCGGTGAGCTCATGTTAAGTACGTTAAGTCAGAGCTGTCAGAAGGCATTACATTCGTTTCCTGTTGCTGCTGTAACAAAGCACCACAAACTCTGTGGCTTTAACCAACACAAACTTAATTTCTTCCAGTTCTGGAAATCAGAAGTCCGAAGTAAGTTTTAGGGAAATAACAATCAAGGTGTTTGCAGGGCTCCTTTCTTCTGAGGGCTTCAGGCAAGAATCCATTCCTTGCCTCTTCCAGACTCCAGAAGCATTTGCTAGTCCCTGACCATATCCATCCAGTCTCTGCTTCTTTTGTCACAGAGTTCTTCTCTGTCCTCCTGCGTCCCTCTGCTGACCACACCTACTGTTATATCAGACCCACTAAGACGATTCTGGATACTTTCTCCATCTCAAGATCCTTAACTTAATCACAGCTACAAAGCCCTTTCTGCTGCCTAAGGTAATACGCACAGGCTCCAGAGAACAGGGTGTGGACGTATTGAAGGGCCGTTATTCAGCCAACCACAGACAACCAGGGAGAGATGTTCTACATACAGTTAGATGGGTAAGTCTAGAACTTCGGGGAAAGTCATTCATTCACTCACTCGATCGTTCCATAACCATTTATTCAGCAGTTAATGTGTGTCAAGAAAATCAGTACATCATGGAACTGATTTGGGATTCACCCCATGGCTCACAGGTGATAGGAGTTTGTGTAAAGACAGTGCAGACAGTGAAAAGCAAAGAACTAAAGACAACATGTGGGGGAAATCCACACATTTCTGCAACAGACAAGAAAGGGGGAACCAATGGGAACTTGTCCGGGTTAAAAGCTATTACACAGTACCATTTGCAGGGGTTTGTTTATATTGTTGGGGTGATTGTAAGGAGGGAATGTGATTTCAAACATGCTGTCTGGTGCAGGGGTGGGGAGAGGGGATGGATTCAAGTAGATTCTTCTTGGGCCCTAGCATCTCTGGAAGGTCTGCTCTCCAGCCCAGGCTCACCATAGTGACTGTGGTGCTGGCCAGGTCATCTCCTCTTCCTTTCTCAGCCAAGCACAGCCATTAAGCATTTCACATCCAGTCCCTACAGCCGGAGCTCCTGGCTGCCCCAGTAATGGAGGCAGCAAGAATTTAATCCATGGCAGCCTCAGGTGCAGAAAGATGATACTGAATATTTCATTCCTGGGATGATGGGAACTGCAAGCCCCTGGAGAGGATCTGGCCGAATCTTTTAAGTGAGTCTTTCCAGGAATCCATTGGGTAATGGTACTATTGGCAGTAATGACTGCCACTCGGGCCTCCGCTTCCCAATGGGAGGGGGAGCGGCATTAATGTGCAACAGTGCTAAAAGGCAGGTCCAACTCTCGTTCTAGGAAATGATTTTTTTAACTCTGCTTTCAGAGGTTTCCTGTCACTTCTTTGAATCCAAAAGACATTTGTCACCCATCTTTTCCCTCTTTTTGTTTTTCAGAAAGAGCCGAATGCAAAGGAAATAAAAAGATCTAACAAAGAGAAATTATTTAAGGTACATTTCTTCTCTTCAGGAAATTACCTGCTTTGGCTTACATCTTAAACTCCCCTCAATCTTTAACTAGCATAAGCAGGCAGTGAGTATTAGAATGGACAGGAGAAAAACAGACGCATTATCTCAGTGGGGAGTTTCAGAGACTAAGTGTGCATTGCTAAGTAAATACCATTTGTTAAGCACTGAAGTATTAAAATAAGAAAAACTACTATTTTTCCTTTAAAAATTAAGTGTTTTGAAAAACTGGATTAGATTTTTTCATTACTTTTTACAAAATTGAAAACAGATGGAATGTGCTATAAACTTTAAAAAAAAACACACAGAGAAAGTGAAAAAAGGTCAGTTTCGGTGTGTAGGGAGGTGAGATGACCTGAAGGGTGACCCCTTTGCCCTTAAGACCTGAATTCTGATCTGACGTGTGACTCTGGGCAAGCACTGCGCACCCCAACGGTGTGGGGAGTGAGCTGGCGTCCAAGGACTGGCAAGCAGGGAGTAGGCTTCTGCAGGTGCTGGGCTGTGCTCGCCACACCTCTCCTCCCTAACCCTGCGCACCCTTCGGAGAGGGTTCCTGCAGGGAAGTGCTCTGCAGGAAGAGCGGGCCTCTGTTTACCTTCTGGCACCACTATTTTCTAGCAGGGGAACTTCGAAATGTAGATAATTACATGCTCAGTGTCTCAGGGTTTCAGTTTGCGAATGGAACTGTTAGGAGGAGGAAATTAAATAATGCATGCAAAGTGCTAGCTTAGTGCCTGGCACATACGAAGAGCTTACTGTATGGTCGTTGTTATTATTATTAACAAAAATAGTTACACTGACAATAACAATCCAAGTTGGCATTTTTATGGAAACTTATGCTTAAAGGCCTTTATCCAACCAGTAGCATTTATCCAACTCATCTACTAGGTGCCAAGGACTGTGTCAGACTCGGGGGTTTGACTATGGGACAGGCATGCAGGGGGAGTAGGGACACAGACTCTAACCTCAGCATGCCTGTTTTCAAGACCAAGCTTTCCTACTTCTACTTGTGTGGCCTTGAGCAACTGACTTATCCTTTGATGCCTCAGTTTTCTCAGCTGCAAACTAGGGATGACAGTAATAATAACCACCCTATACGGCTGCCGCGATGATTAAATGAGTCCACGGATGTGAAGTGTGTCGATATCATCTGAAAGCTACCACTACCTATGTGGCGCACTCGGTTTGCTTCCGCCTTCATTGTGGTAGCTCCTGCCCTCATGAGGCTGCCACAAAGGGTGGGCCAAGTAGGTTTATAGTCATGAGTGTGCAAAACAGTTTAATCTTGTATTATCATTTATCAATTATCATATTATTTCCACACAAACAACTGTACACCTACTTTTGTCCTACCCTGGGCGGTCTTCCACATTCCTAAAATGGGAAGCTGCCTTTCAGACTTTGCATTTGCCACAAATTGGACCCAGCCACTAATTCAGAGACAAAGGAGAAGCGACAGAAGCATATTGAAGGCATATTGAAGGCTATTGAAGGCTACTGAGAACGTTTTATCACTGATCAATCAATTACTTCATATAGATTGAGATCAAGCCAGTTTTATAATTAGACAGGGTCGAAGGTCACCACACCTACATCATGCGTTCTTCCAGTCACTAGAAAAGGTTTCCCCTTCGTCTTCCACAGCTAGACTGGGGAACATACACACATTGCACAGACACACACACTTTCTGTGAAACTTCTTTACAGAAGTTGTGTTATTAGTATAAATATCAAATGGAGCAACTGACGACCTCACGTGTGAACCTGAGACCAACGAGGACCACGCGCTGACGTGCCGTCCATAGGAATAACTTCCGAACACATCTACACTACCTGTGCACCCCAGGAAGAGATTCTTATAAAAGGTGTTTTTATTCGTTTAATCTGTAACCATTTTTAAGTGGTTTCTGTAACCATCTTTTTGCCCTGATTGGAAGTGTAGACAGGCACCCAAATGCTCCGATCCAACATGCAGATCATGGAGCCGCCTGCGCCGGCCAGAGAGTGTCGGCAAACCTGTTCTTCCGACCGGCGAAGCCAGCCGAGCCAAGACCTTCCAGCCAGACACTGGCTGCGCACCGCCCCCCGCCCCTGCCCCGATGGAAGTAACTGCTTCAGTGCAGCCTGTGCCAATGCGTCTCCAGACATAAAGGTGATGAAGGGCTGTTTTCAAAGCCCAAAGTCTTGCCTCAGGACCATTTAGAAAACGCTGCTGGCTAGGGAGCCATCATACACACAAGTCAATGAAATATCGCCCCTAATTGAGTGGGCCATTTCAGGATGCAACCAATAGCACGCCCAAGCAGTCAGCACTCCTCTTTACAACTCCCCAAGCCCCTCCTGGGTTCGTACCCATGGAAGAGAGAAAAAATAAAACCACTTTCATCACTTAGATGTAAATGAATCAGAGTATGATATAGATAGGGGAGCAATCAGCTTCCCCTAATGACTGATCTGTTCAAGGGAATGAACGGTGATTCACTCCGGATGTGGTGCTCCTGAAACACACCGCTAGGTCATCGATTCTAGGTAGCCCAGCCTTCCGCAGAAGGATGTGCAGGAGTGCACATGGGGTGAAGAATGCAGGAGAACCGGCAGCCTTTAAAAATGAAAAGGCTTTGGATGCATCCATTCCGGTCACCATGAGCAAGCCAACTTGATTTCTAAGTCCTTCTTCAAAATTCTATTAGAACGTCTCCCAGAGAAATTAATCCCAAAGCCATTCCTGCAAAGCCAGTCTCTCAGTACTTAAGAGGCATACTGAAGTCAGCAGTAGCAAACTGGTCCATTTTCTTGGGCCCAAAGAATGATTTGTTATTTTCATTTTAATTCGTTGTCAAAATTTTTTAAATTAGAGTATTTCATTAGGATTTTGCATCTCTCAAAGACCACCTGACATTGCTTCCTCACAGAGTGAATCAGCTGATGCAGATCAGCAGTCCCTTCTTCAAACAGTCGCCTCGGTCTCCATCTGGCCTCCTTGATGCATTCATGGTAACTACTGGCCGCCGCAGGCACAGACTTTGCCAGTGCAGTCTCAGAGTTGCTCCACTGCCTGTAGGGACAGAAACCAGCTTTGATCCCCTGGTCCTGACCCAGAATCTGTGCGATGGACGGGATGTCAATGAAGCCAGAGTTTTCTCCAACTGGCTTAACATGAAACCCCACACAACAGACACCCTATGCCAGGTGGTGACACACTGGCTCATTCAGATCTTCCTTCATGGAAAGGTGACATGGCTGTGAGGCAGCTTGAGCTAGCTGTCAGTTTCCCGTGACACCTGCCATATATCCCAGTCTTGAAGGTGCCAGAATGCAGAATGCCCTGTCTACTGAGGGTCACTACACTTTGCAGTCAACTTCTATTTCTGAGGATAATCTAAGCTTATCTCTTTTTAGAAATATTAAAGACAAAAATATGTGCCTTCTTCCTATCTCAAAGCTCTGTCCTCTGTACATTCTCACCCCATAGGGTAAGATTGCTTCACGAGAAGGCTTAGCAGAATGGTGATCGGCAGGGCCTCCAGAATCCAGATGGCTGGAACGGAGTCCCAGTTCGCTCTCTTGCTACATGATCTTGGGCAAGTCTCCACACCTGCCTTTGTGCACACACCTCTCCCGCAAAATGAGATTAGTACCCACATCACAGGGTTGTTAGAATAATCAACGCATGTGAGCACTTAGTACAGTACTTGTTTATATAACATACACTCCGTAAAATGAAATTTACCATGTGAAACTTTCCACCTATAACTTGATTAAACCTTTCACTTCAGCTTTCCTGTTCCTCCCAGGGACTACAGAAACATAACATGTGTATCTCCACATTTCGGAATTTTGTCCCCAGAACTCCTCTCTCACTGAAATACTCTTCTTTTTCTTCTGTATTTAATTGAATCTAATCCACACATTAAGGCTGAAATCAAATTCCATTTTTCCCACAAAGCCTTCCCTGACTACGCTAAGCAGAGCATGACCTCCCGCTCTTCTGTATCCGGCCTATGAACTTTTGGGTGTTTCAAAGCCCCCCAGACCGCTGCAGTGAAAATGCTACCGTTGCACACCAGCACAGCGACCGGAGTGCAGCGAAGAGAAACATAATGCCCAGCTTCCCTCCTGCCATCCCCATCATGTGATATGACGTGATATACAATATGATATGATACGATGTTATGATATGATATGAATGCATCACACTGTTTCCAGGCATTTCATCTCAAAATTCTCTGTAGTAAATTCTTCTACTAACAATTAATGTCTGCTTCCCAGTCACTGTAGGTACTGATCCTGACTTGATAAAATTGAAGGATATTAAAAAAGATTTTCTTCTCTTATCTCTGATGGAGCATAAAAACAGCAGAAGTAGAGCCAACAGGATTAGTTTTGGGGGTGTGAATAAAGGAACAGCCCAGGATGATTTCTGGGTTTGGGGACTGAACAACTGAGGGAATGGTGGGCTCTTTCGTCAGACAGGAGACACTGAGGGAGATGTGGGAGTTGCTTGGGAGTGAAAGGAAAAGCCGGCATTCTGACCATGTTGTACAGGAGGCACCTGTCAGACATGCAGATGGACCCAGGAAGCGGCGACTGTGAGAGTCCGGCACTCAGGACCAGAGACGAAGTTTTAAATATAAATGTGTGAGTCGTTAGCACAGAAACAGCACTCAGAGCCGGGGGACGGGATCCGATGACAGAAGGAGTGAGGATAAGGGGGAAAGAGAAGGGGGCTGGAGAGCGTGCCCCACAGCAGCTAACCCCACTAAGAAGAGGGGGCCAGTGAGGTGGGAGAAACATCTGGAGGTTGCGGCCTTGCCCAGGTCACGTAAAGAAGGTGTTTCGAGAGGGAGGAGCGGTCAGCGTGACTAACACTGTGAACGGGATGAGCAAGAAAAGGCCTGATTTTTGGTCACTGAATTTAGCAGATGGCGGCCATTGTGCTGTGGATGAGATGGTTTCCACGGAGTGGGGGAGGGTAAAGCACAATTAGAGAGAAAGGAGAGAACAGCAGATACAATATACACGATACAGTAAACTCTTCTGTGATGTCTAGTGCGATGGGGAAAGCTGTGTGCGTGTATAATTGACCACAAGGGGCAAGAACAGAGGCAGGAAGACCAGGTGGAGGCTTTAAAATCGTCTAAGTGATAGAACTGGTGACCTCTCAGATGTAAGATGGTTACCCAATTCCACTAAAACCTAAACAACAACAAAAAGTATTTGCCGATATTCTTGTGTAACGGAGGAGCTGGTGCATGCTTTTTACTTTTTTTTTTAAAGATCGAAGTGGGAAGTAGGAGTATAAGAAATAAAGAGAACTTCAGATTATCTAATTAACCTCATCTGCCATTTTCTACACAGAAAAACTGAAGCTAAAGAGATTAAATTATCTGCCCAAAGATGAAAGCCTTCTCCATGCAGAAGCAAAGTTGGAGACTGGAATGCCCTGTTTAACACTCTCTCCTCATCCTGCGCACGCTCCTCATCTGGGAAACCATAGCTCATCGAAACCCCATCCAACCCGAGTCGGGAGGGAAAAACGTTTGTTTCGTAGAGGCAGGCATTTTAAAGCACAGGTTAAAAGCATGAGTTTTATGCTCCAGTTCTGATGTGGTGAGTTATTATCTACTTCACCTTGGTCAAATTACTCGCCTTTTCTAAACCCCTGTTTCTTCATTCATAAAATAAGGATAAGGGCATTTCATAGGGTTTTTATGAGAATGAACTGAGCTGATATACATGAAATCATAATGCCAGATATGTAGGAAGGACTTAATAAATGATAGCTCTTGGTATGACTCTTTGTTTTCACCTCTGTATTTATCCCAATACTAAACTCAAACTCCTCTGAAGAAACTTAACAATTAAGAATGGCCAGGAAGAGAAATTCCAGGCAGAGGAAAAATCACCACGGAAATTGTCAAGGTAGGGATCTCAAATCACATTTGGAGAATAAACACCCAAGTAATGACAAAACAGCGTGTGGGGCTCACATCACTGAGAGGGGAGAGGAAACTCCAATTCACACAGATATGGAGTTTCATTCTTTTGTGAAAATGCTAGTCTATTACATCTGGAGCTTTTCTGTGATTCACAAAGCATGGCCACGCGTGTTTGATCCCCCAACCCTGGAAGATAAACCGGGCAATTGCTGTTATTACCATGCCCATTTTAGAGATAAACCAATGAGGCTAAAAGAGATTAAGAAACTTACTCAAGGCCATGGAATCTAATAAGTGCCAGGGTCAGGGCTATGGCTCAGGTCTCGAGCATTTTCCATTTAGGTGTCTGATTACTTGGGGGAGCCTAAGTACGGCTTCTGCAGCATTTGATGATTTTATGATGTGCTTTGGGATTTATGGATGTTATTTTGTTGGTAACTCTCCACCTCATAATCCACAATGGCAGTGTCTGCCTTTTGTCTATGAAACATATAAAAGCACCCAGAGATTGTTAAGTGGTGGGTGCATCCAATAAATACATAAATCATAAAAATACAAAGAGCGTATGATGGCTGGTTTCCTCTCTGACAAATCTGTTTCCTTCCTGACAAGAGATGCTGCCCTGTGGTTCTTCATGTGGGGAAATAAATGTCATAAGTTATCAGCCATTTAGTATTATGCCTTGTACGCACCTAGAGTCCTGTGGGGATTTAAATTTCAAATTGAGACACATCATTTGTGAGGGCTGGCCCAGCCCTGTATACAGGCAAAGTCAATGGATCTGTTTAGGAGGTGATTTGAGAGCCCTCAAAAATGTCTCTATTGCCCCCCAAAATAATTTCTCTGTCTTATCAGAGTCTCCAAAATGCCTACCTGTATGCAGTTCTTTGGGTTAAGTTATTAAAGATTCTTTCTTCATTTATTCGAGAAATATCTGTTGAGCTGTGAATATTCTATTCTAGGTATTGACGGAGGTGCAGCTGT
The DNA here is from genome assembly GCA_004024845.1 of Tonatia bakeri. Classification (NCBI taxonomy): domain Eukaryota; kingdom Metazoa; phylum Chordata; class Mammalia; order Chiroptera; family Phyllostomidae; genus Tonatia; species Tonatia bakeri. Next base: position 340,673 of record PVIA01000448.1, on the reverse strand, counting down.
GAGCAGAATGGACAAAGACCACACTCATGGGACTCTCGTTCCACTGAAGGACAGAGGCATAGACGGATGGTGGGACTGGGAGACAGGAAATAAACAAATATACTCATACAATATGAGTATGAGTAAATACAATATTACTCAAATGCCTTCATTCCACAAATATCAATTGTCTATTACATGCAAAGTCAACATGAGTCCTGAGAGAAATTACCAGAAGGTCATTTAGAATAATTTATCACATTAACCAGTCAGTCACCTAATAACCTCAAAGAAATTCAGTGAGTGTCAAGCTCTGTGTGGTTTCTGGTCTCTCAGTGTCTCCTTTCCCTGCCCATGAAAGTATTTGGCTCAGCTGTACCTCTTGGGCCAGTCCTCACCACACATGGACAGAGAGGCTCTAAGCAATGCCAGCCTCTAGCTCTTTGGAATTCCCTCCCAAATCATCCTGATAACTGAGCTTCCTTCATTTGATCAAACACATGTCTGAGTGTCTCCTATATATGTTAGATGCTAGAAATACAAAGCTGCATGGGGCAATCCTAGCTCTAGGACTAGTGAGAAATAAATTATGGTCCAGAGGCCGAAGCCCGATGACTGCTCACAGGCCCCCTGCCATTCCTTCTAAACTCCCACGGGTCTGGAGCAGCGCCCCACGGAATCATCTGCAGTGACACAAATGTTCCTTTGTGTGCTGTCAGATATAGTGGCCACTGACCACATATTGAGTGAGTATATGGCTGGTAGAACCAACAAACTAGATTTTTTAAATATTTACTTTACTTAAATTTAAGTCTAACCACACGCAGCCACCATGTTCGACAGCACAGATCTAGAATCAGGAATATTTCCCGGGTGGGCAAACCATGGTGAGAGATCTTAGAATGTGGGGTCCATCGGGGTGTGCAGTTCTGAGGCTAGACTCCCCAAAGCATTGCCGTTCCCCTGGAAGTTGCTTGGAGCTTCCTGTTGGAAGGCACTTTCCCCCATCTAGCGGTTCAGGACCCTCCACCTTGCACTCCAGAGCATGCCCTGGGGTCTCAGAGGCTTCGGTGTGTAAGTGGTGGATAGGAAGAGAGAAGGTAGAAATGTCACATTGATCCCTTGGGAAAATGCAAGAAAGGGCTGCTCTCGCATGCCACTGGAAAACTAGTCATGTGGCCACACCTAGACGCAGTGGGTGCTGGGCAGCGTAGCCCCTGGCTAAGCAACCACATTCCAGTGATAACTGCACATGGTGGGAAGAGAATAACAAATTTCTCCTGGACAGCTATCCATCTTTGCCACAACCGGCATTAGCCCTCCGCTGCAATTTTAAAGCTGAGCTGGGGAAAGACCTAATACATGGCCCCAAATAAAAGCCACTGCTCTGCCAGTGAAAATAGGAACAGCATTAATCAAAGTGTCACTGAACTTAATTCTCCAAACAGGAAATCAGAGGGCAAATTCGCAGCAAAAATCTAAGGATGAAATGCCCTTCATGGCCAAGGAGAGAATGTCCCCTTACCTGTGGATGAGAGGAAGATGCCCTGTTCCCACTGCTTCTTCTCGTACGTTCATTAAATGGCCCTCTACCTGTCCCTACCCTGCAGCGGCCTTGCTGATCCACCTGGCCGCAACCCTTTTCCCATCCCCTTTCCTTCCTCCATGGCCAACTTCAAAGTGTGCCCAGACGTCTGATAGCCTGAGTCCCACTCGAAGCAAACATTTAGGAGGTATGAAGTGAGAGGTCCCTTTCACCTCCTTGACCCTGAAATGTTCGAGCTGTATGGTCAGAACAGAAGGGAGAATTTGAATATCCGTGATTTACAGCTTTTATTTTTGTTTTGGCAGCTGCAGCTTCAAACTCAGGTTTCCGTGATGGTGAGACCACACAAAATGCATTGCTGTGCTGTCAGGGTCATGAATTATGGTTGTATTGATGACCCTGGAACAATGTTATGTGAATATCTTTCCAGAATAAGTACAATGTCAGCCCCATATTTCCTGTTGCATCTTAGAATGGCCTGATTCACTAAAGCAAGAACACTCCTATGCGAGACAATTCTTCCCCTTGGAATTCCATTGTCCCTTTACTGCAAGAGAAATTAGATTATCGAGGGGTTCCATCGCCACTGCAATCACGTTAGCACTGAAAAATACGTATTAATCCGCATCAAATTTACATTATGGAAAGTAATCAATGATTTCGCTACAATTACTCCATAGATAACAGACTCCATCTCCTAGGGTGGTTGGGAGGCATGAATAAAATAATACATAAAAAGTGCTTATCACTAATTGTTGCTTTAGTTACTACAATTTGACCATGGTGCACATCTATTACCCTTTTGAATACTAACACCCGGGTTTCTTGGAAGAACATTTCTGCAGCAGCACCAAGCCCTGTGGTTGGCAGGGCAAAGCTGTCACCATCTCCGGTCTCCAAGGCTGAGCCCAGGATCTAAGCCTGATGGAATGGCCACCTAGTGCCTGACCGGGCTGGGGATGGGGACGTGACCCAAACCAGGCCACAAAACACTCCGTGGGGATTGCTAGAACCCACAGTGAAAAGTGGTCTCAGGTGTCTGTTCCCCTTCCTCACCGCTGGAACAGAAGCTTAGAGCAGCCCGGGACCAGCCCATGAAGAAGGTGAAAGTGCAGATAAAATCAAGAGAAAGAGTCTGCGGCTGTGTTCCCTTTGTCTCTATTTGAAGTAGCGTGTGACCCTTCACTGTCCCCGAGTCCCGGGGCCTGCGTTGGGTGTATCAGTCCTGTGTCCTTACCGTCTCTGTACATCCCCCATCTTAGAATCTGTCGCGGCATGCTGCAGTGGCTGGTTCACCTGTCTGCATGCCCCCACACACACACTTGACAGTGAATTCAGTGAGGGCAGACACTATGCCTGTGTAAAACTCACTACAGTCCCTAAGCCCTAGCACAGGGCCTGACACTCAGCAGGGGACCAACAAACGTAGCTGGAATTAGTGAATGAACGGATGACCAAATAGCACTTCTCATGCTCCACCAGAATGCCCAGCTGCATTAGAATTACTCAGCTCTCTCCCCACATTTTACTCTCCACGAGGGCAGGCACTCTGAGTGCCAGCATGTCTGTGAGCACTGTCCTCGCTGCCCAGGCGCCGGCACAGAGCAGACACTCAACACGCATGTTTGAGGAATTCATAAATGAGAGACAAAGAACTGTAGCCATTTCTGTAGCAGTTCTGTAGTTAGACTTTATACCGAGAGGAAGCTTTTTGGAAAGCAGGCCTGCCCTTATTGCCTCACTTCTTTAAATACTTTCATGGATGCTTATTATCTCTAGTGTGCAGACAAAATTCCTTAAAATTAACTACAGAGTTTTGTCTGAGGGGCTAAACAGGACAGCCCACTATTTGGGGATCCCAAACCCTTAAGATTCTGATGAGAGCTATGGTCCCCTGTCCCTGGAAAGGGGAAAAAAGTCGTATGATTGTGAGGAACTGCTTTCTCTTGCTGCTTTGCAAGATTGATGGAGCCTCTGGTGTCCGGTCCCTCTGGGACCCATAACCCAGGGTGGGAGGCACCTCAGTGGCCCACCTACTCTGCCCTCAGAGTGAGGAGGAGGGCAGTTCTGCTGAGGGCCTCTCCACAGCTCTGCGTGCGAAGGAAGCCCACCCCCGCTCCGTTAGTTAGCAATTCAGAAAGGCTTTCAGAGCAGTCCCTCAGTCTCCCATGATACTTGTCTGACAACCCCTTAATCTTGGCAAGAGCTGCATGAAACCAACCTGTCATCATTGTCACTGTGCACAGCAGCAGCTCAGAGAGAGACACACACTCTCACTCGGAAGCAGACTCTCCAACCCCTTCGAAGAAATGAGAATTTGAGGGGCCGGCTGCTCCATGCCCAGCACTCAGCAGTAGACAGACAGGGCATGCCAAGAGGCACTGGGCCCAGCTCAGGCTTGAGGTGAGCTGCTTCTATCCTAGGGGCTGTCAGGAGCCGGCAAAAGGAATGTTTAAACAATCACCACGCTCAAAACCCAGGCCCATGCCCCGCTGGATTAAAATAAAGGAATGAAGCCACGATATGAAAACGTGTCAGGTGAAATTTGCTGAGAGTGCGATTCATTCTGACAAATTCAAAGAGCCCTGTGGTTCCTTTGGTTCTGAAGACACTGTTTCAGCAGTTACTTTTGTGACCTGTGAAATTCTAGTCCTCTTTAAAAGATAAAGTGAAGCTATAACCAGCTGATACCTCAAAATATTTTGGAAATGCAAAGGAAAGAAAGAATAACAACAATAAATAGGTACAGCCGGTCAAAAGGCAGGTGAGGTGCAATACCTCTCCCAGATTAACTCTTTTATGAAATCCATAATTTATAATTATTAAATTGTGAACTTCCATTTTTTGATCCTTTGTGATATGCTAAGCACTTTCAAATTCTTCAATATTTACTGAGAGTCAACTGTTGGAATTGAATGAAAAATTGGTCCCAATTCTTGACTGCTCCCACCGTGGGCAAGGTGACCTATCACACCCTTGACTCTGAGCTTAGCCAGGCAACTGGCTTTGCTCTGTGGTATGTTAGCATATGTGACACATGCAGAGACTTGAAAAAGCATTCGTGCATTTCCACTTGCATTCTGGTACCTCTGCCGTTACTGTGAGAACATGTGGCAGCTAGCCTTCTGCAGTGGGAGATAAGTGGGGCAGAACCGAGCAGCCCCAGGCACCGGGACAACGACCAGCTGACCCTGAGACCCATGAGCAAGCCCAGATGAGACCAGTAGACATCCCTAACCAATGTCCAACTGACTTTTGACATGTGAGCAAGGAATTCACATTTGATTGCTTATTACTGTGCACCATTAAAGTTTTGTGAATTGTTACATGGCGTTATGGCAATAGGTAACCGATACACCAACTGGGCGCCAGGCACTGCTCTAAACAACAGTGCACAGATTAAACAACATGTGCAAGGCCATTGCTCTTACTCTCCAAACTACCTTACCTAATTCAAAACTTGTAACAACTCCACAAGTAAGTCATATCCCCGTTCACACACAAGGGCAGTGAGCTATAGAATGGTTGCACTGCTTGCCCAAGGCATTAAAGCCAGCAAGTGGAGCTGGGGTTCCGTCTCAGGCTTTACGATGTGGTGGGTAAGTCATTAGAGCCCAGTCAGCCACGGGATCTCCATCTGAAGGATGGGAATGATGACAACGCATACCACACAAGAATTACTGTGAGGATTCAATGAGACCATGCATGTCAAAGCACTTAGCATAAGGCTCTGAATGTGGGAAAATCAGGAAGGTTTTTTTGTGGATGATACTATTTCTGTTGTCGTTGTCATCACGGCTGATGTTGCTGTGACTGTCTGAACCCGAAGCCTGACTGTCGCACCACTTCTTTATTGTCGCACTGCCTCTTGTCTAGCTTCCTGTCTTTTCTACCTGGTCAGTGTGTAGGTGGAACTGATCGATAAGCCTACTAAGTGTCACCACTTCTTTTCATAGGGAGAAGATCAACCTTAATCACTTTTATTCTTCTGAACCCAGAGGAGATACAGGCCATTTCTGACAGACTCACTACTGAGGGGTTATTATACACTTAGGTTAAGCAGACATGTCTAAAGGGAATCACCAGCTACATAAATTGCAGAGCCCCGTGCAAAATAAGAATACATGATCCCTCGTGCAAATATTATTTAGAAACTACATCAGAGTTACAGCTACATCACAGCATTGGACCAAGCATGAGGCCCTTCTTAGTTAGTCCCTTCTTCATGGGATTGTTTTTGAAAAACAAATGAGATCAGCATTCCCAGTCCTTAAAAGCAATGCCTGACAAAGTGTACATACTCAATAGTAGTGGGGTAAACTGTCACTCTTATCATTACATGTTTGCTGAAGTAATGAAGGGAATCCCAGCCAATGCATAGCCCTTCAACCTTTTCAAAACTCTCAGGCGAACATTTCCTCCAGTGCTTTCGTAAATAGTCTTCCCTGTCCTACAGCAAAAGAAACAGAAGCTCAGAGGCTACACAGTAAGAACAACTGAAGCCAGCCTGGAATCTGGGATCCCTGAGCCCTGCAGTCTTTCCACCGCATCCTCCAGGCTCCAGCTTCATCTGGCCCTAACAGATGTGCCAAGCAGTCAGCATTTACCTAGTTGGTACAGTCAGAACTCGAATACAAGGTCTGGCGCAAATAACGCCCCCTATTTTTATTACAAAATCTTTTATTACAGAATCATAAGCATGTAATTCTGTAACATAACAATATCACACTCAAGCACAGCTTGTGACATATTAGGTGAAATGTTCAAATTAAAACTGTAAATTATTACACCCATGTTAGTACTGCCCTACCAACCATAATCAAGTAGGTGTTACTTCCATGGAACCCTGTATTAGGCTGAGGATAAAGACTTAATTTACATAGAGATCTGCACCAGAGGCTGCAATTCCTTCTCCCTGACTCACGAAGCAATCACGTCCTCCAAGCAAACCATAGGCTACCAGAGAAGGGAAGGGCAGGAGAATCACCCAGTGGGTGATTCGCACACTGGCCCTGAAGCACACCAATGGGATCTGAACCCTGGCTCTGCCACCTAACAGTTTGGAGAAGCACTTAACCCAGATGATGCCACTGTTGGTGTTTTGACCTAGATCATCATTTATCAGGAGAAGATACCCTCTGCATTGCAAGATATCTACAGCACCCCTAGCCATCTACCCGCTAGATGCCAGGAGACAACTGCCTCTCCAGCTGCTGCAACCAAAAATGTCTCCAGGCTGCCACTGGCTCCTTGGGGTGGGGCGAGGAGGACGCAAAAGTCACTCTCAGTTCAGAAGCACTGATTTCGTCTCTGGGCTTCCACACTCTCAACCATGATGTAGAGATGGAGATGATAAAACACCTCCTGTACCAGGCTCTGGGGGTGAACGGGATGATCACGGACTGGTGCGGCCCAGGGCCTGGTGCACAGTGAGGTGGTCAGCAACTCTCACATGCTGTTGTTATTGCAGCGTTGGCCAAGGAATGGGCATTTTTGCAAGAAGTCATAAGCTGACTGAATTGGGAGTTGAAAATTCAACTCAAGCAGGTATCTATTGGGGTCCATTTCTACAGGCAAATTTTCCTAGGTACTGGGAATTAAGGGTGAATAAGATTCAGACCTTGCCCTCCAGCACTAATTCTGAATCAGTCCTCTACCTCCCTAGTGGGAAGTCCACAGCCCAAACCTCGTACAGATCCCAGCTCTGCAACTTACAGGGGTGACTTGGGACAACCTTGCTACACTTTGCTTAGTCTCTGTTACCTCGTCTCTAAAATGGAGATAATAATTAAAATCCCTAAGGGACATACTTCGTAACCAGTTGGCTATTCTGTCTTCCAACAACACCCATGTCCCCCAGTTGCCTATTGGATTCCTCCTCCCTCACCATATTGCCTGCAGCACAGAATAAGTCCATAGCATTCCCAGTGTAAGATGCTATTTCCTTCCCACGGACATGTACAATCATCCAGGACGTGATTCCTGAGTTCCAGGCTCTGCCCTCCATCACTTCTTCACCTGTGCAATGAGGATAACAATGGTGCCTCCTTCATAGGGTTCTTGGGGGATAAAGTGAGATCATTCATGTAAAACAACCAGAAAGCCCAGCGCCGAGGAAGCACTCCATACCCTGTCACCATGGCAATAACGATGTTGAGCAGGGGAAGGAGGATGCTGCCCAAGAGATGAAGGAAGATGTAGCTCTCCACGGCCTGAACCAATAGCCTTTGGAGAGCTGACACAGGAGCCCAGAATTCAGTCTCTCTCGTAGACTGTGGGGTATAACTGCAAACCTTTCAACACCAAAACCTCCTCTGTGCCCCAGCCCTTCTTGGGCCAACTGTAGCAGCTTTTTCCCAGGCTCTTGCCAAACGATTCAAGTGGATTAAAATATGTATGTATATATTTATGCGGACAAGAAAGAGGAAAAGCGTAACTTCTAGTCAGAGCCTAAATTTCCTGCCTCCGAAGCCCAGCTGGAGAGCAGGAGTTCTAACAGAAAACAGCCGCACAATTAGCTGGAGCTCTGTAGCTGTCTGCAGCAGACTGCTTATGCCGATGTCTCCATAGGTGGTCTCCCAGTTCATCAGTTCATAAATAAGTAATTTGAAATGTGTTCCTGAGGGAAATTTTCCTCCTGCTCTCCCCAACAGACTGTACTCATCAGTTTTCCCATTCTCCAGGTAGCTGCCGTCCTCATTTATAATGGCCAGAGGAACTGCGCTGTTCTAATTCCTGCCTCATTGCATTGTCTAATGCGAGTTTTCACCTGCCTCACAGCTCCACGTTTCTTTATATTGGTTAAGAAAAAAAAAACTTTGCATATATTATTTATTGGCACTTTGGAGGCAGCTTTGCTACAGGTATAAGTAGAATATTTTTACATACAAAGCAAGACAGGCAAGTTGAGCTCTGGACAGAGGGTTTGAAATGTCCATCAGCTCTCCAGCTGCATATACATGTACACTGAGTGGGCTCACATGCAGAGCACAAACCACGCACATGACACAAACTGCACACTCCACACACAGCTAAATCATCAACCCCTAGTCTGCTTCATTTACCTCGGCTCCTACCCTCGCCACACATTCAGACTGGCAGATATTCCGTACACATCTCAATGCATTGTTCCAGCCCGATATTTTTTCCACTCGAGAAAATGCACAACAAGATCAAAAGCACCTGGTGACTTAGGAGAACCAGGGTCCCCCACTGGCGAAGCTAATGGAGTCACTAATTTGCCTGGCCAATAAAACCAATGATTTCTATAGTAAAAGCCTTTGAGTGAAGCCTCCAGGGCTTGCTCCAGGGGTAATGGAGGGGGCCTAGTTTCCTCTTAGCCAATAACCTAATTATTTTTTAAAGCACTAACTGTACCTTTCATTATAATAATGCATATAATTGATTTTACTGATTATGTCTTTCATGGCATCTATTAGTCACAGGGAACTATATTTACTTCTTTTTGTTGTTTTTATGATTGTTTAGCTTTGGGTCTCATAATATGTAATTAATAAAATATGTTAATGTGAGAGTAATTTAACTAATGAGATTTCCAGGAATGCTTTTCTCTCCTGATAAAGGAATTCCTCAGAAGGCTTTTGTGGAAGAAAAGGCTTTTCTGTGAAATCTTGGCACAATCTGAAACCTAAATTCAGATTGATTTGTCGTCTTTCCTAATCTCTGAACAGCCACAGAATTTCAGCAACAGGATTTATTTTTTTAACATCTTTTATTTATTATGCTATTACAGTTGTCCCAATTTTCCTCCTTTGCACCGCTCCATACAGTATCCCCATTCCCTATGGCAATCCCCCTCCATGGGTTGTACATATAAGTTCTTTGGTTTCTCCATTTCCTATACTATTCTTAACCTCCCCCTGTCTGTTTTGTACCTACCGATTATGCTTCTTAATCCCTGCACCTTTTCCCCATCCTCCTCCACCCCCCTCCCAACCAATAACCCTCCAAATGATCTCCATATCTACGATTCTGCTCCTGTTCTAGTTGTTTGCTTAGTTTTTTAAATTCAACTGTTAATAGTTGTGAATTTATTGCCTTTCTAATGTTCACAGTTTTGATCTTCTTTTTCTTAAATAAGGCCCTTTAACATTTCATATAATAATAGCTTGGTGATGACGAACCCTTTCATCTTTACCTTATCTGAGAAGCACTTTATCTGCCCTTCGATTCCAAATGATAGCTTCGCTGGATAGAGCAAAATCTAGAATAATCTAGGTTGTAGGTCCTTGCTTTTCCTCACTTTGAATGTATCTTGCCAGTCCCTTCTAGCCTGCAACGTTTCTTTTGAGAAATCAGCTGATAGTCTTATGGGTACTCCTTTGTAGGTAACTATCTGCTTTTCTCTTGCTGCTTTTAAGATTCTTTCTTTAGCTTTATCCTTTGGCATTTTAATTATGATGTGTCTAGGTGTGGTCTTCTTTGTATCCATCTTGTTTGAGACTCTCTATGCTTCCTGGACTTGTATGTCTACTTCCTTCACCAAATCAGGGAATTTTTCTTTCATTATTTTTTCTAATAAATTTTCAAGTTCTTGCTCTTTCTCTTCTCCTTCCAGCACCCCTATGATTTGAATGTTGGTATGTTGGAAATTGTCCCAGAGGCTCCTTAGCCTATTCTTGTTTCTTTGAATTATTTTTTCTTCTTGCTGTTCTGATTGAATTTTTTTTCTTCCTATGTTCCAAATCATTTGATTATTGGCTTCATCCACTCCACTGTTGGTTCACTATAATTCTTCTTTATTTCACTTAGTATAACCTTCATTTCTGCCTGGGTTTTTTTATGGTGTTGAAGTACCCAATGAGTTCCTTGAGCATCCTAATAACCAGTGTTTTGAACTCTGGATCTGATAGATTGCTTATTTCCATTTTGTTTAGTTCTTTTTCTGGAGTTTTGTTCTGCTTTTTCATGTGGGCCATGTTTGTTTGTCTCCTCATTTTGCCAGCCTCCCTATGTTTGTTACTATGTACTAGGTAGCATAGCCTAAAGTAGAAATAGCCTAAGTTGGATGGGGTAGAGCTTTAGGTAATTGCCAGGGCAGGGCAACCCATGTGAACCAGGTTGATGGACTCTCCCGTAAGGTGTTGCTGCTCTGTGGCTCTGTGTGTGGGAGGGCTCAGAAGGGGGACAATGCCACTGCCCAACCTCTGGAGTTTTGTTTAGGAGGAAGCTGTCCCCGGCACTCACCCTGATGTCACACACTTCAATTTCTCCCTGTATGCCACTGATGACCTTCCAGCTGTTGCCCTGGTGCTGGAACCCAGAAGGAGTAAGTCTACATAAGTCCTAAATCCATTGTGGGCCCTTTACAAGGAGATGCCTGAGAATCCTGAAGTTTCTTCTCACTGCTGCCCCAACCCTGACTGGTTTTTATAGCCAGACATTATAAGGATTTATCTTCCAGGCACTGGAACCCTGGGCTGGGTGGTCTGATGTGGGGCTGGGATCCCTCACTCTTGAGGTATCCCTCCCAATTTCTATCCACCACACATGTGTGTGAGACCACCTGTTCTGCATCTCCATGTCTCTGCACCTTTCTGCACATCTCTATGTGTCTGCCTCTCCTTCCAGTCTAGGTAAATGTGACTTTTTTAATGCCTTGGTTGCTATACTTCGATATAGTTCAGTTTTCTTATGACTCTGGGTGATAGTTTTTTTTGTAGTTTAGTTGTAATTTTTGCTGTGTTTGTGCAAGAAGGTGAGCCATCTTTGCCTACACCTCCATCTTGACTGGAAGTCTCATCAAAATGAGTTAAAAGTGAATGTCAGGTACTATTCAGTTTCAGGGGAAATTGTTCTCTTCTCCCATGTGGTGGCAATAATCAACACCCTCACCCCTGACAACCATCCAGTTAGCATTAGTGAAGCTACCTCCCAGATATTGGGGGGGCTCTTAAAAAAAAGATCTTCAGTAAAGAAGAATTGATTATTGTGGTACAAAAAAGGTAAAACATAAAGTGTGAGATGAAGAAAAGAAAGGAAACAGAGCTACATAAGGGCAAATTTTTCACTAGAGACACAGAAGGTCTACTGTGGGAGAAGACAACGAAATCTGAAGTGGTCCCCTCTGGGCAGGAACAATCCACCTATATCTGTTCTGGGTGCCAGTGCATTGAGTAGAAATAGCTCATTCTCTGGGATGCTAATCAGACAGGACTAAAGATGCCTGCAACACAGAGTGATACTTAAAACTGGATGTCTGGAAGCAGGTAGATCTGGCTTGCATGCAGTTCCGCACCTGGGACTTGGTTTCATTACACTTCTCTATGTGCCAAATTACCTTTCACCTTTAAGATAGGGGAATGAACAAAAGTTCCTACCCCCATTGGATTCATGAGAAGATTGATAGAGACATGCCTATAATGAAGGGACACAGAGCCTAGTATTCACTAGGGCTTCTCAACCTCAGTACAGTTGACATTTGGGGGCAATAATTCGTCGTTGGGTGGGAGAGCTACACTCTTGTTCAGCAGCATCTCTGGTTCGAGCAAGCCACTAGGTGACAAGAGCACTCACTCCCTTCCAGTTTTGGTAACCAAAATTTTCTCCAGATAGTCCCAAACACCCTTAGGAAGTGGCAGGCGTGTGCCCCAGGTGAAATTGCCACCTCTGAGAAACACTGGCCAACACCAAAGACTCAATAAACACCAGCTTATTATTGTGGTGATCTTTTCTGAGAAGCAACTCGAAGGACAGATGAGAAAACAACTTGGGAAAAGAATGCAGGGTGTTCTACAGTGAATTCCTCTGACCCTCATTAAGAACACTGACATTAATTCCAGACTTGGGTTCGAGGGGTGAGTGGCTCCCACTGACATGCAGAAACTTCTTTCCAGAGGAGACTCAAGTCTCCTGGGCAGACAGGGAGCCCTTGGCTGGAGCTAAACTGACCCTGGGCTATGGATTACACACCAAGAGGGGTGGGAACCATCCCACATCCTGTTCCTGGGAAACCAACCCAAGCCAAAACCAAAGGCCAGCAGTATGTGGTTGCATGTGTGTGTGTGCATGTGTGGATACAGATAGAGATATATAGAGAGATATCACACATGTAACCTTCTGATACACAGGCACAAAAACTACAGTAAAGTCTTTGCTGCTTGAGGGAAAATTAAAAGTTACTTAGTACCTACCCATAAAAAGCCAATTATGAAAGTCAATAAAGATGAAAACTGACCTGTCTATTCTTTGATGCTTTTCTAACCCAGACTATTTCAAGTTTAGATCAAAATTCATTTGGAAAAGCTCTGTCTTCTACTAGATGAGAAAAGTAACCTTCATGAAGTGAGTACAGGACATGGTAAAGGTTCTTTTTATATCATCTCATTCAGCAAACTAGAATCTGCCAATTTTAGCAAGCATTTGATGGCTTTGTTCCGTAGAGAAAGGCAATTTTTCTTATACATATTCACCCCCAAAAACACATGCACTTAACACCACAGAACACCACACAAATACAAAAGTAACAATTGCCCAAGCATGCCTTCATTCAACCCTTTCACACATTCACTCAGTGATAAGTATCCAATGACACTCAACGTTTCCCCAATGACCAGGGAAAGCCTGTGCCTGAAACACACGTGTAAAACAGGAGCACCCAAAATAAGAACTCCAGATAGAATCTGCTACTGGGAAACCATCAGAGGAGTCATCCCAGGGGAAACTTATTCCCTATTCTACGTCCTTACTCTTTCATTACAGTTTTGCATTGTTTTGATTTTCCATTACCTATGTTGAAGGTCAGGGGAGCTCGCCATACTTTTTTTTTTGAGATGTTCAGGTCTTTTAAAATGTTCATTGAGCCCCAAGGCACACCCAAAACTCCACATCCGAATTAGAACACATGGGAACGCGGGCCTGTTGATAGAGGTACTCCTTAGCCTGGCACTTGCGAGCCCTGTTTCAGCAGCCAGGGAACCTCTATTCCTCTCCTTCCACCTACCATCCACATGGATACCTTGTTCAGATCTCAGTTTCCCAATGTAAAAAAATAATAATAAAAACTGGGATGGTGGAATTGACACGATTTCCAACATCTCTTAAGCTTTCACTGCCTGTGAATCCCACCTCTTGCCCAAGGTTACCCACAGCTGGTGGCCACATGCAGAGAACTAGTAGTAATTCCATCTCCTGGTTCAAGGCCTTTTCCACAAAGTTGTACCCACACACTAATGTCCCTTCCTTCTCTGTCCTCCCCCAGCTCCTCATTACTATGCTTCTTGCCTCTCCTCTCCTGTGCAGCCAATCCAGAGCCTCCTCCCCACCCCCCACAGCTCGCTCTGCAGGTAGTGCAGGGAAAGATAGCAATGGGGAAAGACAGCCAGGCACATTGAAGGGGTTACTTTGCCCGGGGACCCCTTTATCTGAAGTTGTCCTCAAAAGCGGAAATGAGTTGATTTGCATTTTCCCACTGAAGCATGCAGAGTAGCTGAGGAGTGTTTCTCGTTACCAAGTACCGTCTTCTCTGGTTTGCCCTGAGGCCTTCTCTGGGGCTGGAGCAGCTCTGAAAACACCTGTATGCTGCCCATTTAAATACATGCTTCAGACAAATCTTTTCCAGGGTTTCAAAAGGGAGAGAGACTAATGCTTTCCTTCTCCAGCATACATTATCCTTCCTGTGAATGCTGAAGGCAGAAATTAACACTCTCTAGTCTGGTTTATTTCTAGTCTGTCTATCCATGCTATACCTGAGCTCTGTATTCATGGACTGGCAATTAATAGCCCATTCATTCATTCATTCATTCCCCATGTATTTACTAAGCATCTGCTCTGTGCAAAAAGCACCATGTTGGCTGCATGCAGCCTAAGACAAACAACTTTGACAAGGATTATGCTCTCAGATTGCTCACAACCTAGCTGAGGAGCTAATGTGCCCAGATGTACCCAAATATACCCAGATGTCCCCTGGGAACCTCACTGCCTCTCAGAAAATGGTACATTTTCTGGAATGGCTTATGAGAGCCCACAGTTCACCCCATGGTTTCTGCACACTCCTGGCCTTCCTTCTCTACTGTGCACCTGAGCTGGCTGCCATGGCTGGGCACCAGCACCTCATGACTTGGGTAACTTTGCAGAAGAACTAAGGAGAGCAGAGAGGGGTGGCATGCTGTGCTGCAAGGTCTTCTGCCACCTTGGTGGCCCTCCGCCTCACTCTGTGGTGGTTCCCAAAGCCCGGGCTCAGCAGGAGGTGACCCGTCTCATGGTGCACACTGCGCTGGGAAATGTTAGCCCACCCCACAGACCAGTCTCCCTTCCCTGGCAGCCTGGAAATTTGGGGAGTAGGTTTCCTCCATCCTTTTATTCACAGAATTATAATATTAGTGGGAAGGCAATGGAAGCTGTAAGAGGACGCTGTGCCTCAGGCAGGCAATTAATAAATATACCAAGTGAACATATTTATTGAAGAACAAGGTTGGAAAAGAATTAGGGGTGTGCTGGAGCGGGGGAAAGGTGGTCCTCATAAAGAATTCAAAGCAGGAAGTCTTTTCTTCAAAACCAAGTCGCGTCACATCAGCAGGCAGTGTCTCCCATTGCCTGGTCCTTCCTGACCTTCGTCCACAAAGGCTGTGTCTCCTCTGCCTTTGTTTGGGACATACGCCCTGCCCTTCATGACACGGGGGAGATGAAGGGATGTGGAAGATCTGAACACAGGATGATTCAGGAGTCACAAAATCCCAAAGGCTCCCAGCAAGAAACCCTTTAGAGCTCGTCTACCCTACTTCCTGTGGTTCACAACGGAGCAATCAGACCTCACGAAGGCCATGCAGCATGTTAACGGACCACCCCGCGCGCACTAATCTTTCTCCTGCGGCAGAGAAATCCAGACCTCCGAGGGTTTTTATCTGGCCTGCAGAGCATTTTCCCCTCTTCCTGTGAATCAGTGATCAACATTTTAAAATCAGGAAACTTCACATAATAATCCAGAAAAAAATCAACAGCCTGAGAACACTGGGCCCACAGTCCTGACTGGCATCATTGGCTGGAGCTGGGTCCGGAGCTGCAGTCCCGTCTGTGCCGTCCCCTTCTCTCCCCGTGGTCTCCCATCTAGCTGGGCTCTCTCATTGCCACCACAGTCACGGCCCCCACAGGCCTTTAAACCAGTAAAAGCCCTGCTCTCTGGCCACGTCCTGCCCTGGCCAGAGGAAACTGCCCAGCACGACCACACTCAAGCAGCTCTACACAACTATGATTCTAGAAGGACTGAGACATTCCTCTTGCCACCCCCTGCAACCCAAAACTAATAACAACTTTAATAAATTCCAGGCAAAAAAGCAAACAAAAAGTCATCCCCATTGTCTTAAATTCCACTGTAACATCTTGGGTTTGGAAGAGAAGTGATAAAGGAAAAAGTGGTCCCTGGCACACATGTCATCTGCTTTAGTATGGTGGCTGAGGGCCAGGCTCGACTGAAAGAACCCTCTGCATGGGCATGCACACAAATGCACACCAATGACACACAGCACACAGCACACTGTGCAGTCCCTCTCTCTCACTTGTTCTCAGTCACCCTCTCAACATCGGCCACATACCCAACTTTGTTGAAATCTGACTCAATTAACAAAAAGAAAAATGTATCCTTAAAAAAAGAAAATAAAACAGTTTTCATAAAATGAAAACACAGAGCAAATATGCCTCTTTAAGGATGAAAACACAATGGTCTGTCTAGAGGGTCAGAGAGAGCACGAACCAGAGGAACAGACTCCGAGGGCCCGGGAGCCTGCATTTTGCTTAAGTGAGCATGTGCACACTGACAGGCAGAAGCAATACGAACACAAGACAGGAAAAGGGAAGAAAAATGGTCACTTTAATGAGGGTTATTTTATGGTGATACCAAGCCTACAGTCAGGTAAGTCCCAAAATACTATGTCCAAAATTTTAGCAAGTGTTCTTCCATTCTCTTGTTCCCACTGTGAGTTCTCGGAAATGGAGAGAAAATGTAACGAAGCCTGTTTCTTTTTAAATGGCATGTAGCTGGCCTCTATGTGGATCCTGTTTTCTGGCATCATTTTAATTAGGAAAGGCGAGAAAGTTTCCAATGTCCCCAGGCTGCCCTTTCCTATGTCTAAGTGAGGGTTTCTCAGAGAACTGGCAACCAACAAAATTTTGACAGCGTGAACTTCTCTCTCTCATAAGCATTCCTCCAATCCCCAGATAATACCCCTCATTCCTCCCACATTAACTAACACACACAACTCGCTTCCTCCCACCCTCCCCTAGCCCACACTTCTCCTCTCCAAAACGTATAACATAATTGTGAAGGCTAATTATCAAATAATGCTTAAGCCTTTGGGAGCAAGATAGAAGGTTCTAGAAATGTTTTAAAAAGTCCCCAGGCTGCAAGAGAAACATGATTAACTGAAACAAAAATGCCTGGTGAAAAGTTTCAAATCTAAAGTCAGTTAAAAATTTTTAATATATATATAGGTATTATACTCACACATGCAGTATTGTAATACATAATACATAGTATCATAGTGTGTGTGTGTGTGTGTGTGTGTGTGTGTGTGTGTGTGTGTGTAGTCAATTTCTTAATAGGTCACAGAGTTTTTAGGGCAAGTCTCTTCAAGAGAAAAACAGCTTAAAGTTGATCCATCTTTTTTCTGATACTGGGTCATCAGCCACAGGTCTCTGCCCACCCCCTCCCTCCTCTGACAAAAGACCCCTCAGCTGGCTCTGGAGGGAGGGACAAGAAGTCTGCCTCTAGAAAGAGGGAAGGAGAGAGCAATTCTGGGCAATATAATTCTCTGCCTGGCCCAAGCATGAGCAGACAGGGCCTGGCAGATGTAGTCTTTATCACAGAATAAAACAGGCTCACAGCGGTGTGCCGCACACATGAATGTCACGTTTATGAATTGCCGTATCACCGGCCTGCACGCGGCAGTGAGCAGAGCTGGGTAGACCAGGAGGCTAAGAGACAACAACAGGGTCCCCCGCCTCCTGAGCCCCCTCCACTCCAGGCACAGGCATCGGTTTTCTGTCTGCATCCTCAGAGAGGAAGAAACAGCGGCTGTGGATGCACCTGTGTGGGGGCCAAGTCCTCAGCTGTGATGCGTGGAGAAGTTAAAAATAGCACCCCGTCTGGTCAGATTTCAACTGTCCTGGGACCCTGAGCAGTTACAGAGCAGAAGGGGCTAGAGGTAGGGGGTGGGGAGGATTCAGAGAAAGAACGCATAACAACCATGCATGCATGGCCTGTCGTGCAGAGAGCTGCAGGGCAAAAATAAGGCTCCTCACTCTTCTGTCAGTAGAAAGCCAGGCCAGGGTGCTGATTCTGTGTACAACAAGCCCTTTGACAAGAAAAATAGCCCTTCCATGAACCCTGCAGGGCCAGGGAAGAGAGTCTCCACTCTGAGACTCAGTCCACTGGTGAGTCTCCATCCATGAGGATCAGCTCTTGACTCAACACCGCGGCGGAGATGGTACCCTGACGCCCAGATGCTCTCTCTCGGTTGAAGAGAGCTAGTCCCACGGGTTGTCTTTAGCTCAGGCCCCACTGAGACTTCTTGCCTCACTCGTGGCAGGCTTCAGCAGGATGGGGGTTCTGAGCAAGAGATAAGCAGAATCTGTTGGGACTCCTCTCCCCGCAAATTATTGAGCTAGGCCTGAGTCAGCTACAGTTCAGGTGCACCTCTTAATGTGCACTCTTTCTTATGGTATGATTCCATACCATCCAAATTGTACCACACAGTACTCCAGAGTCCTGACAGCCAGGGAAGAATCCCAGCACATCTTCTCAGACCAATCTTTCTTTTGGAACCGAAAAGCAGGGTAAGGAGATGATTATTCTTATCAGGAAACAAGCATAAATACAGTGTAAATCAGAAAATTCAAACACTTTTAAGGTAAAATGTTAGTTTTCAAGGAAATTGCAGGCTTCCAGAAGACTATTTTGAGCTTCAGTCCTATTGCTAACCTGGAAGTAAGTTCACTTACCTCTGTTTTTAGGAACTCATTGGTGCAAAAAAACTTAGGCATGTGGTAGGCTAAACAGTGGCCCCTCAAAGACATCCATGTCCTAGTCCCCTAAACCTGTGAATCTTGCCTTATATGGCAGAAAAAGACTCTACAAGTGTGACGAAGTGAAGGATCGTGAGATAGGGAGGTTCTCCTGGATTCTCTAGGCGGGCCCTATATATAATCACAATTGTCCTTGTAAGAGAAATGCTGATGGAGATCAGGCCACAAAGAGGAGAAAGCAATGTGATGATGAAGGCAGAGATGGGAGTGATATAGTCTGAGGATGGAAGAAAGGGCCACAGAGAAAACAGGACATGTGGCCCCTAGAAACTGAGAAAGGATAAGAAAGCTAATTCTGCCCTCAGAGCCTTAGAAGGAACCCTGCCAACACTTGATTTTAACCCATTTTGGACTTCTGACCTCCAGAACTGTAAGAGAATAAATCTGTACTGTTTTAAGCCACTAAATTTGTGGTAATTCATTATAGCAGCAAGGGGAAACTAGCACATTTCAGAAATAAAAGTCCAGGTCACGTGGATCTGCAACTTCATGCTATTATAATGAATGACTTTGCTTTGAACCACACAGAACATAAGATAATTATTTTATCCCTTCTCTGTTAAAAAATATTCTATTAAGCCACAAAACATGTTTTCCTCAGAGACTGGCTTCAATGCATTTGCTCATATCATTCTCCCCACCTAAAAAGCCATCCTCAATCATACCATTTTAGGTTCTATGGTAAAACAAATAAATAAGTGAAATCTCCCTAAATCTATATGCTTGATGGAAGTGTGATTTTCTGCTCTTTGGAAGCTTTAGTATCTAGGAAAGACAAAGAAAGAATTTATAATCCCATAAAGGGAGGAGGTGCTTACATCCAGGGCCAGTCTCAGATATTTAGACTTTATGATCTGAGGGGCAGCAAAAATCTTAGGACCCCAAACTGTCTTTTCTACTTGTCTGCTACTACACTGTAAATTCACACTATTCATTGGGAATTACAGTCCAGTTTTTCCAGTGCCCCCTAATAAAGTGAAAATAACATAAAAAACTATTGTCAGTCATTGCCCCAAGTCATAAATCAGTATTAAAATAGGCACATTTGCCCAGATCTCCTATGAATTATCCAATACAAACAATTGGAATTTATATTTAAAAGACTTGACTAGGAAATAAGCAAAGATGATCCAACACACAACTAAGAGGAGACCCTGAAGGAAAAAGAACAAGGGAACAGGGAAATCTCAAAAGAACAACAAGAAAAAAAAAAAACAACCATAATTAAAGAAAGTTTTCCTAATATAAAAAAAAAAGATTTGAACTACATATTGAAAGAACATACCACGTACCTGAGAATATTGACCCAGTATGACCAAAACCAAGACATATTCTAGAAAAAGTATTGTATTTGAAAGAAAAAGAAAAAAAATGGATATCTGGGCAAAAGGAGCATATAACTTACAAGAGAAATCAAATTAAATTATCCTTAGATTTTTTTCTGACAGCAAAGCTTTTTGCCAGAAGAAATTAAAGTAATGTATTTAAGATATTCAAGGAGAGAAAATGTGAACTAAGGATTTTTTTATCGAAGAAATCACAAACTGCTAATAACATGCAAAGACTCAGAGAATATTATTCCCATGAGCCCTTCCTACAGAGCCTACTAAAGAACAAGTTTCAGACAGGTATTACTGGTGAATATTAGATATATAGTTACTTGTAGATAAAAGACTAAATGAGGGTTAAAAGGTACAGACTCTAGTATGTAATGGCTATATGATTTAAAATGCAAATATACTACAACTACAAAAAAATGGAGACATGATTAGCATATGCAAAAAAATGTTTTATCTGCTTTCAGTAATAATAATGTCAGTGATATTACAAGTATTATTCCGTGAATGTCATATAAGTAAAGTAGATAAAAGCAAATGCTAATTATGGGATATTCTAATTCCACCATCCCCCATGCCTTCAAGGACTTCCTGGTGAAAGAAAGGAGCTACTAAGGTTATACAGAAGATGCTACTAAAGTAAGACAGAAGATGTTAAGTAAACACCCTGTAGATATGAGTTGAATTAGAAATATTAGTATGAACTCATGAGGTGTTTGTTTAGTCCAGATATTTCCATTAAAAAGACTTAGGAACAAAAGTCAACCCAAGAGCAGTTGGCATCTCGAGCACTCAGATTTGATCTGCAAATGACATATTTGAACTAACCCAGGATCTCTTGAAGAAATGGCTAATTCCAAGTCTCAGGCAGGAAATGTCCCTGATGAATTTGGAACATCTTGACATGCAGTTAGGAGGGCACTGTCAGAAACGACTAGGGTCATTTCAAAAGCATTCAGGAAGTACCTTGAACCATTTTCCACTGGCCAAAGATCTGAGATTTGTAATAGATTAAAACTCATCAAATATATACAAATTCAAGAGTTCATGACATACATTTAAACAATAATAATGGGTCACCTTCTGAGGAAACAATGATTAAATTAATCTCTTAAAAGCCAGATAAATATTCAAACCTTATCCTACCCATCCTAAGTACAGAAATAAAATTTTACTATTTTTCAACTCACAATGAATGAATGAATGTAGACATCGAAGATCTACTCTGATTAATATCAAAAAACTAGCATAAACCAGACACAAGACACAAGATTATAACCTTGTTAAAAGAATTAAGCTTCTTGATCCAGCTACCAATTTGCAGGAAATACAAAAGACAGAGAAACACACTGAACTGCGCCATGAGGGACCAGTCAGCAAACCAAACTGCAGGAAACTTAAGTTAAATGGCTCAGACTTGTCAACAAATTATAAGGAGAAGAAAGGGGTGGAGGGGGGAAATATAGATTAAAAGAGACCTAAAAGGCTTACCAAGTTAAAAAGTATATGGGCAAGACTAAATTATAGGATTTAGGGATGCACACTTGAGTGATGAAATCATAAATAAATGGGAGAAAGTTATTACTATAAAAGTCAGAATAATGGTTACTTCTGGAGGTAGGGAGGGACTGCGTTGGAATGAGGAATGGGGAAGAGTTGTGGGGCTGGCAGGCAATTCTATTTCTTGATTTGAGTGATAGTTATTTGGATATTCACTGTATATAATAATTCACTGTACTATCCATTCTTTGGTTTGGTTTTCTGTATCTGTGTTTAATTTTATAATAACAAAACACTTTTTAAAGAGCTAACTGAAATGGTACTTGAGTTCTTCATCTCTGAGTTGGCTATTTGGTCTTGATGAACAATGAAGTCTCACAAAGCAAGGACGCCTTTGACTTCTCCTTTGATTTCTGAAGGAACTAGGACATAGTAACTACTGCCCAGCCATGAGTGCTAAATTTAGCACATGGAAGAGCCTATTGAATTCTTGTTGCATGGATCTCTGAGCAGTGATTGGCTAGATGATGCAAACACTCCACACTCTATGTCATTCTGCATACTTTGGCTAGATGTCTCCCACCGGCTAGAAGAATCTTCAGGAGCCCTCTGTTACCTGTAGGAAATGCTTATCCTGCTCAGCTTCACATTCCAGCCTTTTCCAGAAACCAGTTCCAACCAGTCTTTCCAGCCTTATCATGGCTACTTTCTCAAATGCTTCTTTCCAGCCAAAGAAGTTCACATTTAGAATACTGTATCCTGTCTGTTCTTATTCCCCCTGCCACCGCACCTTCTCTGGTAGCTTTCCCCTTTCTTTCTACTCACATACATTCTACTCACCCTTTAAAGTCTGGCTCTAGCTCTGGCTGGTGTAGCTCAGTGGATTGAGCATGGGCCTGGGAACCAAAGGACTGTGGTTCGATTCCCAGGCAGGGGAATGCCTAGGTTGCAGGCCAGTTCCCAGCAGGGGGCACACGAGAGGCAACCATACATTGATATTTCTCTCCCTCTCTCTTTCCCTTTCCCTTTAAAGATAAATAAATAAAATCTTTTAAAAAAAATAAAGTCTGGCTCTATTCCCACTTTTTCTCTAAAGTCAGTCCATATTACTCTGCCCCACTGAGCTTTCTCCTTCCCATGAACTTCAACCCTGACTATTATCACTATTGGATACTTAGCCCTAGCTGGCACTGGTGTTGTAAGAGAACTTTTTGTTTTGGCCCTGCAAATATACACAATATTTCTTAAGTCTGGAGCCGTGACTGATGCTTTTTAAAAATGATCATAGGAAGCCTATCATGACATTTTGTGCATACAAGGCTCCCAATCGATATTGTTAATTGAATAGTTAGGTGGTGGATGGATGAATGGATGGAGAGATAGGAGAATAAATCAAATTATCATATATTTGAGACCATTCAGAGGGTACTGGTGGACACAGTCATACAAGCTTATATTCACTAGGAGCAGAATTATGGGGGTCTATTTGACCCTCGTGGATTCACTCCTCGGGATCTCAGGTCAACTATGAGCGTTTACATATGTTGAATATCTAAAGACTGACATGCAAAAATGTAAAAAAAAGAGGATGTTGCAGGTGATGAAAGAAAGTTCTGATAAATTTCCTTTCACTCACAACTATTGCCAAGTCTGGACCCATCTGTGGCTGGACACACACTTACATTCTGTACAAAATCATTTATGGCAAATTAGGGGGTAGGCAGGACTATGGATTGGGTTAGATAAGAACTCTTTGGCCTAAAATCTAGGTACTGGCAATTACCATGAAAAATTAAAGGTCCAATTGTTCAGTTTTAAAGGTGGCATCTGCATAAAGAAGAAAACATAAGGTCCCTACAATGTGTCAGCTGTCCCAGAGAGCTCTAGGCTGAGAAAACCACTTGCCTTGGTCAGAGCACCGGGCCAGCCGAGCGGCACGCTGTCCAGGGCCTGCCTCTGTGCCTCGCTCCTGCCAGGGAACCTCAGCCTGCCCTCCTTTGGAAGGAACAATGTCTCTAGGGAGAAATCTTCAAGGACCAGGGAGATTGGAAAGGATATATGAAAAGGAATCTGGGAGCTGAGATATTAGCAAATATAAATAAAAAAAATTAGAGGTGGAAAGAATAGGAATCTCCAAAGTCAACAGGCTTCTCTTTCCTTGTACTGAGGCATTGTCCCTCCAAGGAAGCCAGGAAAGAAAAGAAAGGCTCTAACATGGACTGGATGCCCCTCATCTCAGGAGAAATGTTCTAGCTGCTTTTATGTATTTAACCCTCCCCCTCATCTTGCAAGGAAGGGTAATCTTCCCTATTTTACTGATGAAGAAAACCAAGATTCAAAGAGATTAAGAGACTTGGCTAAGGCCACAAACCTAGAAGTGTCAAATCAGGATTCAAACCCATGTTTATTTCCCTCCAAAGCCCCGCCCACTACACCACTAGCGGAAGCAGAATCATGGCAAGTTTTCGCTGAACGATGACCTCTCAATCACCCCCATTTCACAGACAAAGAAACTGATGCCAGGAAGGAGAAGCTACTTGCCCAAGGACATGCAGTCACCTGTGACAAGGCCTCACTGCAGCCCAGGCCTTGTGATCTCCACACAGGAGCTCTCCTCACTTGTATCCCCCAGACAACTACAAGAGTGGCACACTCAGACAGGGAGCCCGGAGGCAAGCTTGATGAAGCAACTGTTACATATGAAGGCACATTTAAAGGAAGCCAAGGATGGTGCTGGAGGGACCATCCCTGTGCCCAAAGGGGCAAGGCCAGGACCCTGAACGCGGAGGGAGCTTGGCTAAGGCTGAAGCTATAGCTTATAGGAAAGCTCTGAACTTCCACAGGGAAAGCCACTGCCAGCCTGCAGCCTGGCAGGGAGAGGATGCAGATCATAATCCCCTGCCCTCTGTCCCTTCCAACAGGATGGCCTCCTATGGGAGGTGCAGGATTCCCAGGATGCAGCTTCCAGGGGTCAGAGCTGGATGGAGAGGGAGGAGAATGGAGCTGGAGTGGCAAACAGACTTCTGAGCACATTGCCACCCAGGGATGCTTCTCTGAACCTCAGTCCTCAGGCAGAGTCCTGCCTCCGCAGGTCAAAGACAACAAGAACAACAAAAACAGCCCATCTTAGTTAAGGGGGGGGCCAAGAAGGTGGGGCACGGAGAAATCAAGGGCAGCTCCCAGCTCAGAGCTGGCCTTCTCACTGCCCACGATAGGGGTGTCATCCTAATCCGGTCAACCTGTCTGTGATACAAGGAGGCAGAAGCCCTGCTCTAATCACCTTGGTATCAAAGGCATTGCTTTGGGATGCCTCCGCTTTGTGCACAAGTCAGTACTGGTGTTCAAGCACACAGCTGCTGGCGTTTCGGGTGAGCTGCTGTGGGCGCCGGAGAATGAGAAACAGGAGGGCAGATGCAGGGACTGTGTGTGTGCAAGAGCGTGTCTGCTCTTTGCCAGTTCTTGAAAGTCCACGCTGCTTTTTAAATAAAGACAGTCCCCAAATGAAGGCAGCATATTCTCTCTCTCTCTCTCTCTCTCTCTCTCTCTCACACACACACACACACATACGCACACACACACGCCCCATCACAGCCTTCCATTCCCCACTGAAGTTTCAACCTCAACTTCCACTGAGGCCCCTCCTCTCCATGGTTTGGTCATATTTCCTATTTAGTTTAAATCAACAGTCTGATTTTATCAACACTAATGCTTTATGGAGGTTTATTTCTTCAAACAGACTGTGCTCCTCTTTGCTATAAAGTTAATTTTATGTTCTTTGTTCACTTTCCTAATCTGCAAATTACATCCTCCTGTTCCCTGATTACTTACTATTGGAAAAACAGCCCCTTTTTGCTTCCAGTTTGAATATTCTCTGCCTTATCTTGATGACCCTAATCTCTCTCCCCCACTGGCCTCTCATGGCAGCCGTAAGTAACCGGCAGGGCGCAGCGTGTCCGCCAGCACAAACCCGGAGCAAGTGAATGAGCGGCTGCTGCGAGCGGGCCAGGCCTGCCTGCCTTGCTCCTCCGCCGGCCTTTCTCCCCCCCAAGTCGTTTTTCTCAAACCGAGTGTGGGAAGAGGCTCAGCGGCAGCAGGAAGGATTAGAAATTCTGGGATCCACTCCATGCTCTCCGAAAGTCCTAGTGGGAAGACGGAGAACTTCCGACACTCACAGAAACAAGGACAAATGCTCCGGAGGCTGACATTCGGCTGACACCACATGAAAAATGGCCTGACTCTTTTGTTGGAAGCGCCTGGAGGGGGAGGGGCTGCCAAAGGAGGAGAGATCACTGGGAATGATGAAGGGAAAACAGCATCCGTTCTTATATGATAGGGATTTTTAAAGAGGACGGGGAAGAGATGACCCAGCTGTCAGAAATGTCAAAGAGAATTAAGCGTGTTTGTGACCGTGTAGAGGGGAGGGAGGGAGGGAAATGAGGAAGATGGAGAAATTGACAAAATATTAAAAAGATGGAGTTGGAAGGGATCTTAGCAAACCTCAGGCTTTGCAGATGAGAATATCGGGGTCCCACAGTCAGCTCTCAAGTTCCAGTAACGGCAGCAGAGTGATAATATTGATGTAATAATAATGGCAAGTGATATCTGCTTCCTCTTATTTACCAAACACATGCCAAGTTCATTTCCATCTCTGGTTTCCTAGGTTCTCAATAATAACAAAAGCTAATAATTATTATGTGTTGTATACCAGACACTGCTTAAACGTTTTATATGTCTTATCATATTTAACCCTCCAGAAAAAATGTCCCGCATACAGTTAGCATCTCCGTGTCGTAAGTAGCAAGCATGAGACACGAAAAGGTTGGTAACTTGGTGAAGGTCACAGGTAGGAAGACAGAGCCGGGATTCAGCCAGGTCTACCTTCTGAGCCCATACTCAAAAAAAAAAAAATTGTGTGGAATGAATGTGACTCTTAAATTGGTGTAGTGTTCACACAAACCTCCTTCCAGCTTTAGTCTCAATGCTCCAGGATTCCCAGGGACGTTGCACTCCTTCCAAACGCCCCCAGCTGCCCCATTTCTGGGGCAGAGCCTTCTGATAGCCCCAGCCAGGCCGGAGGGGAAGGGTCTGGCAAATCATAAAAATCTTAGGCTTTGAAGGCCACGTACTGTCTCTGTCACACGTCCTTCTCTGCTTTTGCTTTGTTACAATCCTTTAAAATGTGCAGAGTTATTCTTGGCTGGAGAGCTCCCTCTGACCCCGTTCTAGGCCCCCAGATCTTGGAGTCACACTGAAAGGGCCCTCTCCCTCCACCTGCGTATCCACAGTCATGAAGGTCTTTGCCTTTGGCCTGCCTCTCAAAGCACCCTTTCAGTGGTTCAGCTGCCCCCACTCCCGGTGCAGGCACCGGCTCTGGCATACAGACCTGGCTGTCAAAGTGGTCGCCTCTCTCCCCAGAGCGGGCCACACGTCACTGCCGGACCTTTCCTCCCAAACAATGATTTATACAGATCACCCCCTTGCTAAAATACTTCCAAATTTAAGCCCCTTACTTTCCACTCAAGGACTGAGTCCCCCAACACATACACACACACACACACCCCTGGTTCTTAATGATTATACAGAAATAACAATTTAGTGGTCTCGATGTGAGCTAATCACTCTGCTAGCCACGTGGATCATCTCATTTGAGCCCCATCTGATAGGAGTGATTATGAGCCCAGCTTTATGGATGAGTAGCTGAGGCTCGAAGAGACTGAGGAACATGTTAGCTTACATGGTAAGATGGTAAAACTAAGACCTTCATACTCCAGGAGCCCTTCCCCTAACCTCCATCCTATCTTGCCTTTAACATTCTTCGCCCTCTGTCCCCCCAGGGGCTCCACGCCAGTCCCACCAAGAAACATCCTCAGTGGGACTACTGACTCAAGGGACAGTGAGCAGGCCACCCTGCAAAGGGAGGCAATTGCCCTGGAAGAGAAGCTAGTGCTTCTGAGCTGGGAGCACCATGAACTGGGCAGGGATGACCCTCAGGAGGGACTGCAGGACCCATCGATGTCCCCGATGACAGGCTGCTGGACAGCAAGTGGGCAGCTCCGAGCAGGAGCGGCTGCATTTCAAAGCCGCAGACCAGGGCAAGCTACTAACATGTGGACCCAACCGCTCCACAATTTGCTTAAAAGCCACACTGTGTTTCCTGGGCAATGGCCGCAGGCCAAAACACACACATTCCAGTTTTTACGACTATAAGGTAAGCATTCTTTTAATGGCTCTTTCCCTGATTGTGTGCTGTTTTGCTTGTTCCATCTCCTGACTTTTTTCCCCCGTTCTCAGACCGGCTCTGCTCTCTGCCTCCCTTGCCTCCACTCTTGCTTCTAAGCTTCCTCGCCACTCCCTCCTGCCTTGCTCTTCTGCACCTTCTCCATCTCAGTGGTCTTCCCCTCCTTTCGGACTCGTGGGCAGGTTTTCTGTAATGATTCGACTTCCTCTCCCTCTGTTTTCCTGTTTGCCCAGCGGAGCCTCCTTCCCTTGCCTTTTCGGTTTCCCAGCTTTAGCACTGACGTGAAAACTTCACTCCAGCTTCCTTATCTCCCCGCTTCCCCTATGAGTCCCTCCTCTCTCCTCCACGGTGCTCCCCTCAGTGGCCCTTTCCTTTCTTTCTGGACACCTGGTCCCACGTGGCCTACTTGCCCTCCCCAACCCCCTTCACCTTTCACCTCTGTTCTTTGTTCCCTTGTCTCCTGCATTTCCTCAGCCCTCCCCTCCCTCCTCGTAGGTCCCCTCCTGGTTTCCAACCCCCTCCCCTCGCCTTTATCTTTGTTTTCCTTCCTTCTGTCTCCTGATAGAGTGGGAGTCCTTGCAGGCTGTGTCCTGATCCCACAGGCAGACCTGGAGCCAGCCTGCCCGTCTAACACTGACATTGCCCAGGGAGAGGGAGTCTTGGCCCTTACAATTTGCCCCTGTGGTTTGCAGCTGAGCTAGAAGGCTTCCGAGTAAAGCCACCAGGAGTCTGAGGCATCCAGCTTGACAGGCAGGATGAAGAAAGGACTGACTGTTTCTTTTTCCCACTGATCTCTGGCAAGCCAAGGCCAAAGGCCAGGGATGGGACGTGTCATTTGTAAGTTGCAGCCTTGGGGCAGGACTTCAGTCACCATCACTGCCCCCACCTCACAAAACACACACACAGATTTCTTACTCACTTTTGCCCAGAGCAAAAGGCCCTGTGACTTTTCAGATGTAGTGCCTGAAACACCCCCATGCTGCAAAATAACTCTAAGGGGAACCAGAACCACCACAGAAAGGGGAGTTGGTGCCAGGGAAAGGGTTTCTTCCATCCCTCCCCTCTACCTCTTGCCCCTCATTCTTTTCAACTTCAGCTGTTCCTGCTTCCCTCACGGAGCCCCAGTTGGAGCAAGGCTGATGTCTTTCCTTGGAGGACAGCGCCATCTAGCAGGTGAAATGCCCAACCCTTAGTGAGAGCTCAGAAGAAAGCCCCCCCCCCCGGCTCCCAGACCTCACAACAGCTCCTTGAAACTAACTCTCCGCCAGTCACACCCCAGTTGGTATGAAATGCTGATTTTAACCCTTTAGTCTTGTTGGAGATTTAAGTCTATTTCCAATCACTCTCCATTTCTGCAGTGTCAGATTTAGTTTTAGTTTGTGGCCTTAGTTTCCGGAAAAGGCAAGGAAAGTTCTAGGAGAGCCAACAGGCTCTGCCTGATGCTAAGGAGCTCCAGGTGACTTTTCCAAAGCCAAAAATACTGAACGTCCTAAAGCTATGTAAATGGCTCAGCTCCTCCTCCCCTCCAAAATGCTGGAGCAGTGTTTGCTGCTCTTTAACTGTCATTTCTTCCTTCTTTTCACATTTACTGAGTGCCTCCTGTGTACTTGGCGCTGTGCTAAGTTAATTAGGAGACTGATCTTCTCTCAAGGGTCTCATATTCCAAGGGACTTAGATTTGCAGAACATCTGACCTCGGATGGGGGTCTAGCTGTGCTAAGGGTCCAGGGAATGGAGAATAAAAGACAGGCACACGACACCCTCCCTTCTGCTGCTACTGGGACAGCTTCTTGTTTGTCTAGGTTTTACTTACAAAATTTCTGCCTAAGATTTTGTTTGAATAAAGGATTCTGAAGCATTAGGAATCTGAAAACATCTGCTTCGATATGAAATGTGACTCTATAGAAGAGGACACAGGATCTGGAGAAGTTCAAGGACTTACCCAAGGCCACAGAACTGAGGGACTACCTCTCCACATTCTACTTTCCCAACTTCACTAAGTCTTCAAGGCCAGGCTTCCACAGAGGGAAGGACGGCAAAGTGAACTGCTCTGATTGTTTCTTTATTTGCTCCTCTCCTGCCAGGTTCCATGTGGGTAAGAGACAGCATACAAGTCTGACAGGGATGCCGTAACCAAATACCACAGCCTGGGGGACTTCCACAACAGAGATTTAATTTCTCCTAGACCCAGAGGCCAGACATCCAAAATCCAGGTGACAGCAGAGTGACTTTCTTTGGAAGGTCACGACTAAAACTCTACTCCAGTTCTCTCTCTTTGGCTTGTAGATGATCATCTTCACCTGTGTCCTCACATCATCATCCTTCTGCATGTGTTTCTGTACAAGTTTCCTCTTCCTGTGAGGACACCAGTCACGTTGGATTAGCCCCCCACCCAGTGACCTCATTTTTAACTTAACCACCTCTCATAGAGACCCCATCTCCAAAAATAGTCACATTCTGAGGTAATGGGGTTGGGACTTCATAAGTTTTTTAGAGGGACAAAATTCAGCCCATAACAGATGGCAAATAATTCTTATTTCCCTTGCAAGTTTGGACCCAGCACAGCGGCTGCCTAGCTGCCCTTCCAGAAAGGGTGAAAAGGATGCTGTGACAGAGTCCCCATGGGTCCACATAGCCAATGTCTGCTACAGAGCAGTGTGACTGTCACAGTTCTGCCCTCGGTAGTGTAGGGCATATAAAGACTGTTCCTGTTAGCAGGGATCAGAGATCACCATGACATGTCCCAACACACCACAACAGTCCAAAGCCACACTTCCAAATGAAGGTCCCCGGTGACCCTGGGGGCCTCTCAAGCCCTTTGTTGTACAGCTGAAGCCAGCTGAGGCCTGGGGAGACCAAGCCTTGCCTGAGACCACTCGGCTCCTTTACAGCAATGTCAAGCCTAGACCCCGACTTCACACCTTTGCTCCGGTGTCCTTCCCAGCTCCTCAGGTTGCTACCAGAGATGTCCAGATAAAAGCAGACACTCCTCTATTTCCCAGGCAGGATTGCAGAAGCTCCCCATCCCCACGACACAAGAAGGAACCGGATGAAGAGAACCGAGCTAACAGTCAAAAGTTCTCCTTACAATCTGTGGCCAATGCCATGACTGCTTGGGTCCCCAGGCATGAAAGGGCTCTGAGGCTGCACCCAGGTCTTTCCAGAGAGTACACTGCCATCACTTAGTGACAGCCACCATCGCCAAGGGCATAGGACTGGGGACTGGAAAGGTGAATATTATATATTTTCTGGGTTAATCTCTAACATCCCTTCTATTCCTAAAACTTTGCAACGAGGGCCTTGAGCCGGCAGGAGCCAGGGGTTGCTTCCTTGAACTAACTAGAAATTTGGACTAAGAGACATGCCATGATGGTCCTTGTGCCCAAACATGATTCTGTGACCTCCTCTGAGCGCCTTCAGAAAAGGCCACTTAGTTACAGCCCCCTGAACCAAGAAGTTCGAGCTCCCCACTGTTTATGTGTCCACAGTTCCTAGCCCACCAAAGTTACTACTGGTTTCTCCAGGCAGAACTTTTCCTCTGGAGTTGGCTGCTGAAACCTAACTCTGGGTCCTGGCTAAACCCTGGCAACTTCTACTTGCCAGATGTAAGTGATGAGGAGTGTTGCTGAAAAGATACCCCTCAGCTCTTGCAGGGGAAGGGGCATGTCGAAGATTGGATGACTTAAGGGCCCAGGAAAAGGTCAACTGGAAGAGTATAGATTCCATTTCTCAATGGCTCTCCAACAAGCACAAGAGTGTGGCTGACCCAGGGGACTGCACAGGGAAAGGCACATGGGAGGAGTTGCAGACACTGGCCTCTTCACTTCGTACAGAGACAATGAGCCTCATTCAAGTTCTTCTCCAACTCAGCTACAACTCCAACTTCCTCTTCCTTCTTCCTCTTGGCAGCTTCTGGGAACCTTTGGGGTAGGTGTTGACCACCGGGAGGAAAAATCCCCACGTGAATGTGTGTAAGAGAACCCAGAACGGGTTAAGAGCTCAGGGCTGGAGAAGATGAAAAGATCTAGTTTCAAATCACAGTCCTGCCTCTCTCCAGCTGTGTGACCCCAGATAGGTTACTTAGCTCCTCTAAACCTCAGTATCCCATCCAAAAAATGGGAAGACTAACAGAACCTAGCTCACAGGGTTGTTATAAGGACTAAATGGGATGCAGTTATCTTTGCTGTTAGAAGTACTGTTAATTCAACATATATTTAGGGAGCAAGTATGCTGACCTGCTTGGGATGCAAAGATGTGTAAGACGTTGTTTTTTACGCAAAGTTCTTGGTCAATTACAATTGAGTTACAGTATGCTATTAAGAGCCAAATCAGATATCTGTCCAAAATATAAGACAAGGAGAATTCGTGCAGCCCAAGGAGCTGAAGAATTTACTTTACATGGTTGATAACATTTGAGCAGGACCCAGAGAAAGGAATAAGATTTTACTCAAATCCTCACCAAGGAATCAACATGCGCCAAGAGGAGCAAAGACTGCTGTGGGAACCCTGAGTGTGGGTTGTGCCTGGAGTTGGTAAAACCCCCCGACTTCTCTTGGTTCCAGGAGGGCGCATCCCCGGAAGACAGAAAATGCGATTTGGCCTGACTCTGGCTGACGGCGTCACCTCAGTCAAGTCTACCTACTTCTCAGTCAGATGGGATTGATTTCCCACCAAGAGGTTCCATAAGGTTTAAAGCTTTAAGTAAGAGGTGTGTGGAGGCTTTGGGAAATTAAAAGAGCTGTCAGGCAAATAATAACAACAGGAACAAATGTTAACTGAGCACTTACTACCTGCCAGTCACTGTGTTACCCCAACAACCATTACTATCGCTGCTTGACAGATGAGGAAACCTGCTGGAAGAGACGTGATTTGCTCAGGTGGCACAACTCATAGGTAGACCTAACGCTGATGTAAGTGAGAGAAGGGGAAGGTGCCCCTCCTCTCATCCCTAGACCTGCTGGAACTACCGTCTAATTATCAGAGGGTCTGGCCAGACAGCATGAGACACAGAGGCACTGGGCAATGCCACGACTAGAACTGGTTTTGAGGTGAAGATAGCACCCTCTTGAGTCCAGCTTGCCAGCTCCTGGAGAGGCACAGAGCATCTGGGTCCCCTGTCTCTACTGGGAATGTCACAGCCATAGAACATTACTCTTTCTTTGCCCAGCGGATGCCAGGAAGAGCTCAATATGCAAATGTCAAGTTTCATCAAAACACACTCCAGGTCATAGCCAGGATTTGGGGTAACTAGAGCCTAGAACACATGCCTAACAACTGTTGCTAAATTCCTGGGGCCGTCCCTTGGCCAGAGCCCCAATCCCATAGGACACCTCCCTTGGAGAACCCGAGGCTGATAAAAGAGCTCCCTCGTCCCCTGCAATGACCCTTTGTGGACCTGGGCTAAAGGAAAGTGGGTCAAGGATCACCAAGTCCCACAAGGCTCAGGTAGGAAGGACCAGCCAGCTGTGCGGAAGGAAGCTGAGTGGGAGGAAGGCTGGCTGGGACTCCCAGGGCAGGTCTGGTGGGGAGAAGGTAAGGGATGCATTTGGGCTGCCTGGAGGCTGGGGATGTTGAGGCCCCATGGAGTGAACTATCTCAGGATATCAAAGGAATCGCATCCACTGAGACAGCTGGGAAATAAAAGTGCCCAGTGAGAAGGTGGCACCCATGCTGCCTGGAGCTGGGGGAAAGCCCTGGTTACCAGTTCGTCTGCTTTTGAGGAAAACGAGGAAAGGGGGGTGGCTTCTGGTGCACACCTTTTTTTATAAAAGGAGTGCAGCAGGGTGATCTTGGGTGCTAGCTATCTCCCTCCTACAGTTCCCCCCATTCTAGCCACCTGCTTGATTTCCTTTCCTTCTCCTCCTCCTCTCCCTCTTCCTCTTCTCTCACTACTACTTCCAGATAATGCTTATTGAGTACTACCACTATGCCAGGCACAGTGCTAGGTGCTTTTGGTGTATCATCTTATTTAATCTGCATAACAACCCTCTGAAGTAGGCAATACCTAAAGATTTCAGAGAAGAAGACGCTGAAACTTTAAGAGGGCTCAGTGGACTGCCCAAGATCACATACCTGGCGCGCAGCACCCACATCCAGTTTCTGAATCTAAAGCTCACAGTCTTCCTGTTACACTGCCTTGCCTATAAAGCCTGTCTGCGAACAGACAGCCCTCAGATGACTGCCCACCAGACACTGCTCTTGGGCCATTTCTTTTTCTTCGGTGAAAGAAGTTACCAGCCATGTCATAGTATATATCCCCTAAAGGGGATGTCCTTCAAAAGAGAGACGGAAATTTAAGAAAACGTCTGCCTTCTGATGGTTTGAGAAAGAAGCAGCCCCTCTCCAGGGCAGGGTGTCAGAGAGAAGAAAGCAGGATCAATGTTCCAGGCTGGTGAAGTGGTGGACTTGGAAGCCAGACCTTAATCAATTATGC
Source organism: Tonatia bakeri (assembly GCA_004024845.1). NCBI lineage: Eukaryota > Metazoa > Chordata > Mammalia > Chiroptera > Phyllostomidae > Tonatia > Tonatia bakeri. The sequence goes on along the minus strand of PVIA01000448.1, from coordinate 306,604 downwards.
TGTTGACAACTTCACCCCTGGAAGACATCTGAGCAAATGAGGGTGAGCTGAGAGAGCCTGCGATCCTGAAACCACAAAGGTCAGTCTTGAGCTGCAGCCCTGCGCAAGAATCGTGCAGAGCTCTACTCTCCCGGTCACTCCGTAGGCCAGTGAGAAACCATATCACTAGTGACTGACCATACTCTGATTCCCTCCTCAGCAAGTCCCCAGGAAAGAGAGGCCATCCTTTGTGCTAAGTAAGCAAGCCCTGAGGTTTGGAACAATTCAAGGGGTGATGAGAGACTCTGAGCTTCCTTTAATAAGGCATCTGAGGATTTCAAGCAATTAAATGGAAATAAGAAGATCGATGCTATTTGCATACAGAGGTTGCTCCAGAGGCAGTGATATTATTGAGTTTTTCTTGGTGTTTCTTCTATAGGTCTTTTATTCCATAGGCATCATACGACAAAGGAACAATTGGGATGACTTGCTGGAGACAGCCAAGACTTACCCATCTGAGGAAGGCTCTTCTCCCTCAACCAAGTAAGAGGCACCATATATGGTACACAGACTGTGCACTGCTCAACCACAAGGGGCGCTGTTCCCACAGACCACAGTGTGAATGGTTTCTCCAGGAGTTAAGGGACCAAGAGGCACTGAACCGCACTTTCCCATCGTCCAAGAATCAGGTCCAGTCCATCCATCTCCACTCAGCCTTCCCTAGACAGCCCTACTGACCGGAGTCACCCCATTGGGCATGCCTGCAGTGACACCTCCTGCCCTGCAGTTACTGTTCCATGCAAACCACCTGTCTTTCCCACCAGATGATTGTTCTTAATTTCTTTGGAAGAGTCCTGGGCCGATTTTAAAATCCTATCAAAGATACAAACACTTTCCCCAATGCACAAACATAGGTAATTTCACACCCAATTTCAGGAAATTCAGATCCCTAAAAGTCCGCCCACGACCCTTCCAAGTGCAGTTTCCACATGAGCAGAGGTAACATCTGTCTAGTTTACCATGGTACCCTGAACCCAGCACAGTGCCCGATGTAGAGTAGCCCAATAAATGCCTGTGGGATGAAAACAGGATTAGCCCCAGGCAGTTCTGGAGTGCAGTACCAGTGTCAGACCTATTTCTGGAGCCCCAGAGAGTTTTCAAGATAATCTCCCCTCAAACAGCCTGGAAAACCACTCACAATGCTCGTGGATAAATGGTAGCTCAGTTCCCCTCTGACACGGGCACCTCAACCAGCCGGACCCTTCCAGGCCCAGCCGGACAAGGCAACAAACTTCACCAAGCTCCAGGGCTCCCCCACGGAAACGCCGTGCCCTGCATGGAGTGGGCAATCCGACACAGGGGCTTTCTATGCTTCCCTTTGTTTCTGCCTAAGGAGACAGAGAAGTTTGTTCAGTTAGTTGAATGATAATATTCATAAAATCATCATCATCATCCCTTATATGATTTGCAAATTAAACTGTCCTCCACATTTCCCCATGCTCTTCTAGTCTTTTTCTCGTGTCATCCAGTGAAATACATGTTGTCCTCATTTTACAAGTCAGGAAGTTGAGGTTCAGAGGGGCCAAGTAATTTGTCCAAGTCACGTTTGTCTGTCAAAGCCCAGAACCGGCACCCTGGAATTCTGTTTCTCAGGCACTCTTCTGCTGACCTCAGGCTGCCGCCTGAGCAATTGTTGAAGCACATACCAAATGCCTTCCATGAGCAGACGCCGGCACTCTCTGAGTTCAGCCTATCTGGATCATGCCCCGGAGTCTGGCTGCCTCAAGTTGGAACAGTAAAGCTGATCAGCAAGGATCTCCTGCCACAGGCTTCCAGCGACCAAAGGCCGGACTAAACCTGGCCGGGGACTGCCGCTAGGACTCTCTTAAGTCCACCACCAGCGACACAGTGGCCAAAATGCCCCACCCTTCCTACACCACGAACTGCAGGCCACAGGAACCACTCCACCACACCTCTCCTCTCCCAAGAGTGGGCAGGTATGTCCCTACACCTGGGCCACAGGGCGTGACAGAAGTTGAAGGCCTGGGACCTCCACCTCCACAAAGAACAGTCCAAGTGACTGAAGGGAAGAAAATGAGATTGAGAAGTGAGTTAAAAGGACCTCAGAGCAGGACCCCTGCTCAAAGGGAAAGAAGTCTGTGGGAGGCACTCTGCCTGGTCTATAGGACGGAAAGGGACGTGCTACTATGGGGCATTGAACTTGCTTTTTTCCATCTCTATCAAAAGTAAAGAAAGGCAACAGCTCCCACTGCAACCGGCAGATTTTAGGCCGAATGTGAACAAGGACTTCCCAGCTGTAAGAGTGAAAGTGGCTGTGGACAGCCCACCCCAAAGAGCTTCAGAATGTGCTTTGCGATCTATAGTGTCAAATCACTCAAGGGCACATCGCCTTGCATGGAAGTAAAGGGAGAGACAAGCTGACCTTGACCTCCACACAGGCTCCCTTCCCAATCTGAAATTGTGTTCAAAGCTCTCTGGTGGAGATTGGATCACCTTTGGCAATTCTGAAAGGTGGCCTGGGAAGAAATGATCACATCCAGTTTACAGATGAAGGATGAGATCGTGGGGCCACTCCAAGGAACACTTTTCCCACCAAGCTATGAAGAACTGTGCATCTTACCATGCAGGATCTCACCTCTCAGTGGCTCAATTCCCAGGGTCTGAATCCCTGCACCAACCACTCAGATTTCTGAGAAAGCCCAGGAAAGCTCATCCACAGACAGAGGCTGGGGTTTGGACAGCTGCACAGCCACAGCAGCCAAAAGTGAGAAATCACAGTGACATCCGTTATCTGGCCGGAGCTGCCTGCAGATAAGGTAGAAAATAGTGCGGTTCACAGCCACTTCCTGGGTTTGTGATCAAGCATTCCCCCTCAGTTCCATTTAAAAAAGACTGCAGTCACGAAACGCTCTTCTCTTCCTGCTTTTTGTCTTCTCTCTGTTCTTTGCTCTCTCCCCAAGCTGCCGTCCTTATCTTACTGCTCCCTGTCCCTGAAGCATGCCAGTCCTCACCTCTCACCTCCCACTGCAGGGCAAAGAAGCCACTCCAAATGATGGCAGGTGCTGGGAAAAGTCCCTTGCCCCAAAATATTTCTCACTCTCAAAAACTCGGGTTCCCAAAACGCAGGGCACATGTATATTGGCTGGTTAACTCTCACAACTCCATGAGAGTTATTATATCACAATGTCTCCCCTTGCACCGGGGGCAGGCCCAGCGATGTGTCCAGTCAACCACTGCGAGATGCACGGGCTTCCCCAGCTGGGTGACTGGGTGGCAGATGCAAGGGCAGCTACACCACCCGCCATGTGAGGTTCTCATTTGTCATTTTCTGTGTGTGCCTCACCATGAGAAAGGCTGAACACGGGTCTGGTGGACCTACAGCAGTCAAATCCAAGGCTCCTGGAGATAGGAAGGGAAGGTGCTAAAACAAAACAACAAGTCCAGACCAGAGAGCTGGGGCTCCCAAAGACAAATGCCTCTTCACAATATATCTGGCACAGACCTCCCTCTGTCACCACTGCCATCCCCAATCTACATACACACACACCAGAACCCAACCCAAGAATGCCCACAGACTGCCTTTGAGCAGTGGCTGAAGAGGGATGCTGAGACCTTCTGACCACCTACATGCTTCAATTGCCAAGGCAGCTATTTCCCTCTTGCCCTGGTCCTCAGTTCTGTGGGATAAAGTGGCCCAAGAGCATGGAGTAAGTGAAAACAGAGTGGATGGGAATCTGTATCAGGCACTAGCGTGCCTGGATTTGAATCCTGGCCCATCACCTACTCAAGCTGTGACCACGGGCTCATTCTATAACTTGCCTAGCCTTCTTTTATGTGTACAATGGGTATTTTAATAGTACCTACATTGCTGCAGTCTACTGAAGGTTAAATGAGATAATCCAAGGACGTGCTTAATACTCGGCACATAGTAAGTACTCAGTAAATTTTAACAATATTAGTAGTCAGGTCTGAAGCCTTTGTATTTGTGGTAGTGTTTTTGTTTGGTTGGTTTTTTCCATACCAAATTACCCTTTGTATCATGGAGAGGAAGTTGAGATATTTATGACTCAGCTCCTGACTCAGAGAAAAGAATGACTCTTAGAAATGACATTGATAGTGAACTTTGTCCTTGCTGCAGTCTCAGATAGACAATTTTGATACCTCCCCACTCCAAGGCTCTGTCCTGTTAGAGCGAAGCAGACTCCAAACCTGAGTTCTCTCCACAATCTCTGAAGACCAGACTCCAGAATCAAAGTTCAGAAGGAGCCTCTTTCCAAAAACAACTTTAATATCAGACTAGCCAAAAAGATACAGTGCTCTGGTCTCAGTGACACCATTCTCACTAGTGATTCTTACAGAGAAAGATCTGGAAGTCTCATTCTTCCACAGAGGAGCTCAAGTAGAACAGGAGATTGTGCAGTCCAGGGGAGACCCGCTCTGTACGATGTGAAGTCACTAGACATTTGAAAGCGGAAATGTCTTCCTCCTTTGAGTATTGCATCCTAACTGCCATCCAGAGATGATTTATATGTGTTCATCCTTATTACAGACTACACATAATAAAGGCATGATAAAAATCATATCTGCATAGATTCAGGCAGCTCTGGGAGAGAGACTGCCAGTTGTGTTTGACAAGACACTCAATCAAGCAAAAAAGGTTTAAAATATTCCAGGAGGACTCACTGCCTGCTCAAGACTGTATATTTTTATCCAGATAAGAGAAATCCTAATTGAGTACAACATTAGTACTAATTTTTCCCAACTCCTTCCCGCAATAAGAAGCGCCGATGGAAAATGATGGAAACACTTTGTTTTTGTGGGTTATAAAAAAGAAGAGTCTGCGTCCCCATTTGTGTGGGTGCTTGTAAGTTAGACAGTGAACACACGTAGTGAGGCCAAGTTTTTCCCTGTAGCTTTGACTCACTGGGTGAAAACTTTCCTTCGGGACTGTTCACATGTTTAAATCCCTGTGGAAGTCTCCCTTGCACTTAGATTGACTGTCCGGTCTGGACAGGTGAGGAGGAGGAGACACACACCCAGGGGAAAATTTAAGGGGGCACCCAAAACTCGGAAATCAAAATAAGTAATATCTTCGTGCAATATTTCTTAAAAGTAGAAATAAATGCCCAAAGAAATCTATGGAGAAGAAAAATGCACGGATTTTAAATAAAACTCGGAGCCATGTCTGCATTTCTGTGGCACTGCCTCACTCGTCTCACACTGTGGCACTGGCCCCGGCTCCCAAGAAGATTCATGTACAAAAACAGGCAGCTGGTCTACGAGTCATATTTCACTACTTTTATTTTTAACATTGCATTAAAATGTTATTTATCTTGATCCCTGCATGGTTTAGGGGTATTCTTTGGTGCCCCCTTTAAACTTCACACAGGAGGCAAAGGCCTCACTCACCCCACCCCAGTCCCAAACCAAGAATGTAGACAAAGATGCTCCAAAGCTCACAAGAAAACTTAAAAACCACAAATTTACTCATTCCAATAACCCCTTCGTCACCATGGCATCCAAACACCTTCCCTCCAGACTAAAGATAAGCCGGGGCGGGCACAAACGTGGCTCCTAAAAAGAAACTCTTTTCCAGCTGTTACAAGAGCTGACAGGTTGATAAAAATATTTAAAGGCATAATACTGAGACAGAGAAAAAATTAGAAATGTAATAATAAAGTTGAATGTAACTCTTTTAAAGCATAACTCTTCTGAGAGACGAGTTTTATGTCGGACCAGCATTTGAAGTAGCGGCAGTCATTATTAATGGGAACCTCCGAGAGAGAAGATTTAAATCACCAAAGTAATAAAAGCTGAACAAGGACTAGCACCTTGAAAGGCACTTGGAGAGAAGATTGCATACAAATGCAATTAAAACGATGCTTATAAAATACTAAGATGTTAATTGGGTTCAGTCCCAGAAGCCCCAGCAGTACAGTATGTCAGAAGTTAGCTGGTTTGAAGTTTAAAAAGAGTAGTTTAATTTGCACACCTTGTCCTAATTACAGAGCTTTCTGCAGCCCGCATATCTGTATGGTTTATTGTAGCTTGGAGCTTTGTAAAACAAACACACACACCAGTTAATTGGGTTATTGCGATGGAAAATTGGGCTACAGAACAGCAACCTCTCTTGCTGGCCTGCCTTTACAGCTGGTAATGAACGCCCCAGCCACGTCAGGGAGCCCTGATTTGTAAGGTGTGCCGTTTACAGCTTGGTGATTCTGTGGGTCTGAGGACTAGGAGGTGAGGCCGGGCAAACAAAGAATCACACCAGATAATGTTGCCTCCCATCCATGCTCCCACCCCAGCTGGCTTGTTTAGAACTTTAAGCATGGCCACCCCCCTCCCAGGGCCCTGCCCTTGCAAACATCCCAGGCCCCTCTGAAGGCCCGTTCTCACATGAAAGCCTAAGCCCCTGGAACGGAGCAGGGAAGAGCGGCTCCGCCAGTGGCCCTGTTTTCAGAGCACCTGCAGGGAGGCCTTGTGAGGCTTTTCCTCCTAACCAGCAAATACCAGCGTAATGCTATCAAAATAAGACCATTAAGTCGCATGAGGGGCAAATGTAGCTGAATCATTTTCCAGGAGCCTGACTGGAATGTGCTTCCCGTGGCTGGGGTTTGTTCCGTTTCACGCCTGGGACTGGCAAGCTTCCTTCGCAAGGGAGACCGGAAAGCTGGGACAGACCTTGAGTTTACGGCCTCTCTTGGTCACAAATGCAAGATCCCCAGGCCTGCTCCCAGCTTGTAGAAAATAGCAGGGCCCCTCAGTTTTTGAGCATGAGTAAAAAACGAAATGTCATCTCCTACCAGAGCCCAGAGCAGTTCCACACACAGGGCCTGTGATCTAGGCCAGCCCAGGGTCGCCAGCCCACGCAGACTCGGATGGCCGACTCCTAGCTCAGCTTGCCCTCCACCTGCGTGCAGGGGGCCTAGCTCCACACTCCGGGAACATCATCTGATCAATGAAGACACCCTAAGGAGTTGGGAGCTCAAAGTTTTCTCCACTAAGAGTATCTGCATTTTAAAAGAGAGCTGCCTTGGGTCGTGTGTTCCCAGATGGGAGAAGGAGGGGCTTGGGAGCCGGAACTCGCACTCACGAGCCCGTTCACTCATCACACGGAGCGGACTCCGAAACTCTGTGGACACTGAGGAAGAGTTTCAAAACACTGGGTGCTGTAGAGATGTCGAAATGCAAGGTCTCTCTTGTCGATGAGCAGACCCTGGGGAGAGGCAAGGCCCACACCTGGTTCTCAGGGGTACAGGGCTGGCCTGGAGGGTCAGTGGAATAGAGATGATCATCTACCCCGACACCCTCCCTGGAAGTTTAGAATTAAAAATGTTTACTTCGGGCTAATCAAAACCCTAAAGGAAGGCACCCTGTCCCAGAGCCCAAATTTTAAGTAAGCCTGGCCGTGCTGCCGCTTAGCACCGGGGAGACCTGGAGCGGGACTCAGCCCTGTGAGGGACCCTGCCCCGCCACTTGGCAGCTGTGTGGCCTGGGGCCCCTCCCTTAAATGCTCTCTGCCTCAGTATCCCCATCTATGAGCCAAAGAAACTAATTTACCTCCCCTGTGGAGTTCGGGGCAGAACTCAAGTAAAGCACTTAAAACACTACCTGGAACATAAGCACTAAATACATGTTACCTATTATAATTACTATTATTAAATATTATCCTTCATTTATGGATGAGGAATTGAGGCTCAGAAAAGTTAAGTAATATGCCCAAGGTCACACACACACACAAACACATGAAAGAATAGAAATTTACGTCAAACCCAGAAATTCTTACCCCAAAGCCCAAGGTCTTAATCACTGAGGGCAAGTCTGCCTGCGGGGATACACCCTACATTCCAGGGCTCGTTGACTTAATCTGGGTCTTTTCCAATCCACGGTCCAGAACAAAAGAGGGAAGTGGGGACATCTGAGAACACAGTGTGCATCTGGGGAGAGACAGAAACTGCAGATCTGAGAATCCCGGGTCGCCACAGACATGCCACCCATTTCACAATTGCCCCCAGATGGGTCCTGACCCTGGGAACCGGGCTTGAGGACAGCAACAAGGAGAAACTCCTGCAGCGCAAAGCTGCTTTGGTTTCTGCTTAAAATTGACTTTGAGGTTGTATTAAGCGAGAAAGCATCAGCAAACCCAGCCTCCCTGGCTCCGACAAGCCCGCGGCAGGCAGGTTATTATTATTATTTATTATTTGTTGATGGATATTCAAAGCCATCAGTCAGGTCTTCCCTGGGGCCAGGAAGCCGAGGAGCAACGGTGCTGGAAATCTCAAGCTCAGCTCCCAGAGCTGCTCGGAAAGTAAGAGTTATTAAAGTACACTTTTCCATTGCTATCTGCTCTGTGGGGTGCTTGACCCTACATCTGACTCCAGGCTCCTGCTGTCCCTGCAGTACAGGCAACAGAGAGTCATACAAATTGCGAAGAGGGACTCCAGGGATGGCTGCGGAGGTACTGAAGGGGAGGAGGAGGGTGCGGGGCTTGTGGAAATGGGGCTGTGTACCCTGTTTCATACCCTCTCTGCCTTAACCTTTCATTCCTCCACACTACTGGATTCAACAAGACCAGAAGATAATGAAAGTGCCCAAGGAGAAAATGGATGGAGTTGTCAATGGGCATAAAAGTCCATGTATTATGAGAAGAGTCCCTTGCCACATCATGTCACAAGGGTGAATACTGACCATATCCCTTACTTGGGGCTTTCAAAGTTTTTTTGACCTTGACTGTGACCCACAGTTAGAAACACACTTTACATACGCCCCAGTTTTCCCAAATATACTCTCATTTCTCCCTCATGGGATGCCCTCTCATAGATTCTATAATCTTTAATTTGTTTAAAAAAAAGAATGTTAGTGTCCTCACCACTAGGGTTCAGCCAGTTGGGCATCATCCTGCAAAGTGAAAGGTTGCTGGTTCGATTCCCGGTTAGGGCACATGCCAGGGTTGTGGGCCCAGTCCTCTAGTTGGGGCGCATGCAAGAGGCAACCAATCAATGGTTTTCATATCAGTGTTTCTCTCCCTCTCTTTCTCCCTCCCTTTCCTTCTCTCTAAAGATGAATAAAATCTTTTTATAAAATATCTTACTGAAGAGACACAAATTTAACTCCACACGCACCTTCGGCCTTGGGAATAAGAATCCTCTGAAGTCAGGAAACCACCTTTCTACAACTAGCACCCCAATGATCCTCTTGCACACTAAACAATGCCTCGGACACAGCTACCTCAACTCGCCATCTTGAGGAACTATTCAAATCATCCAGGAGTTCTCGGAGTCTGGAGTAGCCAGCTCTGTAATACCTGGTCTAGGTCTCTGATGGCCGATTCATGTGTCATCTGGACTAGGCTATGGTACCCAGCTGTTCGGCCAAACACTAGTCTAGACTGAGCTGTGAAGGTGTTCTGTGCGTGTGACTTGCTCACACCATCAGTTGGCTTTAACTGAAGCAGATTACACTCTATATGGTGGGTAGGCTTTGTCCTGCCGATTGAGAGTATTAAGATCAAAGATTGAAAAGACGGAGGTTTCCCAAAAAAGAAATTTTGCCTCAAGACTATAACAGAAATCCTGTCTGAGTAGCCAAGCTGCCAGTTTGCCCTACATATTACAGACCTGCCAACCCTCACAATCGTACAAGTCAACTCCTTAAAATAAATCAGTATATATATGCATGTGTGTGTATGTACACACATATATATATATACATACACACACACACACACACACATACACATATGGAGGGATGGAGAGAGAGAGAAAGAAAACTTCTACTCGTTTCTCTTATTGGTTCTGTTTCTCTGGAGAATACTAGCTAATACAAGGTCTAAAGTCACATTTACTACTAAATAAACATCTTAATATAAAAAGAGAGTGTTTATTCTGGCCACACAGTGGAAACAAAACTAAAGGGGAGGAAGAGTGGATTCAGGGAGACACAGGAAGAGAGTCGTAATGTAGGTGGGAATCCTGCACCTGAGCTGGTGATGGGAATCAAGTGAAGAGGGTGTGCTCCCGAGACATTTATGAGCCGTATTCCCTGAGAATTCATGGTTAATTTGTTCAGGGGGTTGAAGAAGAGGAAGGAGTACAGAATTATGCCCAGGGTTTTGGCTTGGCTCCATGAGTAGAAATAAGAAATAGAGTGAGCAGACTGGGGAGAAGAGATGATGGACTGAAATTTATACCTATTACCTTTGTGATGTTTGCAAGAGCCTGAAGGTGGAGAGGCCTAGTAGGGGACTATGTACACATATCTGGAGTTTAGAATCGGACCCGCTCTGGAGGGAGAGAGAAACTCTGGAGTCACTCACCATATGCACAGTGTTGAAGCCATGGGGGTGCAGATACATATATATGACATTCATGAAGACACAAACTGTCTGGAATAAGACAGAGAGGGACTCGAATGTCTACAAAACACAAGAGTATGCTGGCATTAAATACAGCTGGGCAAGGCTGTCTAAATGTTCACGTTGCCAAATACCCCAGTGTTACTACCGGGTATCCGTCTCCCTCCACCTTTTATCTCAGTGTTCCTCTCCCTCGGGGCAGGAAAATGGATGCAACCACCTCCAGGCTGACAGCCTGCAAATTTAGTACCCTCCATAAAAATTTAAAACAAAGAAATAAAGAAAGAAACATGTCTTTCCCAGTAGAACCAGCGAAAGTCCCAGGGCGGTGAGTGCAGACCGTCCCCCCAGGTCCTAACCTGCTTCGCCCTCCTCATTCAGGTCTCTGCACAAATGTCAGCTTCCAGTGAGACCCCCCCCGACCACACTGTCTGGGACAGCTCCCTACCTCAGTCACTCGTTTTGCCTTTATCCTACTGTACTATGTTTTATAGCACCGTACTACTTGATATTACCTTGTTGATTAATTGTGCATTTAACTATTTGTTCACTATCTGTTTCCTTAAGAATATAAACCCCATGAGCACAGAGACTATTTCAGTTATCTTCACCTTTGGATTCTCAGTCTCTAAAACACTACCTCCTGGCATAGAATAGATACACAATAAACATGCATTGAATGAATAGGTTCTGAGTACAGTAGGAGCATTTATCCCAATGAAACACTACACATTGCGGCCTTTTTCCCCTTGAACGCCCATTGCTACACATTTCCCAGCACACCAGAATCACATATCCTGAAAGTAGTAGAGATTTTGTTAGTTCTACCAAAACAAAGCAACACACTTTTACTAAAGGAGGCAGGGAGCGGTACTGGGAGGGCCGGAACAGTGGCCGGCCACTGCAGTAAAGCTGACCAGGCAGAGCTCAGACCAGAAAGAGAGAGGTAGCAAAGACAAAACTTTGTAGGCACCAATATTTAAAGGAAAGATGGGTGAAGAAGAACCCACAGAACATATATTGAAGAGCAACCAGAAATAAGAATCAAGACATCATAGTGTCATAAAAAGTCAAGGAAAAATTGAACTTCAAAAAGAAGATATGGACCATTCTATCTTATGCTGCAAACAGAGCTCAAGCTAGCCTAAGATAGTAATTAAAGGCTAGGGTCTTCGTTTGATTGATGAGATAGTGAGATTCTGACTTCCATTGGCCCTCATTTCTCTCTACTGGGCAGAATTAATGTATCAAATCATTGAGTACAGCGCACCTGCCTCCTTTTCTCGCCACTGATGCTCTCTGTGCTGATGGAGTAAAAGCAGGGCTCTGCACTTTCTGTGGCCCATTGGGGCATCATGGGCACCACAGGTCCTGCTCTCCCCTTGGGTAAGAACACCTTTAAAATCCCACCTTGGGAACGAAAGAGAGCAGTAACAAGTGATGCTAGGGAAGGGCTTCCAAACTGTTTCCAGCTGAGGCTGAAGGCCACTGGTAACTTTATGTTTGGGGTTATCTGGTTTCCGCAGAGCTAGTCAGTTGAGAAAGTGGAGGGTTACTTGATTTTAACAATTGCTTCCTATTTGCAAGCTCTGTCTCCCCATCTAGATTCCAAGAGTCTTATCAGAAACCATAAATATCACTGACCTAGGAGACAAGACTGAGGTCACAGATCATCCCACAACAGAGACTTGCCATGGTGCTCTGTGATCCTACATAAGTCACTGAACTTTTCTGGACCTCTGGTTTCTTTTCTACAAGAATAAAAAGATTCAGACTATACCATTCACATGTATCTTTCAGCTCGAAATTTGTTTCTGTATTTTGAATGACCTTGTATTCCTGAGTATCTACCATTATGTGGAATGCTCCAGTAAATGCCTGCTGAAGGATTGAAGTGATAGGAAGCAATATATTCCCTAGCCATCATGTTAGTACCAGAGAGAAAGGGGAGGGAAAACATAACACAAGCTACAACCAAGAAAATTAACATCAGACCATGACTTTGTAATTAATGGATTCAGAATAAGGGCACTCTGTCTTGGCCCCATCTGTAAATGGTTTATTAGTATAAATTCTAGAAGGCCCTCATATATCAATCTCATTTACATCATAACCCTACCCCATGGACAGTGTTGCAACAAAGCAACAAAATGCTCCTTCCTTGCCTTCAGCATTTCACTGGCCATAATTCTCACTGGAATGGACCCCATCCCTGGCATTGGCCAAACTAAGCAGATGACTTATACCAATTGGGACTCTTTGGCGGCAAACAACAGAAACTGACTTAAGGGGATAAAAAGGCAGTTATTGTAAGTCTACTGCACGGCTTGCAGAATACAAAGGAGAGCTGGTTAACCGAGCACCGGGAAGACAAGAAGCAGGCGGTGCAGAGATATCCGTCACTCGCGATGTTTTCTCAAGAGCACTGCTGTCAGACGGCGCGGCCTCTGTCTGTCTCTACGTGTCTCTGCTCAAGGCTCAGGTCCTGGGAGGAAAAACTGATTGGCCTGTTCTGGGCCATATACTTACCTCTGGGATCAGTGAGGAGTGACTCTTCCCAGAGCAATGGTGTGTATGAGGTGCATATATGTGTGCATATATATGTGGTATAACTGTGTGTGAATATGTATGTGTGTGGCATATATATGTGTGTGCCTGTGTGTAGCTACATGTGCACATGTCATGTGTGAGTCTATATGTGTGAGGTTATATGTAGGTGTGTATGTATATTCTGTTTATATGTCTGTGCACATATGCAGGGAAGGAACATGCTAGAAAGAGAAAGTCCACAGAATCAGATACTTTTTTGATAAATTTTCCAAGATGTTTTTGAGTTCCAGTAACATTCCCCTACTAGCTAACTAGCTATGCAGCCTCCCATTCCTAGATTTTAGCTACCTTCCTCTGTGCAATGGGAACACTGAGCCTCACATCGCAGGGTTTCTCTGAGGACAAAATAAGATAATACACACATCCGGAAGCAGTGAGACTGGCACAATAACCTCAATAAATAGGAGTTAATATTCTCACTATCTTATTATCTCTCAGATAGACTATGATATTCATAAATAGGTCAATATCTAGTCCAAAAAAGTGCTATTCAATCTCATTCCTTCTGCCCCAAGAGCATCCACATCGGGAAAGTCACTCTTGTCCCCAACCCCAGGAGGCTGCTCCCTCACTTGCAGCTCAGCAGGGTGGCAAGTATGCTCCTTTCCACCCAAAATATCCTCCCGTCCTGCAATCCCACCCCAAAATCCTCCCTATACTTCAGGGCTGGGCTTCAACCCACCACTCCCATGCAGCCCCCACAGACCCCTCCAGGCCCCCTGACCTCCTGTCCCTCTGACCAACAACCACCCTGGCAGCAAAGATGGAGACCACTTCCGATGGCTGTGGCCCCCGGGGGCACTGTGTGGAGAAGAACCGTGAGGTGGAGACATGACCAGAGTCAGCAGGAGGGAATGCCATGAAGAATGAAGAGCGCCTGGCACTAGTAGCAGTCAGTAGGTGCTGTGAGCTACCTGGCACCTGCCTGTGGTACCTGCCATGTTATTCTTTGTACAGCGTGGGGTGCTGTGCACCTCACGCTTCTCAGGTGCTCGTCCCTTGAAACCAGGGACCCTGGCTCGCACTTTTTGTGGGTGCCCACTCTGACTCAGGTGGTGTTGAGCCCAGGCAGGGGATCAATCAAGGCCAGTAGGAGGATTAATTCATTCCTTGATTGGTAGCCAAAAAGCATGAGGTCATGTCCTACAAACTCAGAGCATCTGGGGACAATGAGCACACGCAATCCCACAAGTTTCCCAGAGGGGCACGTGGGGACAGTGGCGAGATCATGGCTTTTTGAGTCAGACAAAACGGAGTTATACTCCAGTCCACCAATGAACTGGGTGGCCTAGTGGCCAAGTCACAGAACCACACCAAATCTCAGTGTCCCTGCCCAGAGGGAAAGGGGCTGACCAGGCCCATGCTGCAGGGTCCCTGAGGGGATTCAAAAAGACCAGACTCACAAGAGCCCGGGCCCCATTCTGGGTGGATAAAACACGTTTAGTATATCTGAGTTTCCTTTCAAGGTCTGAATAATGAAGCTGAAAAGAATTCAGAAACTACAAATAACATCATTGTCATTGTCATCATTATATGGTGATCTGGCTTCCCTGGAAGACAGTCCACACCGACTCCTGGTACCAGGCCACCGGGTGGCATTTGCGAGGAATTCCATCTTTCCTTCCCCCTTTGCCTCTAGAACAACCCACCAGGATATGTTCTAGGCTCCAGCCACCCCCTTCACAGGCGGTTTGGAGCTCTTCCCACCAGCACAACAGGCTCTCTTGGTAAAGGAGGAGTGGGGGCGGGAGAGCTCAGACACTCTTCCCACTGAATTGAGCCTGTATTTCTCAGGTGGGGCTCGGCACACTTCGACATGTGGAACATCAGCCAGAATCAACAGAGACCCTAGGTTATTCTTGCTTATGTAATTTTCTGGGGAAATTCAGGGCCTTAAAGTTACTAACCACCCTGGCATCAATTGAAATAGCACCTCCTTTTAAAGCCAGACATCAATCTAGGATAACCCATACATTCCAACCCAAAGATGGGGCATTTACTTTTTTAAAATTTATTGGAGTAATATTGGTTCACAAAACCATACAGGTTTCAGGGGTACAAATCAACAAAACATTACGTGCACCCTGCATCATGCACCCATCGCCCCAAGCAAAGTCTCTTTCTATGCCAACTTTCCCCCACTTTACCGACTCCTCCCTACCCCCTACCTCCTTCCACTCTAGCTAAAACTTACTGTTGTCTGTGTCTGTGTGTCTTATATGTGTGTATGTATATGTATGTATATACACTCATGTATGTATATAGAAATGCATATATGTAGTTGTTGGTTTCTTGGCTTAATCCCTCCACCTTCTTTCACGCAGTTCCCCGACCCCCTCCCCTCTGACAGCTGTCAGTCTGTCCCATGTACCCATGCCTCTGGAGCATTTTTTTTTAAAGCCACCATTTACTGACTGTTCACTATATGCTAGGCACTATGCTAAGAACTCACTACACATAGTCATACTTTATCCTCCCAACAACCCCAGGAGGTATCGATTGCTTCTCCTCAAATCTATCTAAAACCCTGTCATCATCTGCAAGGCCGTGTTTCAGTGGTAATTAAAATGCACAGGGACATGACTATCCCCTGAGCTGTATCTCTGCCCTGCCAAACACTCAGCACAACCACCCGCAATCCAATGGGGAGGGATGCCCAGGGGCAAAACTCCCACTCTTGTTCCTGAGCCCCAAAAACTTCCTCCTCCAACGTCCATCAGCCCTGGCAGGCCTCGCTGGTGTAAATCACCACCTGGCACTCCGCGAGAATATCGTTATTATAACAATTGCCGCATTGCACGATGCTCGTGCCGTTTGGAACTGTAGGTCTAATTAGCTCTAAGCTGTAGAAGATTTGAGTATGGTAGTTTCATTTTGGCTTAATGCTCGGTGCCTGGTGTAAAATCTGAATTTATTACTTTTTTTAATCATTTCTGCATGGCTCAACCAGTCGTATCACAACTACTCAGGTTCCAGACTTTAAAAAGTGATTCCCTGTAGGCGTTTTAAGGTATAGGATCTATTATGGGAAGATATATATTTGACAGCATTCTGTTTATTACTCAGTTCCGCTACACTGCTCGTGAACCCAGTGAAAGATGTTCACAGTGGTGAGAAACACTTTATTCCAGGGAAAAGAAACACAGGGCAACTTGCTTCAGTAAGTGCTGGAATCGAGGTGCGCTGTGCAATTTCAGGACTGATGGTCAAATGCTCTGCATCCTCCACAAACACCCTCAAAAACAAGGGACTATTTCACTGCTACATAACCCCCTAGATTTCACCCCAAAATATTTTTTATTAAAAGTCATGTGTCTCAACAGTGGATGATCTGTTGTTTCTGAAAATTTTTAAGAAAAAAAAAAAAATCCCTCTTACTCCACCCCTGAGAACAGCTGTCTGGAGTCAGGGGAAGGGAAGGCACCTTCATTCTTCTTCCTCACATCTCTCTCTTCCTCCTGTGAGTGCCCGCCTGGCTCAGCTCCTCTCCCAGCTGTTGAAGAGAGCCAGCTCAAAGAGGTCCCATAAAAACCCCTGTCTGGCCCTGGCTGGCGTAGCTCAGTGGATTAAGCGTGCACTGAGAACCAAAGAATCGCAGGTTTGATTCCCAGTCAGGGCGCATGCCTGGGTTGCAGGCCACAGCCCCCAGCAACCACATATTGATGTTTCTCTTTCTCTCTTTCTCCCTCCCTTCCCTCTCTGAAAGTAAATAAATAAAATCTTTTTAAAAAATGTCCTTAAAAAAAAAAAAAAGCCCTGTCTGGGTTAAATTGAGCACTTCTGGAAATGACCCCAGTCACGACTTCCTACTGCAGCTCCACACGTGCTGGCTCAGCTTCAGTCTCCCCGGCTTCTCTCCTTATCTCTGTGTGGCTCCCAGTCCCCAGGCTGTGGCTCTGGTCAGCTCCTCTGCTTGGTGCTCAGTCTGGCTTTACCTCAGGTACTCACCTTAGGATTGCTCTGCAGCCTGTGGGTCACTCCCAACCTGTCTCCCATGGAACCTGGGCCTAGGCCTAGAACCTCCAGGTCCCCTGTCTGGGCTGAGGTTCAGTTAACATTTTTGAGGAGAGGAAGTTGCAGGTAAAAAATAAAGTGAACAGAGACAGCTGCTCCCTTCGGTTCCTTTGCATGCCTTTACCCAGTGCTCTAGAAGGTCATTGGCACGGGGCCCTCTCGACTGCCCGTCATGGCACTCACCATAGTCTGGGGAGCCCTATCCTGCAGGGTGGCTGACTACAGAATTGGGGCAAGTTATCATGGGGAAGCTGACCCAGAGCCCTGACCTCGCTGAGCTACCAAACCAGCCAGACTGAGCACCCCCTGCCTCCAGAACTCTTCTTATGTGCAATAATTCTATTGTTTAAACCACTTTCTGTTGGATATTCTGTTATATGCAGCCAAAGTATCTTGATTATATCACTATAAATATGACAATATTACATCCTCAAAGTACACAAACAGGGAGAAAAGAAAGAACATGGACTTGACACTTAGACCTAGATGCACATCTTGACTCCGTAGCTCAACTTCATTTATTAATTTATCCATTTCCCTACTGAACTGAGCCTCTGGAGAGTAGTGAGCATGTCTAATTATTTTCTGTTTGGAGAGAGAATGTACTATAGTCTTTTACAAACTCAAACACCTTGACTTGAATCCAGATACAGCCAGTTACCAATTGTGTGACCTTGAGCAAGTGACCTGACCACTCTAACTCAAAAAACAATCTAAGAAAACTTGTAACATAATGCCTACTTTATAAAATTTTTTTAAGATGAACTGAGATAATCCATGTAGTAAGCCCTTTAGCACAGTACCTGGCATAATGGAAGAATTTTTAAGGCAGTTAATAGTATTAGTTTTATATATTTACCACCTACCTAGAACACATCTTGACAGTTAATAAAAAATTGCTGAATGAGTGACTGGATGAATGAATAACAACGTTGCTTACATTGCTTTGAGTGTTCCAGGAGGCATAAATCTTGGAGGCTTGAAATACTGAAAATTAACTTGTGGTATGATATAATCTTTAAAATCACAGACTTTTCAGCTGCTTTGTAATAAGTTTAATGGTTCCTTATTTATTTTTAAAAATCGCGAGGTAAGACTTCCCCAAAAGCAATGTGTTGCCTTCATAGGGAACATTCTCTTCTTGACCTGGTTGACAAGGACACAGAGCAGAGACGCCTCCCACTTTCATGCCAGGTATCAGCTTTTCAATCCAGCAAAGCCAGCTCTGATTTCTGGGGCTAGGCCCCAGATGACCCTGCCTATGCCTTCTGCCTTACCCCTCTGCATTTCCCCTCTCCATCTCACGACCTTGGGAAGCAATGGCAAGTGGTTGCTTGGTAGTAAGTAGGGCCACAGGGTGCACTGAATTCTCAGGGTCAAGAGTAATGGGGGAATAGAGAGGAACACCTTAGACCAAGGAGCAATGTCAGAGTTTTCAACATCCAGGCACTCGACAAATGTTTCAGAACATCAACCACATGTCGGGCATGTGCAGAGGGTTATAGGGAACACACCCACACTCCTTCAAGACTGACATGTTCATCCCCACAGTGACTGGGAATACTGGCTGATGAAAGCTTTACACAGAGTGCTTCTCTGAGAATTGCTCTCAGTAGGAGGAAGCTGCCTTGCCTGACATGTTGCTTCTTCTCTGATAGCAGCCCACATCTAGTGACTGCTCATTTCTGGGGTACAAAGGTCTAGTCCCCTTGCCTCAATCTGGAGCAACCCAAAAAATGATTCCAGTTCTGAAGATGCAGACTCTGCAGCAGTTACCAGGCAGTTCCACACCTCCCTCCACCCAGTCCTACCTCCTCCCTCTCTCCCAGGTGCTGCCCCGGGAAGAGGCCGCAGGAAATCTGCATGCAAGTCAGAGTCCATTTCCAGGAAAGCTGGCCCAAGACAGAACCATTTTAGGTGCCAGAGACACAAAACAGAATTCTCATGCACTTAAAGTCTAGGGACGAGGCAGGAGTGGGGAGAGAAACAGGAACAAATAAAAATATTGTAAGTCAGGGAGTGATAAAACAATGAAGACAAATGAAACAGCAAGGAGATTAGGAAAGAAGGGGGTACTGTTTTCAACTAACTCGTCAGGGTAGGCCTCCTTGGTAAGGGGCATTTGACTAGAGGCCTGAAGGAAGAGAGTGAAGCATGCCCACATCTGAGAGAAGAGAAGTTTGGGCAGAGGGAGGAGCAGTGCAAAGGCCCTGGGGAGGAGGCATGCTTGGTGTATTTGTAGGAATGTGAGAAAGCCTGAATGGCAGGATAGAATTAGAGATGGGAAAAATAAGTTATATGACATGTTTTTAAATGATTATTCTGGCTGTTATATGAAACACAGATGAGGGGCAGGGAGCAAAAATGGAAGTAAAAGACCAGTTAGAAGGTTCGGACTTGCAGATAAGGAACTGAATCACTGACAACTTCAATGAGAACCCTGTCTGTCAGTAATGGGGATAAAAGCCTGCAATGCAAGAGGTCATGAAAGGACAGCAAAGAAAGGGACTCCAGGCCAATGGCAGAACTGCTGGGAGTTCAGGATGCTCTGCTCAATTAGTGATGTCTGCCACAAGTATAGGATGTGGAAACAGTGATATGTATGTAAGTATGACACAGATTTACTGTTCTTGTGCCAGGCTATATGGTGGCTCATTCCATATTCTCTGTACACCTATTGATGCTATCACCTTTTTGGGTTACTCATTAACAAATGATTTAAAATTTGGGACATACTGCAGTGTCCTGAAAGAATGCTGGATGTCTTAAAAAGATATCACATCTCTCAGCATAATTAAGCAAAAGGGACTTAAAAGGGTAGAAAAATCAACATTTGGTTTCACAATGCATACTTGCATTTTCTGTCTCTCATTTCCCTGGGAATCTGAACTATATAATAGATTTCCACATATGTATCTCTTTTGTATAGTTTTTTCATTTTCATTAGAGGTCAAATGAGGCTGCTTTGTCAAGTGGCCACCATGTACAACAGGAGAAACTAGTAGGATCAGGAGGTGCCCAGAAATATTAAAATTTAATTCAATGGCTGACTAATTCCCAGGAGACCACACTTGCTTCACATCTTGTTTTATTCTAATCTCCAAAAGCAGTTCTTTTATACTCATTCCACTAGGAAAATACTTCCTAGAAAGGTGTTTGCTATGGTTTTCAAAAGTTAATTTCCTTTCAAATTTGCACATTTGCATCCTACCACATAACTTGGAGTTGGAAAGCATCTAGAGCTGTCTCGTTTAAACATCTACCCTCTGTTAATGAATCCTAGGTGCACTGTCCCTGACAGATGGTCCCCTGATCTCCGGTTAAACACCTCCAGTGATGGACAGCTCACTTTCTCTGGAGGAAGCAGTCCTCCCTCCAACCGTCAGTCTTCTGAAATGAGAGCTGAAGGGAGACCTGGACAAATAACTGGGGGGACATGCATACAGGTAAATGTGTCTTCTTGCATCAGTTACAGGTTTGCATAACAAGATGTTCTTTGTTCATCTGGACGATTTATTTTAATGCTTCCCTGATTTCTGAGGCTCCAAGACAGGACAAACATTCTTCATTTGTCAGCTAAACACCTTCCAAAGTATGCCCAGACTTAAGAGGGCTCCCATTAAAACAAAGTCAGGGCTGTCTGATTTTCAGATCACTTTTGTCCCAGGCTAGCAGAGAGACATGTGGTGGGGAGGGTAGAGGGACAACTGGAAATAATGACCTCCTAGTTCTTTAATTATGGTACCAGTAATCCCCTTTATATTCTGGTATTTTGTAGCATGTTTATGGCTTTGTCTTATTTCATCTTAAAGGCCAAACAAAAGCTGACTCCAACTGCTACAAACTCAGGAGGCCGTGGCCCCAGGCCTCGAGCAAGGAGACAAACAAATAGAATGCATGGGAACCCAGTGTCTCAGATTCAGTATGACAATGGTGTAGAGTCCATATGTATCAGGAAAAAAAGGGAACATTTTAAAAGTCTCCAGGGTGCCCTGTCAAATTCGGATCATCGGAGACCCACGCCATTGTTCACTTTTATTCCTCGGTGGAATGTCATATGGATTCTGTCTCTCACTCATGCTTAAAGATGGATGGCCAATTGTTCAAGCCTGGTGTTTTTCATTAATTAGGCCTCTGCCACTAAAGCTTTAAGTGAAGTCATTTAATTCAGACTTTGCTTAGTACGCTATAGAAAATCAGCACTTGTTACTCTTTCATATTTATTAAGTTTTATTTTCCATGTGACTCAACCAGACAAGGAGAATAAGACTAAAATTTTACAAACAGATGCCCCAGAGATAACAGAAAGCATTAGCGCTGTTATCAGGAGTGAGCAATTTTGTAACTTGGGCCCCAGTATGTCCAGAGCAAACAAAGAAAGAACAAGAAAGCAAAACACAAATTTTGGCTCTTTCCACCTGTGGAGAGATGGGGTAAAAATGTGTTTTAGTTCATCTGTGGAGTCTAAATGCTTATTTACAGACTCGAGTATCAAAACGACATTCTCCTTCATTCCGGAAAATAATAGTTTGGTAGGCAGTGATTTTTCTTTAAAGGCCAGCAACGCAATCTGTTCCTATCCATCATTACCCTTAGTTAATGGCCCGATTGTTAGTCAGCAGCTGCTGTTGCTGAGGAAGGGTACCTGGTTTCTAACAGCAGTACCTCGTTGCCAGTTGGAATGAGGAAGGAGAGGGAGGAATCGGTGGCCTGCCTCGGGCCATGTGGGTGAGTGGACCCAGCCTGAAACCATGTGCTTCTCTTCTGTTACCTAGAATGACTGTATGTCTCTCTCTTGGAAGAAACCTTAAAAAATGAGCATTCTAGCACAGGGTTACCCTAAAACTAGACAGGGCCAATTTAAAAGAAGCAGGGTTGTAGGGAAAGCTCTTTTCTAGAGCTTGCGTTTCCTTGGAAAAGAATGTAAAATATAATTTTGACAACAAAATGCCACTTCATTCATTTCTAGTGAAGAACCTAGCCCTTGAACAAAAAAGAAAGTATTTGTGCAGGAATGACTGGGGCCTTCCCTTCCTGCTATCAAGCTGCACGAAAACTCAGATGTGAGATCAGAAGGTGGCTTGGAGCCTGCGGGAGCAGAAGGGAAAAGGCTGGATAAATGGGGCCCTAAATGGCATCCACCAACAAATGACAATGGTCTTACCAACTACACCTTAGATTTTCAAAGTCCTTCAGCTAGAACTTCTTTCAATTCCTCTCCACACTAGCTGTCACATGCTGCAAGAATCAAAAATTAAGAAACTTAAAACTAACATCAGCCTTCTCCTGCTGGCCTGTGGGCACTCCATGGAGAGTCTGGCTGCTTCCCTTCTGGGGGATTTGGAGGCAGGGGAACAGCCAAGTTCACAAGCATAAGCACTGACCCATCTATTCAGAACACTGAGAACAACAGAGTTATAGATTACAAATGCAGTCTGTGAATCCATCAATTTATGTTCAAGTCCTTAAATTTGCAATGATATTTATAGAAAAGGAACCTACTAGTCACCTTCAGAG
This sequence comes from Tonatia bakeri, assembly GCA_004024845.1. Classification (NCBI taxonomy): domain Eukaryota; kingdom Metazoa; phylum Chordata; class Mammalia; order Chiroptera; family Phyllostomidae; genus Tonatia; species Tonatia bakeri. Next base: position 284,106 of record PVIA01000448.1, on the reverse strand, counting down.
AATGATAGGAACCAGTTCGTTATCTTTATGGTAAATGAAAAGAAAGAATCAAGTCTCCTGTAGGAACTGTACCACTGGGTAATCAATGAGTAGCTGAAGGGAAGCACCTGTTTGTAAGTTTTCTAGCTAATAAATGAAAGGGAAATGCTAGAATTAGACATCACCATTTAGCAATTCCCAGTGAACCAATGGATCCAGGATTTGAGCACAAGCTGATGTTAACATTTGTATAGAGAGAGAGAGAGAGCGCGAAAAGCAGACATAATGTGCCTACTGGTAAAAGAACTCAATGTCACCTACCAAAGGGATTGAACCTGAATAGAACCAGGTCTCTGAACATAGTTCCCAACTTGCAAAACAAAGAAACAGAGGGCAGCAGAACATACTGAACTGTACAACGAGTGTATGATCAGCAACACTCATGTTGTGGGAAAAGTCTACAGGTCGAAAAGTAAGTTACAAGAAAAAGAAAGGAACATATGAGGAATCTGTTCATTGAAGGGGACTTGGAAAACGTCAATTCTTTTAATGGGCAGGACTGGACTAGAGTGCCCAGGGGTACTCACTTGGATGATAAAACTGTGAAGGGTGCAAGGGAGTGATTACCATAAAAGTGAGGACAGTGGTTTACTTTGGGGGGAGGGCAGGGAGATTGAATGGGGCACATAGGGAACCTCCTCAGGAGATGGACGGTTTCAGCTGTTGACCTCAATGGTGGTTAGAAGAGTGTGTTCTTATAATTCATTAAACTATACCACTATTTTGTCACTTTCCTATTTGTATCTGACATACTAATAAAAGGTTTAAAAACTGAGCAATCTATTCTTCCTCTTTGGTTCTGTTCTATGGGCACCTAGACCTGCAGGAGACTTCTTACACTCCAACAGGGACTCAACCAACCACTCAATCACTGCCCATCATCAAGATACTTTGAAACAACCACGTGATTGTCTATGGCTATGTCCATTTTAATCTGGCGATGTGGATCTGTCCGTAGCTGACACCTCTTGGGGCTACTCCGGGCCAAAAGCAATATTCCTAAGAGGCCCTCCAGGGATGCAAACCCAACCCAGGAGCCCTGGTGGACAAACAGGCCTGGCAGTCTGCGATGACTGAAGGCATTCTCTTCAACAGTCATCCCTCCCGTGGACCGAGGCACGGTGGCAGTGTGTCTACTGGGAAAGGGAGGGTGACTTCAGCATCCCAGCCCATTATCAAGATGAAAAAATGATCTCATCAAAGCCAGTCGAGAAATTACACACCACTTGAAATTCCTGCTCTCAGTTACAACCAAGTGGCAAAACTACAAACAGTTCATAAAAGCCTTCCAGGGCATGTATTCGAGTGGGGGAGGTTGTTGCAAAAGTATCCCAAAGGAGAGCGGAGACATGATGACTTCAACCATATCCGTTTTTACAGATCCCTACGCGGCCCTCTTCCACCGCCTAAGTAGGCCTTGGCTGCATGCGCGTCCACCTGGCCCAATAAAATGAGAGCTCTGGCACTTCCCTGCGATGAGCCCGTCTCGTGCTCAGGCTGTTTGCAGCCAGTGCTGGCTACGGGAGAATTGATGCCTTGAAAGGAAAAGTGAAGGCTTCAGCTTCAATCCCTCAAGGTCTACCCACTTGGCTCTGTAGCTCCCGCCCTATAATCATTTCTAATAGCTTTCATAATGATGATGATAAAGTATTTTTGAAGTTCATGGCTCAAGAGCTTTTGGGACAGGCTTATATTAAATTGGCCAATAAAGTGCCTTGAGTCAAGGCAAACTGTGAGGAGATGCAGAGATTTGGGAGGATGGAGCATAGGAGGAGAGGGAGCAATTGAGGGGAAAAAAACCCTCTGAGCCCAAAGAACTTTATAAGTCTTCAAAGCACTTTTAAAGTCAATCTGATATGTAACTAAAGCTAACGAAACTGCACATATATATCTCTCACCTACACCGCATTCACACTGGGCATGTAAAATCCAAGATGCAAGGTTTTATGGGAGCTGGAGCCCGTCATGTGTTTGCCGGTCAGGAAGCTGATGAAATAAGACTTTCAATGACCTAAGCCAGGGGCACCTTGGGGCACAGACAATAGCTTTCCCCCACCAAGGTCCTGTAAGGAAGTTTGGACTCCATTCCTTCCATGGACAAGATCTGTGGGACTCTGTGATAATACCTCCTGCATTAGAAGCTAGTTTGTCCAATACCTACCTTCAGTTTATCAATGGGGGAATTAAGACCTAGGGAGAACCTTACCTGTGGTCATTGAAGTAAACACTAATTCCATTCTTTCCCTCATCCTGGATAACAAACCCCCAGTTTTGTTTGGAGAATCACTTGCCATACACCCACGCACCTAGGGAAGGGGTCTGCTGCTACCCTCAGGGGACTGAACTATGGCTGGCCAAGTTACATTAGGCAAAGATGTAACCCAATCCTGGCCAGTGGTATCTGGAAAAAGTCTGCTGGGGAATTCCCAGGAAATACTTTCCTCAAATAAAAAACAAGAAAGAAGAGGAAGAAAAACTCAAGAAGAAACACTCCTCTTTTTCCTCATGGGATACTATAATGTCTGCCTGTGACACCTGAAATTTTGGTAACCACCATACAACTGTGACAGGAAGGCCAAGAAGAAAGATGACAGACCCCTAGTCCTTAATGATGTCATAAAGCTGCAACTCTGGACTTCCTGTTATGCACAGTAGTAAACAGCTTTGTTGTTTAAGCTACTTTTTGCTGTACCTCCAGTTTCCTCTGAGCTAAGGCATCCTAGCTGACATAATCACACAGGAAGTTTGCGGTAGAGCTACAGTTAAAACCAGATGCTATGATTTCCAGGCCACGGAGGGTCTCTAGGGCCTGGGGAAGTCTATGAGCACCTGTATTAGTACAAGTTATGCTGCAGTAAAAAACAACCCCCAGATCTCCGTGGCTTACAACAGCAAGGTTCTATTTTTCATTTGTGTAACATGTCCATCAGGGCTGGCTAAAGTTCTGCTCCAGGGACCCAGGTTAATGAAGAAACTCTTTTCTGGAACAGTGTTGATCATATGGCAAAGAGTAAAAGGGAACATGGCAACCCATGAACTGACTCTTAAAATTTCTGTTCAGAAATTACACGTATCACTTTCACTCACATTTCTTAGCCAGAACAAGTTGCAGAGACCAGCTGGATCTCAGTGAGGAAAGGAAAAAGAACAATTTCTTCAGTAAACACGTTTAGTCTATATTTAATGCGGCTAAGAAATAGCTAAGCACCCTAGGGGTAACTAAAATGGCCATGGAGTTGTTTTGAAATGTCTCTAAACTTCAGGGTATTTTTAGGGAACTCAATTACCATGGCCTTTTTATAATGAACTCTTCTTTAAAGTATTTTTCATCTTAGAATGATTACACGGCCACTGAAATGTTTTTTCATTCTGTATTATAAATTTGAATGTTGATAAGAATGTAGGTCTTAAATGTTCTCACCATTAAAAAAAAAAGGTCATTTTGTGCAGGAATGGCAGTGATAGCTAATGCTATGGTAGTGATCATTTTGCCATATGTAAATATCTCAAAAGTGAGGGGAGGGGAGAATTTAAAATTTTCCAAATCAGTAAAAGGTTAAAAAAAATGAAATGCCTTGCTTTCCAAATCTTACCCACCATAGATAAATCATTAATATTCTGAGGTATGTCTTCTGGTCTTTTTCTATGTGTATTCACATCTCTGTATACATGTATATATCTGTGGCTTATTGCAAAAAAATATACCATTTTACACAATTATACATAATATTGTAGACATTTTGCATGTCAATATATAATGTATTGCTTTACTTTTTAATGGTTACATAGTATTCCTCTCTGTGTATATATGTATATATGTACCATAACTTACATTACAATTTCTCTCGAGATGGACATTTAGGTTGTTATCATTTTTACCATCACAAACAATTCTGATCATCTTTTTATACAGAGATATTTGCAAACTCCTCTGAGTCTCTGTAGGATAAATTCTAAGAAGTAGAATTGGTAGGGGGAAAAGCATTCACATTCAAAAACTTGATATACATTGCCAAATAACCCTCTGAAAAATATTATACTGAGTATTCTTTTAAACTGGTTCCAGCCCACCTTCAATGGTATTTGATGGTGATCTTTTTAAATGAAAATGTGTGGTGAAATCCTTATGCATAGTCAGTAAAAAAAATACTAGACATATTTATAATGGTCCATCTCCTCAACGAGTTTAAATCTAGTGAGAGCGAGAAGAGACATAGGAAAGTACTGAAAATACTGAACATAAATAGTTAGTACAGGAGGCTGGATCAGGCACATGCGGAGACTGCTCTAAGGAAGCAGATGCGCTGGAGGAATGTCAGTAAAGGAAAGGGTGTCAGGGAAGGGACAGGAGAGCCTTCCTAAGAAGAAGCAATGTCATTAGTTACAACTGGTCAACAGGGAACTGACTCTGGAAGGGGGGCTGGTGCAGATAGGACTGATGGCAGCACTGGGAGGGGAACGGGTGGCTTTGACGGGCTGGTGAGCTCCCAGGGTTACTGTACTGAGCTAGTCACATTAGGGCCAGAGTCTCTTCTTTGGGCCAAGATTTTACATAACTGTCTGTCTTGGGTCAGTTTCTGAAGACTGCCTAGCAACAGGATGGGTCTGGATGGCCACTCGAAAGAAGTGAGACTGGAAGAGTTCTGCCCTCTGCATTCGAGTCCCTCAGCTCTAAGCCACCAACACAGCTCAACCATTCCAACCCCTGGAGGAAAAAAGAAATCAATGAACCCAAAGGATATAACCAAACCCCTAAAGGATCTGGATTTCTAGGGTCATCCTGATTACCTTAAACTTTACCTTTCAACTAGAATCTCAAAACAAATAGATTAATGGGGGTATCATCAGTCCCTCTGCAAATCTGGATTTCCATTGAACAGACCAGAGCCAACTCCAAGCTTAGAAGCCAGGATGCAAATGTATGACACAAATGCTGCCACCCACATCCCCCTCCACGCCCAAGACATCTCTGATCACGACACCTTTACCCATTAGGCCTTAAAACAGCCTCAGAATTCTTTCAACACACCCTACTAAGCAGCCACTACCAATCAGAGAGAACTGGCATTGGCACTGAAGCCCATTTGTCATCCCTGATATATAGCAACAGATTAGTCCTCTCCTTACCGGGCACTCTCTCCCACACATTACTGCGCCCAACCATAAGCCTTTCTCTGAAAAAGCCATGGGCACTGGGACCTCATACACACGTGAATGGCCCACACTGGGATGCAGGGGAAGGCTAATCCACTTCTCCCAGCGCTGCCCACCACACGTACCCTGCACAGCATCCACTCCTTCAAGCCCCCACATTCTTATAAAAGGGTTTCCCATGAAAATGCTAGCTCCTCATCGGTTTGCACCACCACCCGCTGCCCCCACCTAGAGGTACTTACTTCCATCCATTATTTCAACAAATTTTAATGGAGTGCCTACCATGTGCCAGGTCATGTTCCACAGACTGAGAATGTAGCAGGGAACAACACAGACAAAACCCCTGGAGGAAAGGGATAGGCAGGAGGATGGGATAGAGTTACAGATGATAAAAGTCCCCGAGTGGGGGTCAAAGGATCGCTCACATAGATGGTCTCTGCCTTCAAGGAGGTTCAGGTTATCATGAAGCCAAATAGTACATGATTGCAAGTAATTTGCACTAAGCATAACAAATACGACACATTTATCAAGGCGCCATGGGGGGTACCGCATCTAGTGACCACAGAAGGCTTCCCAGAAGAGAGGGCATCCAAGCTGAGACCGCTGGACAAGAGGAGTTTGCCCTGCGGTGAAGTGGGGAAGAGAGTGCCAAGCAGAGTAGCAGTGTATGTTCGACGAAGCTGGAGGGGCCGAGAAGTGGTATTCCTCATAGCCCAGAGATCAAGGAGCAGACGGGTGAAATGTTGGCCTGGCAAAGCTGACAGGAACCAGAACCCTCGGTGCTTGTTAAGGGTCCTCAATTGCATCCTAAGTAGGAGAGGAAGTTTTTGAAAGGTTCTGTGCATAAAAGTGATCTGTCTTATCTTTTTCTGTAGAAAGATCACCATGTCATCATCCATGCTAACCTTTCAGATCCTTGAAATGATTCAATGAAGTGAAAGAATAATTTTAAATGCCCCCCTTCCTTCCCAATTAACCACCTTGAAAGCCCACTTTTCATCTCTCAACTCCCTTCCTGGTCAGTGGGGCAACGGCTACCCCCTTCCTTCTTGTGAAACACAGTCTTCCCCACTCTTGACCTGTCCTGAGACAGGTAAGTCCCTGAGGATGTTTGCTAAAGGCAAGCAGGACACATATTCATGAGAGTACTTCCTAGAGAATGAGGAAAAGAAAAATCTGCTTTCCTCTGTCTGCTGCAGGCTTTTTCCATCTAGCAACTCAACAGATCAAACCCATTTTAAACTGGGATAAAACCATATGGTTTCCAGAATCACACATTGTTTTACAAGGTTCAATGGCTCAGACTGCCTTTTTCTCCCAGTGGAAATGAGCCAGACTTTTCCCATTTGCTATTTGGGGGTCATTACATGGAGGTTAATTAATCCATTTGTTACCTGTGTGGACAACATGAAAAGTGTCACAGGTGATCTCGAACATACATGGCTTCAAAGACGGCTTTCCTTCCTTTGGCCCGAAATCACCCTGAGTCCAGTTTCACTCGAAAAGCATCGTTTGCAAATGTCCAGGCGGCAGGAATTTGTTGTTACGGTTTGGTTGTGCTTTTGGTATTCTGAAGTTCTTGGCATATTCCCTGCTCTAAATTAGGCCTCAAAAATATTTCTGATTAAAAATTTATACAGCCCATGACAGCCTGTTTCTAGAACACAACCCCTAACTAATTCATGTTCACTTACCCTACAGTTTTCTATTTATAATATTTTACAATTTCTGTGTATTTGTATTATAAATTATTAAATGACATCAAGGTTTTTATTTTGATGAGAGAATTTCTGATGAATTTGACAGTGTAATTACTTCAGATCCTGCTCTGGATTGCTGGGAAAATATTTAATTTTATTTACCTCGATGAATAATTAAAGCATGCAAGTGGTGGGCCCTCTTGCTGTGCCTTCTAGCTTCTTCCTCCTGTTTGCTTCTTGCTAATTAAAACAGTGATGCTTATATGTATGTGGTGGCTTAAAAGAAATAAATTACCAATTTGGGGAGGGATGGAGGGAGCAGGCATGGGATCAGACTGGAGAAACCTAAATTGAAGAAGAGAGGAAGGAGGGCGATGATGAAACCCGGCTGTGTTTTAGCTCAAGTTTTTCTTGCAAGAGCGAGGACTGACAAGATCCCTCTCCTTGTTTACCCAGGGAGCCGCCCGCCCAAACCCGGAACTTCTGATCTGTGAGCCCCCTCCACTGGAACGACAGGCGCGGTCACGGCCACAAAGGCTAGGAAAAAGCCCAGAAGACAATGGAAAATCTCACATGCTGTCACACTAGGTGTGCAGACTATGTCTCTGTATGATCCCCACGTGGCTGCCGTGAACCCGCTGTATGGCCAGCGCAGAGCCACGCCTAACGTTTACGTTCGCGGATAAGAAAGATGAGGTTCCGCTGGATGACCGGGCTAGGCCCCCATCACTCCCAGGCTTCCTGACTCTTGAAATTAAGAAATCAGGGAATACATTGTTTCTCACCAACAGATCTTAAGCAGTGCAAAATTATTGTTAAAAAAAAGAGAAGAGGCCCAAAACAGACTCCCTGACGCTGAGCCGTAAGTCCCCAAACCCAGACTGAACGAAATCACAGCTTCGGCTCCCAGAAGTGGAGTCTCACACCAGCCCAGCGGGAATCCCCTGCACCAGTGAGGCCGCCTGTTTGCCTAGCCTAACTTCCTTGTTTCTGCTCCCTTCTGCCCATAAAAATCTTCTCATTTTGCACAGCTCCTGGGAGCTCCTTTCATCAGCTAGGTTGGATGCCGCCCAATTCATGAACCTTTGAATAAAGCCAATAAGATCTTCAAAATTTACCCATTTGCAAACAATTTTGTTTTGTAACATAATAAACGTGTTAGTGGGCATTTTTTAGTATATCTTGCCAAAAGACAGTGTACACATCCACACACATGCATGCTCACCTGTGTGTACAGATTTCAAATGCTAAACCACTGGAGACATCAGTGGCAAGCTCTGCTCGACTCTAATCCTCAGTGTCCTCACCCAAAACGGAAATGATATTGATATCTATCACTCGAAGTGATGTTGCGCAATGGCATATAGAATTAAATATGGTCCTGGAGACACTAGCCACGTCTTAGTCACCTTCGGATCCCCAGCCCCTAACACGATGCAGGCTATCCAGTAAATGAGTTGGAAGGATGACTGAGTGGGTTTGGCTAGTCCATGACCAGACTGAAAGGCCCTAATTACATCATGAGGTCCTTGAGGGCAGGGCATTCCCTTGTTCCTTTCCCCCACTCACTGTATTGCTTGAACACAGAGGAGGTTACAAAACGCTTGCTAAGATTTACTGGAACAGAATACTCGGTATCACTCACACGGAGCCAGGAGGGTTTGGCAGCAGCTTTTCCCAGGAGTGCTGCCTGAGGCAGGGGCTGTAAAAACCCTGGAAGTGCGAGGCCACCTTAGGAAAAGAACAGGGCGTTGTTTGGAGCCAGAACCCCTGGTGAGCAGGTCTCTTCCCATCAAAGGCCCAGTCACTGGTCTGTGTTCCACAAGCCCCAGGGGCCCAGCTCTCATTGTGTGGCAGGGCCACTTGGGGGGACGCACACCTCCCAGACTGTATCGATTAGCTGCTCCATCTGCCACTCCGCAAACAAGCAGCAAGGTCTCCCATTGGATGAAAATGTCACCCATGGTAACAGATCCTCACAGCTGGCGTCTGACCACAGGACTCTGGGGAGGGAATAATCGGATCCTGAAAAGCAGTCAGCCCACACCAAGCTAAATGCAAAATTAAAAATAAATAAATGTCTATTTTAATCTCCCCCCTCCCTTCTCCGTCCTGAGCACCAGGCATTGTGTGCCAGTTGCACTGTCACAGCAGGGAACTGGTGCCCCCAAGGCAGGTTGCTTGAGGGTCCCAAGTACAGTCTGTGGGAACGCCACTCAGACACCCCCCACCATTGTTCTGAAGCCATAGAGAAGGCACTGAAACCCGCTCTAGCCACTGCAGACAGACTTCGGTTCTTTGCTTAGAGCTCTCCTCAACCCGCACCCCCGTCCCAGTCCCCATCCCCCCACTCCTACCGCAACCCCCTCCCTCCTTCTCATCTCCCCTCTCTCCTCCCAGTTTTGTTGTCTCTGCACAGGACACTTCTCTTCCTGGATTACTCCTGGTCCTCTGTCAGGCCTCAGTTTAAACACCTTTTCCTCTGGGGATTCTGACTGAACACCCCCCAAACTATATAACGGGACCCTGCTACTATGCCCCTCCACGCATGCTTCCCTCCTCACACCAGACTGTCTGTCCGCCAGCTGAAAGTGCCAGGGGAGTGCGAACCTAGTTTGTCAAGCTGACTGTTTTATTCCCAGCACCTAGCACAGTGGCTGGCAAACAATGAAACAAACATTGCCAGATGTAAAACAGTTCTTATAGGACTTATGAGCACTATCAGGCTCTAATAATATTCCACACCATAAGATTCTTTGTCAGTTTCCAGAAAACAAAGGACTGTGTCTGAGGGCACTGGGGTAACTCACAAAGCTAAAGGCACTGGTGATGGTTTGGACTAGAGCATTCTCCATTGTGGGGTCTGTCCCGTGCATCGTAGGACATGTAGCAACATCCCCCAGCCTCCACCACTGGATGCCCATAGTGCACCGGGTCCCAGTGTGAAACCAGAAATGTCTCCTAAGGTGGGGACCCCAAAACAACAGGAAAGGATTCAGCTGCCACCAGTCAAAAATAAGGACACAAGTCTACTGTATCTTTCCAGTTTGACCAGCGGTTCTCCAGGAACAATTGTGCCTGACCCCAATCAGGAACATTTACAACATTTCTGGTTGTCACAACTGGAAGCAGGGGGTGTGCAGGACAGCCCCCAGCAATAAGGAGTGCTCTGCAGTGCTGCAGCTGAGAAATCCTGATCTGCGTGAATAAGGTAAACCTAAGACATAAATAAGACATTTCAATTTTTCATTTTAAAGCCTGACCTGTACAGCTTAATCTTGGAGTTCAGAAACATATCAGACCCCTTGCCTTTCATTAAGCCAACAGGTACTCCATTCTGTGGAGAGTTCCTGGCATGAACCCAGCAGGCTTCTAAGAGACTCGATGAAGCATCACTGCTAGATGGTATGGTATGGTTAATGGTATGAACACCTGCATTTCCTGATTTCAAATCCCAAGTTTTCCACTTTCTAGTCATGTCCTTGTACAAGTTCCTTGAGTCTTCTGAATCTCATCTATAATACAGGAATAATAGCACACCTACAAATAATAATCCAGAGAAAGCACACGACACATTACTTAGCATAGAGAATATGTGCTAGGATTTTATTTATGACACAATAAGCAAATGAGACTTTATAGCACAGAGTTTTCCCTGATTTGTAGTTATTCTCCTTATTTGACAAGTGCACTGTCTTTGAACTTGACTGATCCATAGGTATAACAAATGCATTTGCAATAGTGGAGCATTGCCCCTGGGTGCAAAGCTGTGGCGGAACCAGGCAATGGGGTGCGTTCTGGCCAAAGTAAGATTCTTGGCACGGGAGGATCTTAACATACGTGGATGTGGAGGAACAAGGGTCAGTGGAGCTCAGCCATGTGTTGAGGACAGAGGACAAAAAGCCCAGCTGAGGGGCAGGAACGTCATTCCTCAGGCACCAGAGGCAAACAAGGACTTTCAGCAGCAAGTGGCGTACCGGGTGTGTCCTTCACAAGGAACACAACAGCAGCACATGAGTGGCCACTCATTCCCCTCACTGTGAGCTCTGGTGTGCTCTCCCAACCTTGGTTTTTCAAGTTCAAGTGGAATAATTTTCAAATGATCAGGATGGGAAACAGCCATCTCCATTACCACTGACAGGTCCGTGAAGGAACACCACCTCTCTGAAAGGCAGTGCCCCAAGCACCTTAAATTATGCCTGCCCTTTGCCCTGCAAATTCCACTTCTCGGAATCTGTCCTGAGGAAATTATGAAAAATGTGCACAAATATTTACCTGTAAGAAAGCTCATTTTGGGCACTGTTTATAGGAGTAAAAAGTTGAAAACCCTATATATTCAATAACAATGAACTGGTTAAGTAAATTAAGGTACAGTGATGAATGACACAGTCATTACAGCCACAGTACTGACATGTGGAAAAACAGGCTCCAAAAAGCATGCATAGTGTGTGATACTTTTTAAACTACCTACACACATGCGCGTATTTATATATTCTCCTCGACCATGAATTTTTTCCCAGCGAATCCTTCCTGGTAATTTGTCCCAGGGAATTAATGAAGGCGGTAACAGTGACATACAGGGTGGGCAAAAGTAGGTTTACAGTGATGAGTTTACTCTTGTGTTACTCTTTATTAATTATTGTATGATTTTTCATAAGAACAACTGCAAACCTCCTTTCTGCCCCACCTGAATATAAAAGTGTGTGATTTGCACGCAAACCCACACATAAGCACACAAGAGTCTGGAAGGGTATGCACCAGAGTATTCACGGTATTGGCTATGGGTAAAGGCATTCGGGGAGATTATTTTCTTTCCTTTGTGCTTTTCCAAATGTTCAGATCTTTCTAATAAGTAGTATTTATTATATTTATAATGAGTTTTTTAACATTTAAAAATAATAAGCTATGGAATTTCTGATTGTACTTCAATTTGAATCATTACAGGAAGACTGGGCTAAGCTATAGTTTGAAAACTACTCTTGATTCTCCTTAGATTTTAGCACAATTTAAATTTGGTGTATACTGAAGACACCAAATGGTGAGCTGCCAGTATCTATTCAGGTAGATCCTAGGCGATGTGGGACTACAATGAAAATGTAACCTATATAATTCCATTCCTCAAATGACTCTTAGTCCAGGATAAGTGACGGATGTGAAAGAGAAACTAGGACTAGTTCAAGGCCACTCATGGTGAAGTGCTAAATCATAAGAGAGAGCCACTCGCTGAGTTATGCAGTGGTTCAGAGAAGGAGAAGGTAAGTATGTATTGGAAGGCGCAGGATGCTTTTCATGCACAGAAAAGACAGGATGAGCAGTGGCCTACAGGCACAAAGGTGGGAATGCTGGGGTGAGTGTCAGAGACCGTGAGAGACAAGCCCAGCTTGAGCACTGCGTTCTCACCGAGGGCTGAGGGTAGGGAGGACAAGGGAGGGACAGGCCTAAGCACGATGGTCAGGAAAGTGGACATTAATGCCTGTGTAATAAAGCCATGAGTCTACACATAACAAAGAGGTGAGTGACCTTAAAATGTCAAATATAAACAAGAGGTTGATAATGCAGCACTAATTACCCAGAAACCACCTAAAAACAAAAGAGCAAGTATCACAGGAAGAACATTGTAACCTCTCTTACAGGAGCCCCCAAACCCTTTATAAATATGGTCTTGGAAAAGGGGGAAGGGTAGCCCTTTGGCAGAAGCAAGCTTCCTGAACCCCAAGGCAGCGGCAGGACAGGAACGGGTTTATGGAAAGGGAAGTTCGTGCTGACGAACGACGGTCCGGGAACGTGGATGAAGCCCTCAGTAAGGGAAAATCTGTTTCTGTCCCCAAAGTGGACATTCTGCGATGAGTGAAATTCATTATCTTAAACTTTTGGCTATGATGTGTAATTGTTCACCTCTGCTGCTTTGGTTCAAGGCTCCCTTCGGCAAAATATATTGTTTGCCATCAAAGCTGATGTGGATTAGGAGCTGAGCACGTGCCCTCCCTTTTAGGTTATATTAATATACCAAAATCAATAACATGCCATAGCTTTCAGAAGTAGTAATAAAATACCCTAAAATATTCCCAGAATATGTCTATAAATTATTTGTTCAATGTACTTATGTTAAAAAGGTTGTCAGTTACAATGCTCTGGAAGACTCTAAAATTACAAGCCATCGTATTTGTATTTGATAAAGCTCTTGCTGTTTTGGGTCAGAGGAGGTTATGCTGTGGGGAAAAAAATCATTATTTTCCCTAATAAATAAATTACTTGCCCATATTTCATGTATCACTCAGGCCAGCCGGTATTGAAGGTTTAAATAATAAATAACAAATAGCTCCATTCATTCATTAATAATGATGCATCACTTGAGTGTGAGTGTGTGTGTGCACATGTGCGTGTGTGTGTCTTAAGTATATGAGTTTTCTCTTAGGCTCCTGGGGAGACAGATTGAACAGCAATCTTTAGGAAGGACAAAAAGTCATGGCTCCTGGATCATTAACATTTTTCTAAGCTATGGAAACATTCCACTGCTGATGGACCTTTTCACGGGGCCAGTGCCTGACACAGAGGGCTGGGCCGCGGTGACGCTCTGGAAAGGCACACAGCCACCAGTGCCTTTGGCCTGAGACTCACTAGAGGGCCCCTTATTTGTTAACTCTTCGAAATAGAGCACCAAAACAGAGCTCGAGGGGGAAGTCAGAGGAAAAAGAGGACAATCAGGCCCTCTCCAAAACTCTCTCCTTTTGTTTAGCAGGAGCAAGGAGGTTAGCCATGTCTGCCTTGGGCAGTTTACATCACCACTGATCCCAGTTAATTAAGTGACCCCACAGATTAAGTATCAATCTCCATCATATTGTCACAAAGACACCCTCACCATTTGCCTATGGTGCCTGTCCTTCCATTTGAAGTAGACAGACCCAGGTCGACTTAGGATACCCTTTCCCACAAAAAGCCAGCTAAGAAATATATTACACTACATGGCAGTCCCCAAGGAATACCTGGACCAAGGAAATGGCTGGAAACAGCTGGACCTTGCAATGAGTTACTGTTGGCACCAGGTCAGAGCAAAAGCAATCAGCTTTGCAGTGAATCCTAGAACAGATGGATCCCCTCCGTTTGTCCTTCTCTTCCCCACACACCTAGGGCACACACAGGGCTTGGCAGGAGCTCCGGGGACATGCACATATATTAAAAAGAGCAGAAGTCTCAGAACTACTCTTTCATGGTAAATTGAATACTTTTTTCTACGTTATTTTGCTCTAGGTCAAAAGATCTTTCACCTCTGAAAAATACATATGAAAAATCTGGCCTGCTCCAGTGACCTAGTTAATTGGGCCCTAGAATGTTGGGTGGAAGAGTCGAGTTCCGCCCACTGTTCAGGGTCTGTGGCTGATTCCTTCTGCCATGGGTAAATCACTCCTCATTCGTGGTCTCTTCTTTATGTGACCCTCGCCACCGAACAGCGACACAGAGCAGGGCACAGCAGGCTGCCACACCATCCTCCCTGTTGAAAGAACAAGGTCAGCTCCTTGCTGTGAACAGATTTTCCTCTGTGGAAACAGGTTCATGTTTATCTTTCAAGTCGCAGCGACACACTCGGGATTGCCCACATGTGCTGCGCAGCTGCTGTAGTGCCTGATTTATGAACAAATCTGCATATAATTGTGTTGATTCCTTTTTTTTCCTAGTCAATTTTTTTTCTTTAAATAAAATGGCTAGGTCCAGGTTGCATAAAGCCCCAATTCTAAAGCCATATAATTTTATGGACGAGGGGTAGGGAGGGGTGGAGGGGGAGTTCTTTTGTATGGCACCTGAACTCATTAAAATCCTAAATTCCATAATTTTACACTACCATGTGCCACAACTGAACAGCCTAATTGCTTACCGTCTTTATGAGAACCACAAATGGGGCAGCAAAACCAGGGAACAGGTGGGAAGGCCACACTGGAGTTTGGGTCCAAGCCTTGTCAAGAGGTAGCGACCAGACTAAAGCTGGAAGGCTTTGTATGGCAGGAGACTTTCTGCAGGGGCCCAAGTGTTGCTAAGTTAGTGGAGTTGCAAGGCACATGCCAAAATGAAGAGATGCCCCAAATTAGACATCTCCTAATAGGGGCCATGCTGTAGGGATATTTTAAGATAAGGCCCAGGAGATAAAGCTACAATCTTATCTCTACCTATATTTGAAAAGGTACCTGGACATAAATAAAGTTTATATCTTACAATTTACAAAAAGAAAAAAAAAAAGTGCTTTGAATGCCGAGAGATCAAGTTTCTTCCCCGGTTCCTCATGACAGGTCCCCATGACGTGGGAACCGAGGACGTGAACACGCTTTAGTACCTCTTCGGCAGGCGGTGAGAACGGCTGATTAGCCACGATGACTGTTTTCAGGATCTTAGTTGATCACTTTGCTTCCCTCACAAAGAAAATTATTCCCTTTGAAGAGGGTGTTACAGTTTGGTGATTGTGAGAAGAGGGTTAGAAATGTGAAATTAGGAGGAAATTTTCAGCATATCTTTTTTTCATACCTGCCAATTGATAGCAAAGATCAGGCTGAACAAGCCCCAACTGCCAGACCCCACTCTCAAGACTGGGCAACCAAGCTGCTTGTTTCCCTCACCTAAAATGACATTTCCAAAATCCAACACTCTAATCAAGTCTCTAGAAGCCTCAGCCCTGAAAATTAGGTGTGTTGGTATCAGATTATCAGACCTGATAAGCGTGAGACATGAGAAGAACAAATTGATGAGAGCCAGAAATCTAACTTGAAAGAGGTTGGAAGAGATCAAAGGACCAGGAAAGTTGACAAGTCCACACAGGCAGGCAATGGAAGCCACGAGTAGGAGTTTTCCAGTACCAGGCACAAAATCTAATATGAAGTACTAACGTTAAACAAAGGGATGGAAGGGTGGGTGGGTGGATAGATGAGTGGGTAGGTAGGTGGGTGAATGGATGGATGGATGAGTGGGTGGGTGGATGGATGGGTGGGTGGGTAGATGGAAAGTCAATGATAACACTTGATGATATCTGATCTCAAAAAGAAAGTCCTAGAGGTGGGAGTGGTAAAGAGAGCCCTGGGCACCCTGATGATGGTCATAATCAGAATTTGCTAAGACCACTGCTAGTGAATGCTGTCCCCTAACTAAGGGACAAAGAAACCTTACCAAAAATCTAGTAAGGCCTAGAATCAAGGACAAGCTCTTATTTCCCAAGTGAACTTTCACAAAGGGTTCCTGGGCCTGGCCAAAGCTCTGACCCCTCAGCAGTCTTTCCAACAAACACTGCCAACTTCTGTAGAAATGCACAGAAAAATCTTTTCCTCTCTGAACCAGAGGGACAGGATGTTTCAGTTTAATCCTCTGCAGAGTCCTGGGATCCCACACCAGGAACATGGTGTCTTGCAGTAGGAATTCACGGAGACAAAGTCAGGCCAGATGGATGTGTGGTGTGCCAGGCACAGTCTGCAGGGGAACAGAGGTCTCTTACCGAGCCCAGCCATTAGTGATACAGGAGGAGGAACACTGGACAGGGAGTCCTGCATCTAGCTTTGCTAATTCCAAAATCAGGCCAAAAATACCAGGTAGAACAATTATTTTTGTTCACTTTCTTTCCCCACTTTTCTTCTCTTCCTTGTTCTCAGATCTGTTCCCAGACACCTTTCCTCACTAAATATCTCAGACGTTCCGTACCGTCGACCAGCTCGCACCCGTGTGAGCACTAACTTAGCATCAAGCAGTTTGCATTCACTGCCTCCTCCAGTCCTGATGACAGCCTGGTAAAGCAGACACCAAAATCGTTCCCACTGAACAGATAAGGAAACTGAGGCTCAGCAAAACTATGTAATTGAATTAAAGGTCACCCTGTTGATGCTGATGTTTCCCAGCTGGTCTCTGACTTCCACACTTGCCCTTTGTTCTCACAGATCTCCTCGTGCCTAAAAGCCACGGCTTTCTCTTCAACCTGCCCGGGTTCTATTCACCCAGCTAATGACTCCTGGCTTTTCACACTCCCCAGAACCGTAATGAATATGGAAGTATTTTATAAACCATAGCGAACCATACAAATGCAGAGTCTTACTTCAGTGTGTGTGTGTGTGTGTGTGTGTGTGTGTGTGATTCATTTCTGCTTCTGTCTGGTTTCTGATTTGTTACTTTACCATTTTCCCAGGTGCCTTCACCTGAAATTCAGACTCCCTACCTAGAGGAATCCCATCTCCTAGCCTAATCCACTTACATATACAATATGTGTGGTGTGTCCAGTCCAAGTTCCATTAAAATTCGGAAATGAGCCAAGGCCATTTCTGTGCTTGACCCAGGGCCAAGGTGCTGCGCTGCTCACAGAGATTCCTCATGAAGCCTCCTCTCCCCCAGCCACATATGGTTCTCTCATTTGTCCCTGTGTTCCTCCCATTGATCCCCATTGCCCTTTATACACTGGTCCTATATGTACTCCTTTAAAGCTGAAATAGTCTTTCTTATCATATCCCTGTATCACCACCCAAAAAATTTCTATTGTGTCCAAGGAAAACAGCCACATAACCAAATATTATTGAGTATTTACTATATGCCTAGTACTAGGCTAACCATCCCACATATATTATCTCATTTAATCCTCACAATCTCTCTGTGGAATATATAAAATTGTTATCTCCATTTAATGAATGGCAGAACCAAAGTCAAAAATGTGCCTAAGATCACACATGCTACGACACAAAGTCAAGGTTTAAATCAGATCTTATCTCCAAAGCCTTAAGTTGTTAATCAGTATTTGATACTCCTATAATCTCCAAGTTTCCTACCTGCAAGTCAAGCATATTCCCAGTGGGGAACTACACACAGAACAGCCTGTGTCCGCTCCTGATGTCAACTGGGGACTTGGTCCACGGCCCTATGGAACGACTACTCCCCCATCAGCAATCCATGCTTGTTCACACGCAGCTACTGTTGGAGATGACAGAGCCAGAGGATACCTCAAAACACCCCAAAGGGAGCTAAATTCGAGTTATCTTCTGCGTAAAGAAATCTTGTTGTCGGGGGTGTGTTTGTCTGTTTTCCGTCAACAGGGCTCATATGCTTTCCGGACAGGAACACAATACTCAGCAGCCGATGTTTCCCATTCCCGACTCCCGTGCCCGTTTCAGTGCTCCCGCTGCCCACCCGTGCACTCCATACGCTGTGGAGGGTATTCTACCACATCCACTCCTGTTGCAGGGGTGACATACAGCATCTGCATTTGAGAGTGTTTGCTCCAACTCAACCAACACTTGCGAGGGTGTTCTGCAGCGTGACCTCGCTTAGAAATTCCTGCCTCATCAATTTTTTTAACCTCTCGAAGCCTCAGTTTCCTTAGTTGTCATGAGTATTGAACAAAATAATGCAAGTAAATTACACAGCCTAGACTGGCCTCCACAGGTACGTAAGAAGAATAGTCAGGCGCTAGATCAAAACAAAACAAAGATAATAAAAATATATGTATATGGCCAATGAGTCAGGAAAAGTGATTATGGATGACAGATCAGTACTTCTCTAGCTTTCCCCTCACAGCCAAGGGTGTGTCTGTGTGTGTGTGGGGGGGGGGGGGAGACAGTGTATACATGAATGATAGCAAAGGGCCAAGAAGAGAGAAAGGATATGAGGCTCATCTTTTCCTAGCCCTTCGAAATGACATTGGGACTCAAGGAGAAGCCTCCGTGGAGGGGTCAGGTCCCTGCAGATAAGTTGAGAAGCATAAACCCTTCAGGCAAGGAGGAAAGTGTCTCAGCCAAGGTCAAGAGCCAGTCTTATGAACCAAATTTGTTCCCTCCTTTGGAGGAGGGAGCTCAGGAAAGAAATGAATAAGTAAACAGAGCAAGGGACGAGGTGGCATGAGTTAGTGGTGAGTGGGCAAAGGCCTTATGTGCTTTCAATAGAGAACAGATCGTCCCATTGTGCTCACCAGATAGCACTGCCTGGAGTTTAAGTTAAAACGATCATGTCGTACAGAAAAAAACGGGAATAAACAAGGCCAGAGCTGTGAAACACATTCTCTCCAGAGTCCAAGAATGGCACCTATTGCCAATTCGTCGACGGCAGAAACCTCAGCATTTCACTGTGTGAGGGCCCATGAAACCCCTGCGTGAGGAACGGCTCGTTTCCTGGCTCTCTTTATTACAACTCCTTCTAATTTAAAATTTATAATGAATGCGAACAATAATCAGTTTGTAAATACTGTTTTTAAGTTCACTAGAGCTTTGCAGAGATATTCCTTCTAGGTAACAAGTATGTGGCTCATTACTCTCTCATTAGCAAGATAGAAATAAAGATGCAAAAAAGGGTGGGGGAGAAATAAAAGGGGAAAAAACACCCTCTCTGAAGATATTGTTGGAGTCTAATTGCCTGCAAGGAATTCTTAATAATGTTTACTAATGCCTTTTCAGCCTTGCCAGTTTTATAATGCTCACTCCAGATTCCAGGTGTGACGTCTGTGGACCCCGCTGTGAGCCTCGCTAGTGAATTGAGACACCTAGAATAGCAGCTTTGGAGAGTTTTTAGCCCCATCTTATGTCCCCAGAATGCAATCACACCCACTGGGCTTTGAAAAGCAAATCCAAAGCTCTAGTATTTCCATTTAACATTAAATCACCAACTGGAAAAAGCCTACCTGTTACCTAGACAAGACGCGGCACCCTCTTGACCTGGCTCGTTACAGGCAAGGCTCCGAGAGGGAACCTTTTCCTGGAAACTCCAGTTAAGGCTGATTGTTCTCTTGTTTGACACACAGATCTTGTGTTTGTAAGCCCATCTGACATTCTAGAAATCCAAACACAAATGAAGTCTACACCAAAGACTAGCTCCTTGAATCTCACGACTGTTAAAGCAAAGAAAGGCAAGGGGACTCAGTAGGAAACTACAGGGATCCCCCCTATCCATGGCTTTGCTTTCCGTGGCTTCAGTTACCCAAGGAACAATTGAGGTCCAAAAACATTAAGTGGAAAATTCCAGAAATAAACACTTCATAAGTTTTAAATTGTGCCCTGTCCTGAGTGTGTAATGAAATCTCACACCCTCCCACTGCATCCTGCCCTGGCAGTGAATCACCGCTGTGTCCAGACCATCCACACTATACACGCCACCCACCCATTAGTCACTGAGTAGCCATCTCGCTTTTCAGGTATTTTAAGAAGGAAAAGGAGACCATGTTCACATAACTTTTATTACAGCATACAGTTCTAACTGTTCTATTTTATTACTAGCTAATGATCTCTCACTGTTTCTAATTTATAAATTAAACTTTATCATAGGTATGTAGATATAGGAAAAACAATTGTATATATAGGCTTTGGTTCTATCCACAGTTTCAGGAATCCCCTGAGAGTCTTGGAACATGTTCTCCATGGATAAGGGGACTGCTAGACAGTAGTTTGGAGTGGGATGGTATTGAGGGAAGTAAGCATTGTTTGCTTTCCTTCTAAACAACTAATGAGTTATTTAGAAATAACGTTGGGAAAACCTCATTGACCCTTGCAAGAAGAACTTCATGCAAGAAGAAACTAAGGCACGGAGTATGTGAATTCAATGCAGGTTAGAGATCATGGCCATCTGGGGTGTGTCCCTCGCTGTTCTGTCCCAGTCTGGTCCTACTCTCTCTGAGGCACTGTTCTGCCTCGCTCTCCTGTCTTCCAGGCAGCTGAAAAACGGTCCTTCTAAGCCCATAGGGTCAGGGCTAAATTTTTGGCCTTAATTCTGAGAAGCACATTTGAAATGGACTTCATTTCCTTTGTGCTGGCAATCCCTTTCTCTTACAGCTTCACGGTGGGAAGGAGGAAAGGGAAGGCAAGTCCAAATTCCATCCTTGCAGTTCCAGTGTTTAAAGGAGAACTTTTGGAATGGACTTGTTTGCAGGAGTCTGCTGTTGATTACATGAGGAAACCAAGCAGAGAACTGTGAACACGTTCACCCAACAGAGTTCATAAAACAAGATTGAAAAAGATATAAGCTGTAATTTCAAAACCGCCAAGCCAGAATCAGGCACTGTGCCCAGATCTGGGGTCCATTCCCAAAGGGACCAACAAGCCAAATCCTCCAACAAGCTCCTTTCAGCCTGGAACAGTGGGAGAGACCTGGGCTCGGGTTCAGAGTTCTGGGTTCTGCCATGAACTAGCTGCGTGATCTAGGCAAGGTGCTTGACCTGTCGGAACTTCAGTTTTAAGTCTATAAAATGAGGGGGTTTAACTCGAAAGTGGCTGGATTCTGATGCTTGGATTTGAATCCTGGCTCCACCACTTATTAGCTGCATAACCTTGGGAAACTTCCTTAGCCAGAGAGTGCCTCAGTTTCTGACTTGTGAACAGGGCTGTGAGGGTAAAGATTAAAGGAAAAATAGTAGGTGAAGGCCTAGAAAGGTACCTGGAACGTGACAATCAATAGACCCTGGTGCTGCTGCTTTAAATGCTGTTAAATGACTGACCTCGTGAAATGAACAGGCGCAGGAAGGGTGAAGCACTCATCTGAGCTGACTCTGGGCAAACAGCTCCTGACTTCCTGGCCTCATCACTAATTCAGCCCTCCGGGAACTCAGAAATCCTGGCCCCTGCATTTAGGAAGAGGCATTCTTACCTGCTTCCCTTTCAAAACACATCTGCAAAGACCAAAGTGAAATTCCAGGCTCCCAGAGAGCACTTGGCAAACGCCAACTCTTGTCCTGATCTAGCTGCCCTCCAAGGCCCTCCGCCTGCTCCTCTCAAAGAGAAATCTCTGGTTTTATGCTGACTTTAACAATTCACTATCCGTGTGATCCTGACCAAGTCATTCAACTTCACTCTGTTTACCACTATACTCATGTAAATATGAAAACACAGAGAAAAATTCAAGGGTAACATGATTTTTTTTCTACTGCACCACATGTACCTGTGTTCATGTGTATTCTCAGAAGCACACTTTGGAATATGTATGTTAGAAAGTGGATGCCTGACACTCCTGGGAAATAATTTTGCCCTTCGTTATGCAACAGTTTTTTGACATCTGACAGGAAGAATTTGGCAAATCAGCTTGTCTTTTCTTTTACCTAAATACTTCATCTACTCAAATCCTCCCCACACTCCATATCAGTGTTTGCTTCCAAAGTCAGCAGCACCATAAGCATCCAGCAAACTTCACAGTATTTGGTTGCAGAGCCCTTTTGCTTTGAGGACACAGGACAAGAGGTATGGGAAGTGTCCTCTCTGCGGCCTGAACCATGCTAGTTGCAGGAGTGGATAAATGTTTGCGGTCTGGGCTGCTCTGTGTTAACACGGAGCACAGAATCCCAAGGAATAGAGACTTAGTGTTTGTAACTTGTGCTTTCTGTGGTTGTGGTAACACTCTTGCTGGGAAAAGGGCCATACTGCCGACAAGGTCCTATAGGGGCTGGCTTCTGGAAGCCTCCACACCCATCTCCAGTAACTCGCTTCCTCCATCGCGCCGCCTCAGTGAGATTGGCTTCTTGTAGTTGCTCAATCACAGCAGCCATGGGCATTCTGTCTCCGCCTGGCACACCGTCTTCTAGATATTAGCCCAACTCACTCCCTAAGGACGCCATCTCTGCTCAACGCCACCCCAGCGAAGAGGCCTCCCCTGACTGAAGCACGTTTATCATTTGCTATTCTCTTATTCACATTTTATTTTCCTTCTTATAGCACGTACCTACCTGACATTACATATAATACTTTGCCTGCTTTTGTCAGATTTTGTTCAAAAAATGCTATAGTGCATTCTCAATAAATGTTTAGTGTATGAGAAGCATACACTAACATATTAAAAATATTAGTTCTCTTTCTCTCCCCTACTCTTCTCTCCCTCTCTTCTCCCTCCCCATCCCCGCCTACTCCTCTCCTGCACTGTGCTCTTCTCACTTGTTTTTGGGTTGGAGAGGGACTTTCTGATTTGGGATTCCATACTCACTGCGGGGAAGAATTATTGTTTCTCAGAGACTTGAAAACAGCAGAGATATACCAGGCATGGCTCGGACCCATTACCCTCAAATGAGGGACAGAACACATGGAAGAGAGTGAACAGCAGTGGCTAAGACCAGCTGGATTTTGCCTGTGATCCACACCTCCAGGGGTTATCAGTGTTGGAGCTAGGCAAGTGATACCCTGCACCCTCTCCTCCCTAGCCACACCCTTTCTGTTGTAGGAAAATTTACTTTAATTCCCTTGCTGTTTACACTCCCATTTTTTTTCTACCACTTATTGGAACATGCCAAGCACTAAGCTTACAACTTGCTGTGCTCTGTTTCGTTTAACCTTTACACCATCCTACAAGCAGCTACCAATGTTGTCCACATGTTACAGATGAGGAACATGACATTCAGAATGAGGATAACTTTTTACAAAATAGCAAGCGGCAGACCCGGGTTGTTAGTACAGTTGTGTTTCTCTCTGAAGCCCATCCTCTTAACTACTAAGCCCTCTGCATCCTCAAATTCACTTGGACTCTTCAAGTCAACCAGTATTTGCTGGGTACCTTCTAATGGAATGCTGTGGCGGGTGCTGTGGGGGACACAAGAATAATAAGACATAATCCATGCCCTTAGGTTGCTTTACTTGAAAAGGAGAGGAGAGATTCTCCCCTACCAAACCGGGAACAGAGACCACAGTACATAAGTTCTTAGTATGTGAGGGTGTAGACAGTAAGTGCTCTAGGAAGACAGAAAAATGCCTGTGGACTTCAGCAGGATGGGGGGTAAAGAGAAGTGAACATTTGAACCTGTCCCTCAAGGATATGGCAATGCAATAGGACAGGGGTCCTTAATCTCCTGGCCACAGACCGGTATGGGTCCATGGCCTGTTAGGACCCGGGCCAAACAGCAGGAGGTAAGTGGCAGGCAAGCGAGCGAAGCTTCACTTGCATTACCACCTGAGCTCCACACACCTGCCCCCACAAACCCAGTCTGTGGAAAAATTGTCCTCCACGAAACTGGTCCCTGGCACCAAAAAGGTTGGGGTCCACTGTGATAGAGGATACTGCTGTCTGTATGTGGAGATACACGTGCGGGTAATGTTTCCATTCATTAGTGTATTTAGTGCACAACATTCATTGATATCTTACCACACTCCTGGCAACCTGCTGGGGGCTTGGCAGACCAAAATAAGCGCTCTGCAAGGGAAATTTAAACAGCAAGGGAAGAGAACAGATAGGAGTTCTACAGGGAACAGGAGGCTGTCCTCCTGGCTCCCAAGATCCCATTAGAAAAGAATGTGTCCAACATTTACAGCCCAGAGTATAAGAACATCTTGTAATCAGGACCATGAACTGGACCCTGGAGAGCACCCCTCCAGAACCAGGTCAAATTTCAGGGGAAGCTCTTCCTTTACCTCACCTGGTGAGACAGGCCACAGCGATCACAGGAGTGGGTTTGCATGCTGGCTCCAACACACAACCCCCTTTTCCTCAGTTTGAGACTACAGAGGGCTCTCCTTTGCTCATAGGGCCACAGTGAAGACTCAATGAGATAAGATCTGTAAAAACATTGGCACAGAATTGGAGCTCCAAAATCAATAGTTCCTTTCCCATCTCCACCTTCCTCCTAAAATAGTTTCTCGCTTTCTGAAAAGGACGTTTAAGAAATCTTGGTCTGATTTTTTTTTCTGAAACTTTAGGGAATTCACCCACTCCTGCCAGGTGGCCCCTACTGCCCAGCTCGCTCTGTGAAGTCTCACCTTTCCCGAGCTCTGCTCTGATCAGATATCTCCCCTAACCCAAGCCCATCCCCGCGTGCCTTCATCTCGCTCCTAGATTCAAAGCTTTGCCTTACCTGCCCAGGGTATGCATCCATGCTGAGGGTCTTACACCTGTGTAAGTTCACGTAGCAATATCATGATAACAGAGCGATCCCCTGCCTTCCCTGCAATAATCGGGTTCCCTCTTTGGGGTAAATGACTTGGCCATCAGGTTCATAGTTTACCCATTTGGGAACTAGGTTATTGCTTTATAAAATTGTGCTGCATGGTACTATTATCATTTAATTACGTTGCCTAAAAAAAAATAAATAAAGATTGCCTTTTTAAGTGCTTCTTTCCAGCACCACCCAAAGCTTTTTGGGTACCTGGGCTCTTCAGGAAACTGACTCCTCCAGCTTGTTTCCTGGCCTCAAATACCTTTGAGGGTGAAAGGTCATTCTCCCTGGCACGTTCCCCTTTGCCAGGCACCTCTCCTCAAAAGGGTAGTTTGATCTTAATTTAATATGGTATTTCAAATCCCCCAGAAAATTGTGCTAGATTTTATGGCAGCACTTCCCTTCCCCAAAGCATTCCGTGGCTCAAGCTCCTTTATCTGTATATGCCAGACACTCAGTGCAAGAAAAGCGCTTCCTTATATGCTGCATGGCTAGTCAAAAGAGCACCTATGGAAATCGTTCTTCCCTATCTATTTGGTAAAGTGCCAACCCCCCCCCTACAAACAGCATTCTTTTGAATTAATTTATTGTGTCTATTACAATGCAATTGCCCATGTAAGATGTCTGATGTAGGCTGGAGCAGTTGGGGGTGCAACGAAACCAGGTTTGCCTTGAGTTGATTACTGTGGAGGTTGGCTGGTGGTATTCAGAAACTCAATATACTATTCTCTCCACCATCGTATAGGTTTGATGTTTTTAAAAAGCTATTGCCCCTGGAGGGATAATAAGATCAGTTTCATTTACATTTTAGTATTAATTAATCTATCAGGGCTGATAGGATCCTTCAAGAGACAATGCAAGTAATGATGGGGAAGCAAAATGAAAAGCTTTACGCTCAGCTCCACAAGGCTGCCCTGCTTCAGTGCAACCGGGGGTTACACCCCACGGAACAGCTGGTAAAATGGGGCCCCATGAACCGAGTGAAATCTTAGGAGAAGGGAAGTCAGGAAGGATTTGAAGAGCTGAAGCACTTCAAGTTGTGGGAAGGAGGGGTAGAGTTGGGATGGACCTAGGAAGAAAGGAGAATATTCCATGAGAAGGAAATGACATAAGGGGAGGTACTGAGAACAAGCGCAAACTGTTTCCTGCGTGGCTGCCTGACTGGTCTCTCGTTCCCGGTCTGGTCTCCACACTGCAATCACAGTAATCTTCCCAAAACACATACACGGTCTTCTTTCGACCCTACTGAAGTCCCACCTCATCTTCTCAGTGTGCTCAGAATACAGTCCCGAGTCCCTGGCTCCACCTACAAGGCCCTCTGTGCCTGGAAACCCCCTCTCTGTCCTGGGGCAGACTTCGGGTCTCCCTGGACAAAAGACTAAAAGAAAGGTAACACTTAACATCTATTCTTCTGAACAGCAACTGAAAGCAAAAGGGAGAAACAGAGAAGGGGTTAAGAGGGAGGCAGAGGTAAAGTACTTTTATGTGGTTTTTCTTTGGTTCAGTTTATTTGACTTGGTCTTCTAGCTTGAAGACCTTTAAATAGGTTCGCAAATTAAGCACAGGGCCCACCAAAAGGATTCCCCTCTCTGTCTCTACCGTGTGTGGGTTTTGGTTGTTGCATTACGGACAATTTTTAAGGGTTAGAAAATATTTTTTTAAGATTTTATTTTTAGAGAGATTGGAGGAGAGGGACAGAAACACTGATGCAAGATAGACACATTGACAGGTCACATCTTCCACATGTCCCAACTGGGGGCCAAATCTGTAACCCAGGCACGTGCCCTGGCCAGGAATTGAACTCGTGACATTCCACTTTGCAAGACGATGCCCAACCAACAAGCCACACTTGTCAGGGTTAACTATGTGTTTTAAAACATGCTAAAATGCCAAGATTATATCTGACTGGTAGAATTATGGCTCTTTTTTTTCCTATGTTTTCCAAATTTTCTTCAATAGGCCTGCATTACTTTTATACTCAGAAAAAAATAATTATAATAGAGCTAAACAAACAAAAAAAATCACCTGCATTGGCCTTTGACAGTTAAAGAGAGATTACCAAGCTAGTCTTCTCACTTGGAGACTAATTTGAATGAACTGAATGCTGTCTTGAATTTGCTCCTCTGAAATAGCATTCCTATGGCAGTTTAAATAAAGGCATGTGGTATGATCCAAAAAACTAAAAGTCAAAAGGCCTAAATTCTGGCCCACAACCAGCTGGAGGCTGAGAGCACGTCACAGCTCCCCTGGGCCTCAGAGTATGACACTAGAACCAGATTGTCCGCATCCGAATCCTGCTTCCTCTGCTTTCTAGCTGTGTGACCACAGACTAGTGCCTTTGCCTCTCTGAGCCTCAGGTGCCAATTCAGAAACTGGAACTAATAAGTGTCCCTGCCTCCCAGGACAGCTGTGAAGATCAAATAAGACTGTCTGCATAGGCCTTTAACCTCATACCCAGCACTCTGGAAGCGCTCTTGGACATCAGCGGGGATAATTATTGCTGTCTTTCCTGTCCCAGTGCACAGGGGAAGCAAACACGCTCCTGATGGGGGTGGAGGGTGTCCCACGCGGGGAGCCATTCAGTGCTTTCCCAGAGGCTGAGCCTGTCCTTCCCCACACAGGCCCACACTCGACATGGACCAAGTTCTGTGATCCCTTGACATTCCTTTACTCCCTCACCCTCCCTCCCCAGCAGCCTCTGAGATTGCTGGGTCCCCCCGGGGGGCAGGAAGGGGTCAAGGGCAGCACATGGTGCCTACAGACTTCCCCACACCATCAGGATGACCTCCCCTACCTTCCAAAGAAATGCTTTGCGTGTGTGGCCGAAGACAAAGAGAGCACTATTGACTTTTATTTGTTAGAGACTATCTCAGATCCCCTGAGTTTGTTTGATGAATTGTTTTGGATAGATAAAATAGCCCCGTTCCCACTCTCCCTGATTCTGCCACTGAGAGCTGATTAACAAAAAATGTGCTCTTCACATTGGAAAATGCAACTCTACAATAACAGTTCTTATGGGAGAAAAAAAAATTTTGTCTCTGCTGATAATTTTCCCATGCTTTGTGGACAGCCTGTGCTGGCCTGAACTTGGGGTCACCTTCTCTGATTTGGAAGCATCAGGAGGACTTAGGGTTGAAGACCCTGCACACGGTTTGCTGCTAATGCTGGAACAGATGGAAGACAGGCCCAGGAAACCTGTGGGGACTGCAGAAGACTGCCGAACACCTGCTGTGACCCATGAGCCTGTAACAGAAGAAGAAGAACAAGAGCGACCTTTAGCTGCAGGAATACAGAGCTCAGAGAAAGTACAAATAACAGTCACACAAGGCTCTATAGCTCAGGGGTTAAGTGCCTGAGCTCTGCAGCCAGACAGACCTGGGCTCCCATCCTGCCCCTCACTCAGGCGGGTGAACTTGCTAAACCTCAGCCACGCTGGGGAGAGAAGGCTGACCTCATGAGAGCTGTTTAAACGGGGCCGGGGGGAACCAGTGCAACCCTGGCACGTGCTCTGCACTCTGTAATTGTAGCTGCTATTATACTGAATTATAGAGGTTGATGGTTATTGAGCAGTACTATGCACCAGGCACCACTCTACATGTTTTACATGCATCCTCTTAAAGAAACCCTACAATAATAAGCATTATCCTCATTTTATAGAAAACTGAGACTTAGGAACTTGCCCCAAAACACTCAGATAGTAGAAGGTAGACGAGAACACACCTATGCACGTACATGGTCCATTCATCCACTGAAGGCTTTACCTCTGCTCCATGAAGAGATGTCAGGCTGACCTTTCATCATGTCACATAGCCCTTTACCCATGTCCACGTCCCACACTGGTGTCATTTGTGCTATGCCCTGTTGACAGTGGCTGGAAATCACACTGAAGTGTTTATCTAGCCAAGCCCTGACAATCCCTTGTTTTATACAATAATTCAATAAAACACCCCAAAGACTCTCAGAAATCATCACTCAATCTCCTCCCTTTACAAACGAGAAAACAAGAATCAGAAGAAAGGCCAACTCCCCACCCAGGTAAGGCTTAAGAGAATCCAGCTGTCCTAGTTTCTTCCCACTATCTCATGCTTGGTCACCTCTAACGGCCCAGTCTTCCTTGCAAGTGAAGCAGGGGATCTCACCACCATTAATGGTGACAGTCAGTAGTCCCCCTTCCAAACCTCATTCCCAATGTGCCCACGTGACAACAGCGGAGCCTTCACTACACACCAGACAAGCTGACACCTGCCGCCATGCCATTGAGAAGGCCCACTTGCCAGCATCACACAGCTGTCCTAATACAAGGCACCCCCTTGTCCTCCCACCCATTTCCTGCCGCCGATCCTTGCCCTTTCGCTACCCTGTTGGGACCATGTTTAGCCATCCTGCTAAAGCATAAGCCCATTGTGGATATTTCTCCTCTTATCTACAAAGACTTTCATCGCTGGGTTTTGAGATGTAAGGGCCATGAAGAAGACAAGCGTCCTCCATTCATTTAGCAACTCGACAAATGCTTACTGAGCACCTGCTCTGTGACAGGCACTGGGCTGCGCGCAGGGGGGGTGACCCGCCCGCTGCGGCTCGAGGCCAGAGCCTGCGGCCCAGAAGGGGACAAGTGTGAAACAGGCAAACACACCAACAAGTAAAGTGATGGTGGGCCCAGTGTCACGTGCTCAGGACAAGGCCTCTCAGAGGGGCCGCCTCTGAGCACAAGCCTGGGCGTGCCCGAGTTCTCTCTAAGAACAGCATGAGGCTCTCGTATCCTTCTAGCCCTGGTCTCCATTCCTGGTTTTCAGCTTCTCCCAAACCATGTTTAATATTTTTAATTATAAAAATAAGATATACTCATTGTAGAACTTTAGAAACTCAGAAGAAGATAAAAGAAGAAAAATTAAATTGCCCACAAACTCATACTCCCATTATTGTTAACTGGTACATTTATATGTATATACAATTATAAAAAAAGGAAACTTTTATTATTGAAAAGAAAATGTATGGACATGGTAAAAAAAAATCCAAGACATAAAAAATGCATAATAAAAATTGTTATTCTCCTTCGATCCACTACCACCCCCAGTTTTATTCCCCAGAGTAACAGTTTTTTTATCCAGACTTCAAGAAATATATATATTTTTTTTTACATAAAATGATATCATTCTATAGACTCTATGCTGCTCCTTGCTTTATTATTTAACAATATATGCTGGAGAAGGAAGTATAGCTAATCTTTATTCTTCCTTAATGACTATTAATGCCTATTTTTACATAGCTGAGATCACATTATATAATAATCTTGCATCCTGCTTTTTCAGTTAATATCACATCGTCAAAAATTGTTACTTCACTGAGGTTTTTGTAAGAAAAACATTTTAATGACTGCAAAACGTCCCACCCTATGAGTAAACCATAATTTCTGGAAATATTACCTAATTATAAATACTTAGACTATTTCAGTAAAATGTGATGGCTTCGATGAATATTATGAATAAAGCCTTTGCTGACTCCCTCTACCTACAGAACATTTCAATCACTTCCACAAGAACTTACTGAAAGTAGGACAGAAAAGGACAAGAGCCATATGATCTCACTCATACATGGAAGACAAAACAAAAAGCAACAAGAGAACAAACAAAACACAAATATGAGCAAACAAAAACCAGAAAACAGAATATTAGTTACCAGAGAACAAGGAGGTTGGAGGAGGGTGAAGAGGGTAAAGGGGGTCAAATACAAGGTCCCAGAGGGAGACTGGACGTCTGGTGGTGAGCATACAATGGAGTATACAGATGTCACACTATAAAGTTGTAGACCTAAACTTATATGTTATTAAGCAATGTTGGCCCAATAAATTTAATTCAAAAATAAAGAAAGAAATGTGAAGACCTCTGACAAGCCCAGCGTTGTTCTCTGGTCTGCGACCGACTGCGACACTGAAGGTGAGTGTGGTGTGCACGCAGCGTGTCCAGGAAGAAGAGAAGCTGCACCGTGTGGCACATGAACACTCTGTGATGGTCCCGCCTCCAGCCGGCCTCACAGCTCTGCTCCCCGCGGCAAGACTAGTGCCCGTTCTCTCTCTTTTTGCTATCCGACCTGCTCCTCCCACGACTGAACTCTGCTCACCGATAGGTGATAATATAACATGAGTCAAGGGCTTAGAAAAGAAGGTAGAGGGGGCCACCTGACTAGCTTAGATTCCAAGCCTCGGTCTCCTTCTGATTTAGGAAAGGGATGTCCTCCACGTGGCCAAGGGGCCCTGCATTAAAGGTAGGTGGTTGCGCCCAAACTGGCTATAAAATGCCCCTGTATCTGGCCTCGTGGGCACATATCTTTTGGGAATCTCACTGGGATTGGGGAGGAGTGGCTAAGACAACAGAATTTAGATGCCTATCCTCCACTGGATACTTCTGTGCTCACTTGCACGTAAGTCCTGGCCCAGTAAATATGAGCATAGGTTCTGGAGCCAGAGGGTCACTACTTCCTAGAGAGGTTATCATACTCTCTGGTGCTCCAATACCCTCATCTTTAAAATCGCGCTAGTAATGGAGCCTATCTCATAGGACTGCTGTGCGATTTCAGGAGTTAGTTTCATGTAAGTCATTTAGAATGATGCCTGGGACATTATAAGCACTCAGTAAATGTTTATCATTAGAATTTGTAACAGATGAAAAATAAAGTTGAGCACTTAAATTTTTAAAAGCCCACCAAATTCCAACAGCATCATGAAAGAAGCTCAGAAGGAATTAAATACTTTACAAAATCAGCTACAAACATTCGAAATTCCTCAACATATTATTCCAAGGAGAAACGTGGTTAGAATAAAGTAGTGAAACATTGCTTGACCATTGAATTGTTAAGACCAGGGGCTAGACCAAGCCCTATAAACTTCCCTTCATCTGGACTCATGATAGAGGACCTCCTGACTACTTACTGTTTCAATGATCCAATCATTTCAATTATGCAGCCTCATTTCTAAGTCTTCAGAAAGAGCCTGGGTATAAAGTTCTCTGAGAGGCATTCCAGGCGGAGGGAATCATGTCACGGAGCATGGAACCATGGGCGTGCACTGTGTGCTCCACGGACAAATGGCGCACTGGAGGTGACAATGGAGCCCTTCTCACAGTTGAAGCCGGAACCCAGCAGAAGAAGGTGACCCTGGAAAAACTGGAATCGGGTCAAAATATGCACTGGACTTCTGAGGCCACATGGAAGTGATTGCATTTATTCACCAAATGTAAGAACAAAGGTAACTCTTCATATTCTAACTTAAATACTAGTACACATGGCCATGTAGAGAATGTTCCAAAGGGCAGAAGAATTAGAGGAAAAACGACTACATTAAGGTTGTTATTTAGAATCTGGGTAAGAGATTATGAGAATCTAATGGAGGGAGATGGAAAATTCAAGAGGAAGAAGGGCATCAAGAGACATTTCAGAGACGGAAGCAATGAGTCTCCATGACTATTTAATGTCACAGGCAAAAGAAAGAGGGAGAAACGTCAAAGTTGTTCCAATGCATCACACTGGAAAGACAAGAGATTAGAGCGCAGCACAGGGAGGTGCTAGTGGCTGGAAATGTTCCCTGCACGCAGGCGTGCCAAGGAGGGTGCATTCTGGTGGCGCAAGCCTCGGAGGAATCCCTGGGTATCTACGTCGCTGGGCTCCCCTGGGGCCAGGAGACACTGATGTGGAGAGAATTATTGAACCTGGAAGTAGAGGATGTGCAGATTTAGTCTTGACTCATTTGACTACTGTGCCCAGTACTGTCCCTGCTAATAAGGATAAACCTTCATTGCCTTCCGATGCTTCCCAAACCCTCCACATTGCCTCTCTCTGCCTCTTGCCAAGAGTAATGTGTCCTTACCCTGTACCTCCATGGTAGGCAGTGTGTATGGCCACATGATGCTATAATTATCTGATCCTCTACCTGTTTCCTAGGAATGTGTCTTATCTGTCATAATATCAATACTTAACACAATGTCCAGCACACGAGCTGCAATCAGAATCCTGTGATGCAGGATTCCTTTATTGCCTAATACACAAAGATAATCACATGCAGTCGCATTAGTCCCTCACAGACAGTTGCAGTGTTAATGTTCCTTGACCTGTTGAAATTGATAGGAGGGGATGTGTTGTACGACAAATTCTAACCGAGACACTCAGATGTCGTCTGCTGCACACTAAATGCACAACAGACCCATCTGCCTTTGCTCACACTCCTGCCACAACCATTGTGTTATCTCTATCTCTGGAGCCTCGCAGTATTTTTTTTCTGAAATCTCTACCTTACCAATGCCCAGAAAAATAGCAACAAAGAAAGTGAAAACCAAACTCAAAAGGAAAGCTGGTGACAAGCAATATATTTTTCTATTTTAATTATTTTATTTAAAAACCTGTTACCTGATAGAAATCTGAAAGGATTGTGGAGTATGCCAGGACTTTGAGATTTAATTTGGGTTTTACAAGCAGTGAAAGCAAATGAGGCATTCATCGCAAAGTAATTTCTCAACTGTTATTATCGTCCTCGGTACATTGACAAGGAAACCAAGACACAGAATAGAGAAGTAAGCTGTCCAAAGTCACGTGCAGAATAATCTGAGGAGGAGGGGAAGTGAAAGAGAGTGCTGATCGCAGACCAGTGGCTCTTCACCTTTAGTGGGCAGAAAAATCACCTGGCACACTTGTTTTAATGCAGATTCCTGGGCCTGGGCGCAGACCTGGTGAATAACACTCAGAAGGCTGTATTTTTTACAGGGTCCCCAGGTGATTCCTATGAACACCTGCATTTGGGTGCCACTGATCTCATGGTCAGGGGTCAGAGGACACATGCTGAGGAACACCATGCCAGGCTCTTCAAAACGGTCCTGCTCTCCTTGACCTAACGAGGATGCCACTCTGTGAAGGGTCTAAAGGAAGGCGGCAAGCCGGACTCCGGGAGGCTCCTCCCAGCAAGCTCTCTGGCTCTCCACCACATGCCATCCTAAACAGGCCGGGCCTGGCAAGCAGGAACCACTCCACACACTTCCCGACTTCCCCCGCACCACTGCGCAGACGTGGGAACTCCCCGCTGTCCTGCTTCTGGAGGGCAGCTGCTGTGATGGGACAGCTCCCATTCCCAATCCTCCCTGCAAGTTGGTGTTTTTTTTTTTTGTTCTCTCTACAATTAATTAGCTAATAATTTTTGCTTCTGATCCATTCCTCATTAAAAAGCTGAATCCCTGAGTTGGGGCTGTCGGAACAAAGGTGGGAGAATTTATGTCTTAATTTTGGTTCATTATGGCAGGAAGCCTCTTGCGCCCATCACTCTCTCTCCTCGGCCCCTCCCCGCGCAGCTCTGACGGCTCCGTGACCCTAAATGCCTCTCGCATGGCAGCCACCATCCAGGCTCTGTCTCTGCCCTTTATCTTCCACTGCCTCATTAAGAGAAATGAACCTGAGTCTGAAAAAGACGACACAGGGGAAATAAAAATATAATCCCTCGGTGCCACCTATAATGAATTGTTATGAAAACCATGAAAATATCTGTCTGCAGATATTGTTCTTTGATTTGAAGTCAGTGTTGTAAGCGGTAATTTTTGTCATTAAAGCTGTTAATCTGCTCAGCGCTCCTCATAAGTTTTTATGAAGAAAAACAGCCCTGCTGCCTCCCCGCTCATTGCAGAGCACCATGGAATAATTAGCTTTAATTATGGCTGATAGTGCTGTCTGTTGAAAGTGGAGGGGCTTCATGCTGCTGGGGCTGGGGACGGGCCTGCTCAGCCTTCAAAGGGCCAGAGGAGAGGGGCCGACAGCTTTGAATCTGGGCTCGCAGCCACAGCCAATCACAAACACCGCGTACCACACCCAGCCAGGGCAGATGCACTCTGGCCATGACATGCGCAGACCCAAACATGAAAATGCACACTCACATGCACACGCACACCTTACATTGTACATGCACAATGTCACCCCCCTCAACCCCTAATCGTCGTGCCCAAGTCCAACCACCACAAACACCCATACCATCCATGATTCACATGTACTTCTAATCACAACATAGGTGTAACCAAGTCAATAATAAGACATGCACTGAGACAGGCACCAAAAAAACTCAGCATACACAGCCAGCTACGGCAACGTAACCTTCATAAGCATACCCCCTCTCCCTCAGCCACACCCCACACCGACCACAACACACACCCCCCACCATGACATAGGTACCTTCACATACGTAGTCACACATCGCATGAGGGCACTTCAGTCAACAACAGACCATGCCCTGTAGCCTAAGTGTGTAATGAGCTATACCATCTAGGTTGGTGTAAGTATACTCTATGGTGTTTGCACAATGACGAAGTGTCTAACAATGCATTTCCCAGACCGTATCCCTATTGTCAAGCAGAGTACAACTGTCCAGTCAACCCTAAACAGACGCATACCCAATGATTGGACACACACCAGCACGTTATCTCTAAGAGGCAGCCAAATCAATCACCCCTGTTATGTAAAAAGCCTAGTATTAAGTTCCAGAGGAGCAAATGTTCTTGACCTCAAAGAACTCATTATATGGTCAGAAATAAGTATCTATATCAAAAACAATTGACAATTCACTTAACACCTGCTGACATAATGATCACTGGTTATGCGCCACGCACAGGGCTAGGTGCTAGGGGACCTTCGTAGGTAAATAAGATGTGGTCTGGGCCTCAAGGAGCTTGTGGTGGGCACAAATTGCCTCTCAAGCAAGAAACGGTCCACTTGTTGGGAGTGCCGTCTGCAGAGAACTTTTAGTTGTCTGCCACCCGGGGATCACAGCAACTGCAGAGAGCTGCCTCGTCCAAGGTCACTCCCTGCCCAGGTGGCCACACTCAATGACTGATCGCTGCATGGATATAAAAGCCTGTCTGCTACAGTTAATGCCATACAAATCTGACCAGCCACAGCTCGCCTCACCCTTAGAGTCCTACCAAAGTCTGCAAGCCAGGTCAATCTTCCCCTCCGCCCACTCCTTCACTTTTCTATCATCCACAGATGCTGGTCCAAAGGGCACTTCCTAGTAAATGTGCTATCCCACTCAACTACATCTCAGAGTGTGCTTCTCAGAAAAGCAACCTGTGACAGAGCTAAATTCAACACTGAGAACGCTGTCCACCCAGTAAGAGTACAGGGAGTACACGCTGAGGGGGACTCTCTCGAAGGACAGAGGAACAGGGTAGTAAGAGAAGGATTTGTGGAGAAGGCGAGATTTAAACTGGGTCTGGAATGACGGCTAGCATTATATAGTTGAGAAAGCACAGAGCTTTTTAGAGCAAAACGACTTGGGCAAAGGCAAAGGAGCAGGAAGTACAAAGTGTGTTCTTACCTCAGGGAAATAGTGAGATATAAGAATGAAACCAGACCGTGGAGGGAGCTTGAAATAAAATTTTTAAAAGGGTTGTACTTCATCTGCTAGACCAATTGACCTCAACATTTGGCATTCCGAATTAATGACAGGGGTATGGAACCCAAAAGTGTATCCAGCATGGTTATAATTATGGTTAAAGGGGGAGGGATCATAAATTGAGGAACACTGAAAAAGAAAGAGAGCAGGTTATAGTCATACTCAAAAAGCCTGGCAACCACTTCTATAGCAAAGGCAATAATGGAGTTCTCCCACTGTGGGCCTCCAGGCCGTCCATCCAAGCGTCCATGCATTGATTCAATATTTATTGGGCCATCCCATCCCCAACTCTAGCCCCCAAGCATTATGCCTCCTGTTACCAGGGACTTTGCATGGAGAAAGCATTTGTCCCTGGCAGATTGAATTTAGAGGCATTTGAAGTTCTCCTTTTGTTCCATTTCAACAGTATTCCAAACTATATAGCATTGCTGCTGGTGCTTCAATTAATTTCCTAGGGAGTTTTTTAAAAAGAGAAAAATGGCCTTTTCTTTGACTTGTCACTTCATTAAAAAATAACATTTGGGTTTGGTTTGAGAGTTCAAAAAAATAGTATTTATTTTTTTCAATAATTTACTAATTCAGCTCAGTTCAAGTTCCTGGAGTTGGCTAACCCAGAGAATCTATATGCTGAGGCAAGGCCATTGCTTAGGATTCATCCAAACTTTCCAGCTTCTCCCTCCTAGGTCTGGGTCTACAAGCCCAGAGTAGAATAAAATATGGCCCCAGTCTAAATACATGAGAGTGGTGACTAAAGGGAACAACTAAATCAAACTATGAACACTTACTAAGGTAGGAATTAAAGGAAATTTTCTTAATATGATTATTTAAAGTATCTATTAGACACTAACAGAAAACATACATAATGGTGAAGCACTAAAGATACCTCTATTGAAATTAGGAACAAGCAAAGATGCCACTATCACTGCTGTCACTGAGATTTGTTCTGGAGGTCTTAGCCAATGCAATAGGACAAGAAACAAATTCTG
Organism: Tonatia bakeri; assembly: GCA_004024845.1. Classification (NCBI taxonomy): domain Eukaryota; kingdom Metazoa; phylum Chordata; class Mammalia; order Chiroptera; family Phyllostomidae; genus Tonatia; species Tonatia bakeri. The sequence continues at coordinate 246,978 of PVIA01000448.1, read as the reverse complement.
AATAGCTATTGGAAAGGAAAAGAGAAAACTATTATTATTTTCAAACATGATTATCTTCCTAGAAAATCAACTGAAAAACTAGTTAAACTATTAAGGAAGTTTGATGCAGGGTAAGACACAAGATAAATAAACAAAAACTAATAGCTTTCTTATGTGCCAGCTAAAACATATTGGAAATGTTCATATTGAAGAAATATCTCAGTTACACAAAAAAATGTAAAATTCTCAAGAATAACTTAATTTAAAAAATCAAGACGTATATTCTTTGAAATTTTAAAAATAAACCTAGGCATAATTGAAAAGCATCAAGCAATTAGAAGCTTACCTGCATGATGCTACATAGGGTTTGTGGAGCTGAACTTCCTTCTGTTATTAATTTTTATTCTTGGTGCATTGTCTACCTAGAAACAATGATTTTGGTTCATTAACAACCAGCCCTTTCCAGCCTGGGGTCACGAAGAGCAGTATAACGCAGTTTTACCTTTTTGCCTGCTAGAAGCCCATCAAAGGATATGGTTCTAAGACTGCTGTAGCTCCGACCAGCAACACAGACCCCCAACTATTCAAAAACATTTGGGCTTAGCTGAGAAGCAAAGATAAATGCCACAGAATAAAAGCTAATAACAGAAAGTTTGCATATATTAAAAACACTAAGTATGTGTTAAGTGAATAACGCTTACAACACGTCTAAAATTGTCATGTCTCAATTATAACAACAAACTACTTAATTTTACATAGCACCTCACATGCAATGTCTCACTCCATCATCACAAAAATGACAAAGTAAGTAGCACAAGTGTGATGTTTAAATGCTTGTATATATGAAGCATATATCCTGCTCTGTGGCATATACAAACAGTGTAATCTTTCACATGAAATAACTCACTTAATGATGTTTTATGGCATCACTCTGAGATAAGTGTTCTATCGTGATGCTTATTTTATGGATAAGGAAAGTGAGGCTCAGGTAGGTAGGTTAAAACTCTAACCATGGAGTCTGTAAGTGGCAGAGCTAGGACGAGCCCAGCTAAGTCTGACTTCGCAAGCTTCACTCTTACCCCCACGGTGTTATTCTGACCCATCACAACCAACTCCAGCAGCAGTGGGCAACATTGTTACCTCACACATTAGTCTGGCTAGGCTTTCATGAGAGAATAAAACAGATTCGGTGGCTTAAACAACAGAAACTATTTTCATACAGTTCTGGAGGCTCAAAGTTTGAGACCAGAGTGACATCAGCGTTGGTATCTGATGAGGTCTCTCTCCTTGGTTGCAGACGCCTGCCTTCTGCAATTTTATAGGACAAACGTCAGCCTCCTCACATGGCCTTTCCTCTGTGCACGCACATCCCAGCATCTCCTCCTCTTCCTATGAGGATGCCAGTCCTACTGGACAAGGTCCCCACCCTTACGACCTCGTTTAACCTTAATCACCTCCTGATAGGTCCCATCTTGAAATACCATCATATTAAGTGTTGGAGCTTAAACATAGGAAGTTGAGTACGTAACATATATATTTAAAAATAAGGAAACTAAGGTGCAGGGAAGTTAGTGGGCTTGCTAAGGGCATATAGCTATGAAGTAGAGCAACTTAGGTTTAAACCTAAGTGTGTCGAAGTCTAAACTCCCACGTTCTTTCCATTTCCCCACAGTAATTATTCACACTACGGGAAGGGAAGTGACATGTAAACAATGTAAAAGAATAGGTAGATAGATAATATAATACTCATTTTCATTCTGCTTGGGAACACTCAGTACACGTTTTCAAACCCTGTTTTATCTTCACCGTTATTTCTAAACTGCTTCTAAAATGAGTTTGCATTATCGTACTGTGCCTTCACCCCTACCCCCAACCTGAGAACAAAGAGGGGTAGCCCCAAATCACATTGGCATGCATTGCAGAGACAGCAGGACGTTAAAAACCTGCCATAGCTAACCACATGCATATAAACCAGGACTGACTGAACGTACTTTGATACACTTAGAGAGAAAGGTCTATATAAATTCAGATTGCTCTCCTACTTAGACATCTAATTCAACTTCACAGGGTCCAAGGCTTCAGGTGCAGTATTATTTTCCAGATAGAGTTGTTCCTTTATTTATCCAAGCAGCATTTAATGAGCAGGATCTGCCAATTAGTCAATCCCAAACTAACTCATTCCATCAAGGGTGGCAGTGCTGTCCTCACTTTCCCACAGACACAGACCCTTCTGGTGAGCACAGGGTCCTCCCTCAGTTCTTCCCTCAGTGTCTCCACCTGTATCCTTCCACTCCCAACCCCTGTACAACACAACAAGGTGGTCTGGATTTAGCAGTAAGGATAGCTGTGCTTATTTTACAGATAGGAGGACAGACAGAAGGGATGGAATTCAATGTCATACAACTTATAAGTGGTAATGCCAAGGTCAGAACCCAAGCAGCTGGTATTTGTATCCACTATGTTATATAGACTTCTTGATAAGCTATATTTCTTTAATTTGATTATCAATATCAGAACTGAAAGGAAGTTCAGGCCTGCAGAATTCAGAGGGATGTACCTAAAGAAGAGAACTCTTAAGCTGGAAAAATAAGACCTGAGAAGACAAGGGGTTAGCCCAAGGCCAACCCGTGAAGCAGGGGACAAACAGTGCTCAGAACGCAGATTCCTCAGAACATGCCTGGCCATCCAGACCGATTTTGAGGACCTGGCAACCCCAGTATCCTGGCACGATGGGCTGGCAGGTAAGGGGAACCCAAGCCCATTATCCATTGTGCCCCTGAGCACGGCATCCTCCCCAAGAGTCAGGGTGGGCACAAGAAGGGCATGAATGTCCAGCACAGGGCCCCATTACAGGCAAGTCCCCTGATGGGGGAAGACCAAGAATAAAAAATACATATAATGAATGAGTTCATGTTTAATATGTAAGAAGGTGCTAAGCACTTAAAAAGTACAGAGTCAGGTAAAGGGGACAGGGAGCACCACCTGTGGTTAAAGGAGGGAAGATGTTATGGTTTTCACTAGTGTGGTCCAGGTAAGCCTCACGGAGAAGGTGGCATCTGGGCAAAGAAACACCAAGGAGATAAAGGACACTGCCATGGAAATATCTGAGGAACAGGCACCCGGGCCAAGGGAACAGCACTCTGCATAGGCCCCAAGGAGAATGGGCCCTATTGGGACCGTAACCTAAGCTGGAGATGACTGTGACCAGAGTGGTAGCAGGGGAGGCGGTGAGAAGTGGTGGCATTCTGGATCTATTCTGAAGGCCAACTCTGTAGTGCTTCCTGACAGATTGGTTGTACAATGCGAGAGCCAAAGTATTTGGGCATGTCTCCAAGCTATGGGCAGGAGCTCATGGAAAGATGGAGATGCTATCAACTGAGAAGGCCGGGGCTGTGAATGAAGCAGGTTTGGGGGAGGGGGAAATACCAGGAATTCCACTGGGGCACGCTGAGCCCGCGATGTCTGTCAGATACCCAAACGAAGCTGCCTAGCAGGCTGTAGAACGCATGAGTCTGAGGTTCAGGAGACAAGTTTGGCTGAAGATATAAATTTGAAAGTTATCAGCCTATAGGTGGTATTTAAAGCCAGGAAGCTAAGACAATCTCAACAGGGAGTGAATGTAGATAGAAAAGAAAAAGAGGAATATTAAAGACAGAACCCTGGGGCACTCCAACATGCAGAGGTCAAGAAGCGGAGAGACCAGGAAAGGAGCTTTGGAAGGAGCAGCCAGTGAGGTGGGAGCAGAGCCAAGCAAGTGTATGACGTTCTGGAAGCCAAGGGAAAAGTGTATCAAGAACGGGGAGGAGTCCAGCTATCTCCAAAGCTTCTGACAGGTCACATAACATGTGTTCTGAAAGTGACCACCAAATTAAGCAACATGAAGGCTGCTGGAAACCCTAACAAAAGCAATTTTGATGGAGAGATATGGGAACAAAGCCTGACTGGGGGTTACAAGAAAAAGAGAGGAGAGAACATGAAGACAGCACAAGGGAGCAAAGAAACAGGGTCACGATTAGCATGAAAGATGAAATCGAGAGAAGATTTTTTTAAATGTGAAAAATAACAGCATGTTTAAATGATGGGGACAAACCATTAAAGAGAAGGAGTCTGGGGCTGGATAAGGGAGGAAGGATTGCAAAAATAGTGGCCCTGGGCAGGCAGGAATGGATGATGGCCAGGGCACCAGTGAAGTAATCAGCCTTAGATAGAAACATGAGTAATTCACTTATTTTAACAGGCCCAAGACAGAGTATATGGGTGCAGATGCTGGTGGATGGCAGAAGGTGTCTGGGAGAGGGCTTGTCAATAAGCAAAGACTAGTGCGGAAGCAGGGTCAGGCGGCGAAGGGCTGCACAGACTCCCAGAGGCGGCCCGGATCTCCGTGCAAGTGCATTATGTAGCGGCATTGCACTCTGAGGCAGATTTCCACTTTATAAAATGTATTCACAGGACTAAGTAGAATATATTTAAGATAGAACAGAAACCTAAAGATAGAGAGACCAATTAGGAAGATGCTGAAGATGTGTAGATAAGAGAAGATAATGGTAATAGGGATTGAAAGAAGTTGGTATACTTGAAATTTTTACCTAATGTACTCTAACAGACCTGTTATCAATGGCAAATGACCTTAGTTTCCTGGCTCAGTCAGCTGGAAGGACAGACATGCCATTCACTGAGCTCAGAAACTGAAGAGGAAGAGCCCAGCTGAGATAGAGGGTGAACAGCTGGCCTCTGGACAGCCATGGGTTAGGCGTCCATGGAGCACCCAGAAGGAGGGTGTCTCCAGGTTACAGATCATTCAGAGCAGGAACTGATGAAAGCTCTTAGCGGCAACTAAAGATGTGGGAGGCCTTCTGGACCACAACAGCAGGAATGCCGACAGGGTCTCGGGGCCTGACTGTGTGTGCAGTGCTGCCTGCTCCTACACACGCCGGTCCAGATCACTCTGCTTTTACAGGACTCTTCCCTCTGGCTTTAGTCGTCACCCTGATGTCAATGGAACCTGCTTTTAATCTGCCTTTATTTTACATTTATTACATCTAGGTGAAGGCATGAAAGAGGTTAGTCCTACAGAATAAAATAACAGGCCTTTGCCATAGCAACTCAGAGCCCTTTTCCACTTTCAATTTTATGGATCTATTCTGGCTAGCTAAGGTTTTAGATGAGAGGATGCTACTATAAAATGCATTCTAGTTCTTAACTACAAACACCGTTATTATCATGTGCTATTGTGGATAATCCAAGCACTGCTTGTCTCCATTTTAAATAAGATTAGCAAAAAGCTAATTATCTAAAAAAGTGATTCCTAGACTGTGGACATGTACCCCTGCCTGTGAACATGAGATGCTTTTAGATGGTGCGTGATTGTGACACGAAATAAAACTGATTCCCATTGCAAGGAAGTTGATCTCATTTCCATTTGCCTTCCAGGAGAAAGACATACTCTGCTGTGAGTGTGGCCTTAACTCCTAATATCCCCTGACAACAGCGATAAAGTTGGCCTTGGGTTCAGAGTCCTCCACTAACCAGCTTCTAATTGGAACTCAATACCATTGTTTTATTTTCATTGTATTCATTTTTATACTTAACTTGTATTTATGGCAAATGGTTTCCATTTATAGCATGGATGCTAGATGTCCTTCTAAAATAGTGTATTTTTTAAGTGAATTGATTTCAAGAAATATATTAAGTAAAAGATGGTTCTTAGATATGTCCAAAAAAGTGAAGATGGTGGTGTTAAGAGGTAATTCCCACCAAAAAAAAAAGTGAAATCATGACTCATGCACATATAGAATAACATATGATAAAGATTTTATGATTTAACTCATTTATTATTTCAATGAGAAAACCAGCCAAATGATATGATTGGTTCAAAAGAGAAGAAACACAAATTATATCCCTTAAAAGAGTATTAAATATAGAAATAGACACGACATTGACTTTGGCACCAGAAGAAGGGTTGTCCTTTCACTGGACAATTGATGTCCGCATCAAGAAACAAGAATTATTTTGCTTTACTATCTATGATCTAGATACAGAGTTTACTACCTATATACAGAGTAATAGAACAGGTCAAGGACAGTGAGAGGCCAGAACACTGGAACACTGGCCTAAGGTGATTCATAGTCAAAATCCGAGGGAGGTCTCATCGCGAAGATGAAAGGTGCGTGGTCAGCGGAGGTATGGAAATTTGGAGTCCTGCAACTGTGTGAGCCGGGCAAGTGATTTCTCTCTTTTGGCCTCAGATTACTTCTCTGTAAATGAAGGACCTGGACAAGATACTTTCCAAGGGTCCCACATGGTATGAAATTCTGGCATTCACGATACTCAAACCCCAGGGGCTTCAGCTGCGAAGAGTGGCGTGTTAAAACCCTGCCCCTCGTGTAAGATTCACAACCTGGAACTGGCCTGCCCACCAGCCTTCCTCGAAGCGGGGAGCCACCTCCCTTTACTCAAACCAGCAGTGGTCAGTGGTCATTGCACACCAGTGTCCACTAGGGCAGGGGTGTCTTCCTTTGTGTTCATCTTGTAACTGAGTCTTTGCTGAAATCCATCAAACATACTTCACTTACCATCATCATTGCTGTCACTAATAACAGGAGGAGAAGCCCCAGCTTCCACTGGCTACCCTGTCACATCATTAACTTCCCTCTCCCTGAACTCGCTGCAGGTCCCACTCCGGCTCAGAAAGTCCCTGTGCCTTGGGAGGCATTAACATAGTTATTTTAAAAGTAATTTGATATGAGAATTTCAGTGATGCACAGTTCAATTTTTGTACCCCCTCCTGAGTTTTTCTGGACCACCATTTTGGGGATTAATAAAATTTACATGGAGTCCAATTCATTCCTTCTTCAAGTGACAGGCAACGGGGACAAGGCAGAGGTTAAGAGGACTACACCCCATGACCCGACACCAGGAAAGAGCCCAGGGAGAGGCAAATACTGTCTTCTTCTCCTCCTGTTTGGTTTTGATGCCCTGACAGGGTGGGGTGAGAAAGTAAGGGCATGGGCTTTGAGGCCAGCAAGTCTTAGCTGTGCCACTGTCAAGTTCATTCATTTCTCTGCACGTTGGTTTCCTGCTCTACTAAAAAAAAATTTAGAACAATCACAGGGTTCTTGTGAAGCTTAAAACTAAGTGTGTAAAACACTTAGCACAATGCCGGTGAGCACAGTGAGCCCTTAATAAATGCTCCCTGTTCTTGTAGTTGCCATGTAGGAACATGAGTGTGCTAACTGCACTTGGACTCGGAAACAGAAGTAACCACAGAAATAAGCACTCTTTCGTTCCATTGATGGGATTGAGGAGCGCAGACTGGCAGTGACGGAATGGTGGCGGGGAGGCAGGGCACAGCGGAGGGCATAGAGTCAACGGTCCTGTGAGAACCACCTGTGGCGCCCGGTTTGTGGGCACTTGGTCAGTGGAGGGAGTGCTCTGTAACCAAGACCAGGGTCTGGTGGCTGCGCCGCAGACCTGAGACTGATGCAACATGGTGCTGAATGCAAACCGTCATCAAAAAATAAAACAATTTAAAAAATTTTTAAAAATAAATAAGCATTCTTTCATTCAGTTTTTCAATAGGCATTTTCTCCCTTACCCATTTTAATTATTTTCCATTATAAAAATTATGAGCAATACAAGTTTATTAATATTTTCATCCAGTGTTGGAAAGTATGTACACCAAAGTAGTAGGTATAATCTCTGAAGTACGGGGTTGGGAGAATTTCACTTTATACTTGCAGCATTACCAGGTTTTACTCAACAGCAAATATATATCATTAGTATGACTTTTTAAAAGATTTTCATTTGGATGAAACTGAAATGCAAGTAGCAAGAGTGCTCACAAAAGCAGAAAAAGAGAGGGAGAAGGACTCCTCCTCCTACCCCTCCAGTTACCATCATCCGAGTTCTTCCAAACACCCGGGGAGATCTGACTCCTGCACAATGTGAATGACACAGTATGGATACCAGTGCAACGGCTCTGGGACGCTGGAGTTCTTGAAACCTGAAAGGTCAGGGATCTCACTGAGTATCTGATGACAGCGGTGGCCCCTCCTCCCAGGGATGGTGCACACAGGACACAGCTGCATACCGCTGCGGGGGGTCCTAAAACCCCCGGCACTTGTGGAGGAATCTTATTAACGCTCGTGGTATACCACTAACAAGATCCTTCACTATCTGCCTATTTGATGAAGGACAAGAAGGTATTTGATTAAGTACCAAGAAGCTCCCAGTACCAAAAGCATCTTCTCCACAACAATCTTGATACTGCTGCCTAATATTTCACTAGGAGGAATTTCTTTGAATCAAGTCATTGTTACCCATAAAACCACAAGCAACCCCAAGAAATTGAACATATTAAATTTGTGTCATTCATTTTCCAACAAATCCTTATTGAGCAAGTACTATATTCCAGGAAACAGGATAAACAAGACAGCACTCTTTTGAGCTCAGTCAGGTATGCCAGAGAAGATGTGCTGAATTCGTTAATGAGGAGAGTGATGAAGAAAAGGAAAGAAAAAGTAACTGAATAGAGTGGCTGGGGGAAGACAACCTTTCCTAGGTGCTCCAAAAGGCTTTCTGCAGACCTGCCTGGTATAAACAAGCCAGCCATATTAAAACATGTGCAGAAAGACATTTCATGTCAAGTCATAAAAATGTTCATTGAATCTGTATATCACATTTTTTTTTCAGTTGAAGGCAGCTTCTAAAAATAGGAAGAAAGCAAGTCCAGAGAAGAAGAGACATCAGAGAGAAAAAAAAACAAACAAAAACAAGGACAACCCCGGGGAGGGGAGTTACAAAGAAGGAGGTAGAGCAAATGTGTGAGAAAAGGAAGTAAAACACCAGACTTGAGGCTTGATTATACTTCGGAACAGCTGGCGTCTTTTCTGACTCAAAATGGCTGAATGCAAACCGTCATCAAAAAATAAAACCTATCTGACTCAAAATGGCTTCAACAATAAGGAATTTTACCAGCTTACACAAGTAGAACTTCAAAGCTAATGCAGGATTTGAGTAAGACACCATTAAGACTCCTTTCATTCTCAGCTGAGTTGTTCTCAGGGACAGAGAGACAGACAGAGAAAGAGAGAGACAGAGAGACACGGAGAGATGGAGAGAAGCAGAGAGCGTGCAGACACAGGTGATAGGAAGGAGTGTGTGTGTATACATATGCACAGGTACATAGATGTCCTGTATTTCCACGCTTTTCTAACCCCCAGCTCCCAAATGAGCGTGGCTTTGCTCACCTGGTTCATTCCGCTCCCCAAATCTTTAAGACAGGCTCCACCATCAACAAACTAGCTCTTTAGATTTTGTAAGAGATGTGGAGAAAGGTAGCTGGACGAAGGGCACAAAATCTAGAAATGGAGGTAGACCTTTTCTGGGAATTTTATGAAATTGCAGAAAATGGGGAAAGCACAAGGTATGAGAGAAGTAGATAATTAGGGAAAAGGGGTATTTTTAAGAGCTTCTGAAGCATATGTATGCCTTTCTTAATGTTTGGGCAATTTAACTACAAATTGAGTTGTTTTGGGTTGACATTTTTGTTCTTGTAACTAAGTTTTATTATTGCAACACCACTCGGAGACTGGACTACGTGGGTCCTGGCTTCAACAGGGTTACACACTCACTCACTCACAAATGGCAAGAGCCAACAGCCCTGCTTCTCACACCCCTTGAGAACGAGTTTGTCATGATCTGCTCCGATGCTCCTAGACCTTGCCTAGGCATGTCAGAAGGAAAGGGACTGGAATTTTGGCAAGTCACTTTTTAAAGGTCATTGCCCCCCCGGTTTGCACTACAGTTCAAACCATGAACTCCGCACTACAAGTCATTATTATTAAAAGCAATTTGGATGTAACAGAAAGGCCTTGGCTTTTGAGCAGAAGACATGAGCTAAGATGCTGTTAGCTCATTAGCTGAGTATGTCCTTTAACATCTATAACAAGCTTCAGTATATTCTTTAACATCTATAAAAGGGGCATAATAGCACCTCCTTTCCTAGGCTAGTGCAAAACTCTGAGCTCCTTGAATATATGGGCTTACCACGTGGAATATTCCTCATTCACTTGTGTATCCTTAAGACATAGCTCATTGATGGCAAGTACACGGCCCTATGCTGCACCTCCCCCCCAATGGAAAACAAAGCTAATAAATAACAGCTGTTTGCTCCACTAAACCTGTAGATAGGGGTCACTAAATAAGAAATATCTGTTGAGTGAATGAATGAGTGAATGAATGGACAGAGTGTTCTAGGTGCTCACCACCAAGGGGTCAGAGCTGGCTCTTCAGATAAAGTCCAACGTCTGGCCCTCGCCCTCGCCCTCACCTCCACTGGTGCACTTTCACAATGTGCATACTTGCGTACCCATGCCCTCTAGACCAGGGACCCGCCACCTGTGTTTATAAATGTAGTTACACTGGGACACAGCTGCACACATTTATTTACATATTGTCTGTGGCTGCTTTCATACTGCCAATGGCAGAGTTTGGTAGTTGTCACAGAGGCCGTGTGGCACACAAAACCCAAAATATTTACTATTTGGGCATTTACCGAAAAAAAAAACGCCCACTCCTGCTCTTGGCCAGGCTCTGCTTGAAGGCAGAGGCTGCACGCTTCACCTTCTTCTCCCCAGCACCTGGCACGGAGCAGGCGTCTGGTAGATGCTAACCAAATTAACACATGTTGGGGACTCTAAAAATGAAATTATGAGTTCACTACAAGTAGCCATTCTGTTTATCAGGACTCTCAGGTGACAGAAAAGAAGACGATCTACTTTCGTGAGGAGAAGGGCCTTGGCAAGCAGCCGAGCCCCAGAGGCAAACTGCCAGGTAGGAGCCTAGGGCACTTGGGCTGGGGGCGAAATTGGGGTGGAGTGGAATTGGGGTGGGGGTGGGGTAGAAGATTGCAGACCAAGGGAAGAAGAGCACGAAGAGAACAAGAAGGAGCAAATCCAAAGTCAACAAGGGTCTCCCGTCTACTGTGCTGAAAGCCAACACTGTCTAATAAAAGTGTTTTAGTTACGAACTTCCAAGTGTTGTTTGCGGGCAACTTACATCAGTCACTGGAGGAGAGTCCCGGACTCTGGGGGTGGGGCCTCCGAACCTACGTGATCAACAAGCTCCCGGGGGCCTTTTATACCCACTGGTTTTCAGAACCACTGACCTAGAGGATATGCTCCTTCCCAAAAGAGAATTCCCAGTAAATATTTATCTTAGATGGGACCCTTGTCACACATGCTTCCATGTAAAGATTTTAAGATCAATGCATTCTCACTGAAGACTTGAGTACTGTCTGCTGAGAGGTACTTTTACTGTGTCCACACAATGCCAGAAGCCTGGTCAACCCAATTGAAAACACTGGATAAAGCTTTGCTTCATGAACTAACCAAAAATTGATTGATGATCCAAGAGTCTACTGGAGACGTAGACCCAGCAAGAGACAAGGACAGTGGCGTGGGGGGTGGGGGGGGAATATGCGATGGAATTACTACATCACATTGGAAAGTATCTTTAGCCCAAAATAACCAAGATAAATGATTTGTGACTGTGACATAGGACAAAGAATTTCAGTATAACAGATTTGACTATGGAAAAAATGCAGCCAGCACAGTAAATCACTCTATGGGGAAAAAGAAAAAGGAAACAGTTCAGAATGAGTGCCTCTGGAGATAAAAATCACCTCTCTATTTCTGCAGGAAAAAAAAAATCCTTAGAAATACTGGGAAATAATTTATAGTAGGAAAAAAAGTCATTATAAGCCAAATGGCCTTTCTACATGATAGCAAAGTATACATTTAACATGGGCTCATTAGACCTTCCTTTCTATCAGTTCTCACTAGGTTTTCATTTGCTGCCAAGGTTGGACCCCAAGAGTGTTAAGTCTAAAATCAATCCTTTCTTCTCAAGTCTGCAAATGCTCAGGAGAGGGGCTGAGAAATTATGATGGATGCCCCCACCCCCCGGGGCCGGTTTCCTGGCTTCTCAATGGCAGCCATTCAAGGCTTGGGGTACCTGGGGTGCTCGAGCCACGGTCCCCCCTCCGACTCTGGAAGCGGAATTCAGAAGCAGCATGCATTCCAAGGAACTCTTTTTTTTAATAACTATAAAATTAGTAAAATGTGATTGGGAAAAATGAGTAAACATTTAGGAAAATAAATGATGTTTCATTCCTAAATCACTTCCTACACAAAAAGGCATTCCAGATGAACCAAAAATTAAAGTGCAAAATGTAACACCACAAAGATTCTAGAAGAAAACACTGGGAGAAATGCTACAATCCTGCAATGGAGAAAGTATTTCTGGTGTAAACCAAATCCAAATGCCAGAAGGAAGTACAGGTGAATTTTACCCCACAAAACCCTGCACTAAAGAGAATACCAGGAAAAGAAGTCAAAGACAAGGAAACTAGAAGAAAACTGGATTGCCGTGCACAGCATAGACCAGAGGCCATGTCTCTTTAACGTGAGTCCTTAGAAATCAACAAGAAAAATCCAACTGCTAGAGAAAAATGGGCCAGGACATAGAAACTTCATAGAAAACTAACTAAAATGACTTACAAGCATATTGAATTAACTCAATTGCCTCATAAGAGAAAAGAACCTTAAATGTTATAGTGAGATTCTATTTTCCACCTATCAGATTGACAAAGATTAAAAAGTTATACCAACTTGTACTGAAGGTGGGAAAACAGACAATTTTATTACCTTATTTTGGGGAATGTAAATAGATTTAACCTCTGAGAAAGTCAGTTGGGCAATATTTATCGAAATTTAAAATGTAAATATTTTTAACTCAATAATTAAAGTTCTAGTGATCCATCCTGGCATTCACCTGTATCCAATAGCCAAGATTGTTGCCACATCAATGTTTATACTAGAACAAAATTGAAATATCCTGAATGCCCATCAACAGAGGGCTAGTAAAAGGAATTACAGTAAAATACAAAATAGAATATAGTAATATTCTATATATAGAATATATATTCTATAAATAGAAAATATAGTATAGAATAAAATAGAATTAAGCTACTAAAATTAAAGAGGTAACTTAGTATAACTCTATTAATAAAAACAAAAACATATATTAAGCAAAAATGGTTCAGAATAACATACTGTACCCAGATGTAATTATAGCTGCACAGAACGTTTCCAGCAGAAAACACAGCAAACAGGTAACAGTGGTTGCCTCTGGAGAGAACTGGGCGGTTGGAGAATAAGGGCGGGAAATTATCACTATAGTCTGTATCTCTTACGCATCTTTTTAATTCTGAACCATGGGCCAGTCCTACCTACTCAAAAGATACTTTTTAAGGAGCTGTAAGAAAATGAAACAAATATCCAAACTCTCTCACTACATTCTAAAGGGGTCCTGACATCAGGTTTTTACCTGCATAATTTGAGTATTATCATCAGGCAGGAAATTTTTGTGATATTAAAATTCTGCTTTTTTCCCCTCCTCCCCCTTCCCAAACCTGTATTCAGACCCCTACTAATCCCTTGCCTTGGGGAGTTCTGTGGGGTAGAGAGCAGAAGCTACTAGGTCAGTGACTTCTTTCCCTCTTTTGTAAAAGCCCCAAGCTTGGAAGAGATTATGGCAGTAGACCCAAAGGGGAATAAAGAGGTGTGCTTTTGAACACAGTAGGGACGTGGAGAAGGGAGGAGAAAGTTTCTGTAATCAGAGAGAGGTGAAGTTCAGACAGCACCAACAGTCAAGCTACTAGGGGTGGCTGGTGGGATAAGGGGTCTCCCCCCAGGACACAGGCACTCCAGGCTCACCCACGAGCCCTAACCCCAGGAGCCAGCGACTGAAGGCCTGTGGAGGCAGCAAGAGCTAGCCTACAGGACCAACGGGCCACCTCTCTCTGGCATTAAGAAAACCCTAGGACCTTGGCAAATCTCTGGGTCGGGAAAAGGGTGGGAGCAGCAGAAAAGGTTTAAAGGAGCCCCCATAAAGTTGGGTTTCCCTCCAGCCATAATGACGCAGAGCTCATAGCTGTACTTAAATTGATTTGTTATGCAGCCAACTTTGCAGGTGGAGACTCCTCCCTGGTGGACAGCAGGGTGCGCTGTCAATCAGCTGGCATCCGCAGACCTGCAATGTGGTCATGCTGCTGCACAATGTATTTTTTTTATGGCAACACGTGAAAACACCTCTCTTTTCTACCGCATTTTATCCCTCAAGTCTTCCTTTGTTTCTTACACTTTCAGCTTTGCCTTTTTCTATCTCTTTTTCCTTTCCTGCTGCCCAAGAGGTAGACATACCAGCAAGGTAAAGTCACGAGCAAGGGTGATGTGGCATGACCAGAGTCACTCAAAGATGAAGGTGCTCTCTTGAGCTTACAGCATCCATGCCCCAAGTCTAAGAAGGTTTTTCAAAATACCTGCCTCTTCTGGCTGGATTTCCCCACGAGGCTGGAAAAGATGTTAACACGGAGGCAAACAGTGAAGCTGACCCTGAGACCTCACGGGAGCCTTCTAGACAGGGCGAAGGGTAGACTGGCCTATGGAACTGGCCCCAAATACAACCGCACACTTGAACACCAGTCCAGGGAGCTGCTCCTTCCCAGGTCATCATAAGGAGTTAGTAAGGGGACGCGTGAGAGGCCCCAGCATCATTCATCACCAAAGAAATGCCACTTGCCTGTCTGAAGAAATAATGAAAAAGTGAGGAAAGGGAATGGGGAACTGGGGCGCTGGGGTAGAGAGTCCCCAGAGTCCCCAGAGCTTAATTTAATCGGCAGCAAAAGAAAGGCTGATTTTCTCAAGGGCCTAAGAGTTCCAAAAACATTTTTTAATTGTGTGTTTTCATCCCAAAGATAATTCCAAAAGAAAAGAAATGTTTTAGCAGCTATAAAGCCAAAACTTCTCTTTAGCAAGGACAGTTTGCAACTGAGAGTGTGAGTCAGTGTTTTCCAAACAGGCATTGTCTTCTCTGGAGTTGAGAAAATGTTTTCCTTTGGAAGGGACGATACATTACACCAGTTGAGGAAGTCCTGGTTTTAAGCATTGTCTTTTCAGGAAAACGGATAGAACGTGAATGTCCCCCATGATCTCCCATCAGTGTGGAGGTGCTGATTCTGTAACAAGCAGCCATGACTTTGGACGGCAGAGGCCTCAGGGAGCAGGGAAGACCTGAGTGAGTGGTGCAGAGTGTGGGGGAGCCAGGGGTGAGGCATGAGAAGAGGGCACGGAGTGAGAGGGGCGTGGGCACCAACGAGCAGAGGAGGGCCTTGCAAAGGGCCACCAAAGTATCATCTAGCACAATGTCAGATGTCAACCCAACAGACTGGTCTACCTTGAACTTCAGCTGCAGCCACTGGGTCAATCTTCCCTCCCCTAGTGTGCTCCAACTGCCAGCATTCACACCAGCATCCCCACGATCCCCTGTGATAGACTACCCTGGGACTCCTGCTCTTCTCGTTCAAAAACCACCCATTCCTCAAACCAACCTTCTCCCTGACCTCATCCAGCAACTGGTACCATCTGAGCCGTGTCTACTATCACTCATCCATAAACTGTGTGCAGTGCTCACTGTTGATCAACCTGTACTCCTCTTATCTACCCAAGAATTCTGTAAGACCCTTGTGGGTAGGCCCTAGGGGAGCACCAGCCATAATAATAATCCCTAGTATTTTCAACAACCACAAAGCACTTCTATGCATATGGTCTCATTTTATTCAAACATCCATCCTATTAGGCAAATCAGATTAAACACACACACACACACACACACACACACACACACACACTATAGACTTCTACCAAGAAAAAAGTTTCCGAAAAGTTTGGTGGTTGAATTTAAACTGATCAAGTGAACTCACAAGCATGCTAATAATTTCTGTAATAGGCCAATTGCCATACTGACCTTTTTATATTACATGATTTGTCTTAAAACTGTTCTTCAAAGGAAGGGCATATCTCCCAGTCCAGTAACCTCACTACCTTGCCTTCATATTACTCAGCCAGGTTGCTGAGCAAAAATACCTACAATTTTGTAGGTATTTTGTGATTGTGGGCCTGATCCAAAATAGGTGTTTAATAAATATTTGTTAATGAATGAATTCTACCCCCTCCACTAGCCTGTAAGTTTCATGGGAGTAATGAGACACCTGTTTTGCTTATTCTACCCTCTGCTCCCAAATAGTGCCTAGCACAGAGTAGGCCCTCATTAAACACTATTGATAAATAAATGAAACAAGTAATCAATACTTAAGCGCTGCCCTGAGAAAAGCATCCATGATGCCCACGAACAGACTTCTTTTAAAAATATACCTTCTGTCAACCCCCCAAACCAAGGCAAGGAACCCAAAACGGAATAAAATTACTTCCAAGAAAATGAACTGTTCCCCAGTTGCAAATTGGCTCTGGATGCTGCTGCTTCACTCCCATTTACACCCTTCTCAGGCAGCTACTCCAGGTGACGGCATTATCATCGATGGAATTCAATAAAGCGACCTGCTCTCCCCCCCTCGACGTTTATTTTCTATAATCCATCTTACAGCAGGAGGCCATTATCCAGTCAAACAACATTCAATTTCACCGGCATTGCTGCTCCAAGGAAATATGCAAAGGGTTTGTGCAAGTGGGTGTGTAGTAAATTTAGCCTTTTAATAACTTCATTCTTTATTAGGTATTTATTTTGGGAGGCGAAGTCCTAATTAGATTAACCAGAGATGCTAAAGAGCAGAGGAAACACACGGAGATTGCAGAATTGGATGGATTTGGCTTAGGTTGCCAGTTTTTCTTTTCTTTTCTTTTCTTTTCTTCAGATGGCTGGAGAAAGCCACACTGCAGTCTCCAGCCCCTCAGATAAGAGTGTGTGAAATGAAACCCTGCCACGTTCTGTGTGACTTGTCTTTCTCCTACGCCAAGTTATTGTGGGGCCAGCGTCTAGGAAAAAGCAGCTCCCAGAGCCACTGGTGAACCCAATTTACTGTGGCAGATGAATATAACAAAGGTGGTGGTCTAGATGTTTGGCCTCAAGGCACAATTCAATTTTCAGCTGTTTCAAAGCTATTATGTCAAAGGCTGTTTGCATAAACATAATGTTGCCAGGGTAGTCTTGGCCAGGCAGGAGTGGAGACGTCTGCCCTCTACTGCCCAAAATGGAAATGGCAGCTGGACCTCCTTCAATCCAGATTTAGAGCTACAAAAAGTCTACTGTGTCCCCAAATAACGAGCCATCTCCAGAAGGTTCTGAAATGCTTTTTCTCAAGCTTTAAAACCAGAAGTGACTGTTCAGTTTTGTTTCAAGGGAGAAAACGAAGTAGGCTGAAGAGTGATGAGTTGATTGATGGTGTGGGAACCTACGAGAAGGCTACTTCCCTTCTTCCAATTTAAAAGAAAATTCCCTTCACCCTGCCATCCACCCACACATTATATAATCACATTGATATTTAATGTGTTTTTCTAACATAGAAATAAGAAACAGACAATGACTCACAGGAAGCAAATCAATACATTTCAGTACAGGCTAAAAATGTCACCATAAAAAAAAAATGCTTAATGTTTATGAGGGCCAGAGTGGGGAAAAAAATGTATTTTCAGTTTCATGTAAAAGTCTAGCTCTTTCTTCAGGTTTCTTCTCTCTTTCTTTGTTCTTTCTCTTTTATTTAAAACAAAAAAAGTTCTATGCTAAGCACTTTACACCCTCAAGAACCACCACCAACCTTTAAATGTCCTTCCTTCCAAACACAAATAACTTTTTCATGAAACAGAGGATGGGCCACTGTGGGGGAGAGTATTGTGGGCAGGGCACTATAGTAGGGGACCTCTGACAAAGAGAAAGGCCATGTGCAAACAGGTAGAAGATGAGCTCCAGGGGCCACTGGCCTGAACTCACACCTGCATGGAGTCTGTCTTGAACCAAACCTGGAACAGAAAACAGCCCATCAATGACACTGGCCCCAAAAGGCACTGAATTAATCATTGATTAGGTTTTGCAAACTAATGCCCCTATATCCAGAGTTGTCCTTTAAATGCCTTATATTCTAAAATGTCCAGAGTTTGTTCAAGTCAATGGACACAAGATACTCCCTCTGCAAACCCAGGTCCCAAATCAGGCCATGCGTCGTGACTGGACACATGCGCACATACATGGAATTTGCAGGCTATCGGAGATTATAGTTCAGTGGAAGAGAATAACGTTCATCAGATCACACAGGCAAGTGACTAATACAAAATGAAGGGGATTTTTTTAATAGAGCACGTTTAATAAAGTAACTATATAATTAAGGTAATCTCTGTGGGGGCACAATATTTGTCTATAATAATAAAAATATCTACCACTTACTGGAGTCTTGCCTCATTCCAGGCACTCTAGGAGGTCTTTGTATGGTTTTCTTATGGAATTTTCACTACACCCTGTAAAGTAGGCATATGGTTGCTCCCTTTTTATTGAAGAATAAACTGAGGTTCAAAGAAGTCGAGTCACTTGTCCAAGGTCATACAGACAATAAATGGAGCATTTATGTGTAAATTCAAGATCAACACCCTTCATTGCTTCCTACTTTCCTAGTTGTCTAAGCTAAATATTCTAGAAAATTCAGTTAATGGGTTTAAGCTGAGGATCAACAATGGTCAGATTAGGCAGAGCTACTATATTTATTTTCTTAAAGTTTGGCCTGCAAAAAAAAAAAGGAGTTAACTATTTTTAAGCAATAGGGGAATGGGAGTTGCTAGCCTGGGCAGTTAGGAGACACGCTGCTTTCTGAGGCCAGTCTGGGTTCAATGCCAGAGCCACCCATCACCAGCTGGGTGACCTTGAGAAACTCTCATCTTCTCATACTTTGGTCTCCCCCCAGGTTAAACAGAGATGACAGGAACAGTGTCTACCTCGTGGGGCTGACGTGAGCATTACATAGGGTAACCCAGGTCTCTGAAGCACTTAGAACAGCGTCCTCTGAGGGCACTCTCCAAGCACCTGTGTATTCTGAATGCAGAATGAAGCCACAGGTGGCACAGTCTGCCTCAAGGGGTCCTTGAGAAAATTAAATGAGATGGTATTTGTAAAGTGCTCAGAACAGTGCCCAGAGCTAAGTAAGGGCTACATAACTGCTCAGCGACATCCCCCAGTGTCTGCCCCTGACGGAGAAAGAGGACTTAACTGCCAGTGTCATCCCAGCATCAACAATCACGGGTTTGAGATGAGCTGGATGTGGGCCCTCTCCTAGACACTGGAAGCCAGAGCACTGATAAAGGCTCTGTCCCAGCTGAAGGATGGTCTTGCAATGCAGCTCATTTGCATTGTTCGGGAAGCCTTGGTGTTGGGGCTCTGCAAAAGTGCTCTTTGTGGGGAAAAAATTGAATAAGGTAAGAAGTTCTTTGGTTTTAGTTCATGTGACCAGTGGTTCGCCTTACCCAGCCACATACAAACAGGAATCCAGAACTGAGCAAACTCACTCTTCCTCAGTTGGTATGTTATTAAATGATAGGAAAGCAGAGTAGAACAGAACTTGGAGTCAGGCAAAACTGGCTTCAGATTCCAGCTCTAACCCTTACTTACACATGACCTTGATTGAGTAGCTTAAGCTTTCTGAGCTCATCTTCTCATGGGTAAAGTGGAGATAAAAAACAGTATTTTCCTTATAAGTTTGTTGGAAGAATGAAATATGATAATATAAAAGTGTTAATCATGAAGAGATAATATAAAAATAGTAATAGTATTTCCAAAGCACACCACTGGGGAAAGACAATTTTTTCAATCTTCCATAGAGATCCCTTCTCTGCATAAGGCAGTTTGAATTGTGTATTTGTCACTTTCAACCAAACTAATCTGGACTGATGGAGCGCTCCATAAATGTATGAGTACATTCATTCATTAATAGTAGTAGGAGAAGTAGGATTTGACACTTCTCATCCTTTGAATCATTGGCATATGCCTGTGAAATGTCTCTCCAGAGTTGGGAATGCTTTTAAAAATACAGAATGAGCAAAATTTGCATCAAAAGCTAGGAATGGACCAAATTAACTCCACTAAACTTTGACTCCAACAACACATAATGCTGGCTTTAGCACCCAAGAGTTTATAAACTCTTTCTGTGCCCATAATACAAAATCACCCAGACCAAGACTTATGTGAGCACTTTGGGTAGAACCAAAAATAATTTAACTTATTAGTCCCCAAGCAACTGAGTTAAGAAAATCAAACCCTAAATCCTATACAAGCAGCTTTCTTTTCAGGAAAACAGTCATTGCAAGTCAGAGCAGCAGGTTTGCAGGAGGAC
Source organism: Tonatia bakeri (assembly GCA_004024845.1). Classification (NCBI taxonomy): domain Eukaryota; kingdom Metazoa; phylum Chordata; class Mammalia; order Chiroptera; family Phyllostomidae; genus Tonatia; species Tonatia bakeri. The sequence continues at coordinate 226,772 of PVIA01000448.1, read as the reverse complement.
AGTTCTTTCAGAAATCCACTCATGTGTCTTTCCTTCCCATCTTTTCCTCCTTCCTTTTCCTTGTGTCCCACCAGGGGCCAAGCTCTGTGCTTCTGCTGGAGGGCAGGCTTCTAACTGTGAGATGCTTCCTTCCCTGGCTTTTGTGCTCAGAAGCCTGCACTGGCAGTGGCAACCTGGCGGCCAACAGGCATCTCCCTCTGACCTACACAGAGTGATTTTATATGCTTCAGACAACACATAACACTAAGGAGATTGTGCACAATAACCCTAAGGAGATTGCGCAAAATAACCCAGATTTCTAGCTTTTCCTGAAAAATCAGAAGACCCAGCACACAGGCAACAGCCCAGAACAAAGGAGCAGCCCCCTTTTAGGTAGACCACATGGCAAGCCCCTGCCAAGCTGCTTTACCCTCTTCCATCCCTACCCAGCCTCTGTATTCCTGTGAGTTTTTGATTCTGGGCCTCAACTTACTGAGAAGAGTATGTGGGGGCTCTTGACAGGGTAGGAGGAGAGGATTGGAGACTAGAGGGTTTTCCTCTGATAGAAGCAGGATGAGAAACAAATTCTCTGAAGATGAGAGCGATTTCCCAAAGCTGAAGGCAAAGGCAGAGGAGACGCCCAAGGAACAAGCAGCAGGCACTGCAGGTGGCTGGCCAGTCATGTTCTGAAAAAACAGCAGGACTTCCAAGGAGTGGCTGCGCGTGGTTCTCTGCCCCGACAACAAGATCTGGTGCCAGTGGTGGTGGGAAAGCAGTGGGGCAGGAACCCTATCACATGCACTGGGTTCACGGAACTGCAGCAGCCCAGGCTCCCTGAGGGCGAGGACCGGGCCTCCCCCATCCCTGGACTCTGTTGCGGCTCCCAACTGATGGAGAAGACAGGGCCCCTGGCTCGGGGAGGTTGAGTTTCTAGCCCACCAGTGAAAGGGGGGCTGGCTTGTTTTAAAGAGAAGCACAATATTTCTTGAGCGCGTGTGATTGAACTGCTACAATGTTTAAGTGCTCCAGGAAGTTACAAAATTACCCCACCTCATCCCCCCAGAAAATACTCTTTCTCCCTCGGTTTCCCTCTGAATATTTTCAGACATCTAGGCGGGTGTTCTCAGACATTCATTTCTGTTTGCATTGCTCTGGAGGCCTTGGCCTGCGGGGGCCTGGGTTTTTAGTGCCATCAGCCCCAGGACATTTGGGAGTTTCTCTCTGTTGCTGTGACCCGGACACCGTGGTCCTGAGATGCACCAGCAATCCCCACATTCCTCATGTGCTGGAAGAAGCCCAGGGGATGGCTTCATAGCTGACACGGGAGTTCAGCTCAGGCAAGCCTGCAGAGCGTGGTAAGGAGACACGCCCTGTGGCCACCCTGGTTGCTCAGAAGTTGGTATCTTCACACGGTCCTTAGCAACTCCAGCTTTAGAATCAGACAAAGTTCCGAACTTGGCTCTGCCACTTACTGGCTTTTTTTGTAAACCTTAGGCAGCGTCAAAATAATAGTAGGTCTCTCACAGTCTCATTGGGAAGATTCAATAAACTAATGCAGAGAGAGTGTCTAGTTCAATATTTGTTCATAGTAAGAACTCAAATAACAGTTAACTATTAAACTAATAATTGTTATTATCAATAGATACCAGCCCAGGCCTCCTGGGAATTCAGAACCTGGATAAGGCAACCAGCTGCAGTGACACCTGCCCAGCAATTTCACATATAGAGTATGCACTACAGAAACCACCAGACGCAGCGCCAGCATGTGGCCATTCCAGCCTCTGCCAAACCCCACAGAAGACGTATTTGCCCCTCACTATCAATAAGGGAGAACAGCCCGCCCCTGTGCCGAAGGAAAATGGGAGCCAATACATGTAAAGCATGTAAGAAAGGGATTTCATGAGGCCAGTGTCAGCTCTTCCAGTGAGCAGGAAGAGGTCAAGGTCAGCCAGTGGAGCCGAACAGCCAGGGCTGCTGCCATCAGACAGAACTGGGAAGAAGACAAAGGCTTTGTCCAGCTCTTCGTGACGCTCTTATTTGCATGTTAGAGCATATCCCCCCAAGCAGGCACCAGTGCTTCGTGCTGCCCTGCTGGTGCCCAGGGTCTCAGAGTTAGCTGAGGGTCTCTCTCTAAACACCCTCATGTGTCCTGAACCTTCGGCAGCACACACCCTGGTCAAAGCCTGCCCTTGGGACTCTGCTGTCTTTGCGTTAACCTGTAAAATTAATTTATTCTACAGTATCAAGGGTGGGTGGAGGTTTCCACCATTACCAATACTGCTTCTACCAAATGTGCGTGTTTACCAGGCTTTTAATGCCCAGAGAGCAAGCACACACCCTGCTCTGGAGTGACTAAGGCTTGGTGTGGGGTAGACAGGCAGGACTAGGGTTTGGTTTGGTTACACACTGTGAGGTGCTCCACGCACGTGGCAAGGGCTGAGCTTTACTGTGAGAGGCACTGTTCCACACACCAAGGCAGGATGGTAAACCCCCAGGTCCCTCCCCTTCCATCCTCCCCCCACAATGCCCTGAGCCAGCCTGAGCCCCAGGCATGCAGAGACCCACCCCCCAAAGATGACAAAGGTGGCCTAGCGGGTAGACCAGCCCGTGGAGAGAATCCATGACCCACAGAAAGTGCCGCTTTTGTAACATCACCTCCTTGGTGCTCTCACGGCGTACAAACATCTTCAAAAAGGCAGAGGAGAGTTTCCTTTGGAATTAACACCCACACTCCCTCAATGCATTTATTTCTTTATCATGTCCTCCGGGACTTCTCAGACCCCAAAATCCCAATTCCACGGTAGCGTGGGGGAAGCCCTACCTCTCCCCAAGATTCCCGTGGTTTCCTCACACGTATTCAATTGCTCCTTTCGCCCTGAGTCCCACCATCGGGGATCATCTCTGCTTTCCACCGAAGGGACCCAGGTGTGAAGTTCAACCCCTTCTCACGTCAACCCCAAAGAATCCACTCACAGAGAGCTGGGGATGAACAATGGGACTTTTCTGAAGATTTCAGAAAAAAGACGGCATGTGGCCTCTGGCGAGTTCCATCAGAAGCCACATGCAGTGACCTCCAGTGACTGCACTGGGCAAACCCGAGCCCCCCGTGGCCTTCATACAACTCGTAACTGACACCCACACATTGCTGTTTCCCAACCTTGCTGTGGTAGTTGTGCTTTTACATATTATTTACAATCACAAGTAATATATTATAATTATGCAACTTAATTCAATATATGCAAACAGACAAAACATAGTCACAACTATAAAAATACAGCTCTTGTTTCTATCAAAACTAAGTTAAATGCTTTGTAGAGACTTGATTAAAGGGCAGTCTTGGAGAAACTACTGTCAAAGTCCATCTTTGAGAGAAGAGAACTATAAAACAGGGGGATAGCAGTATACCTCTGAGAGGAATCTGCACCAAAACTACCTCCCACATTTCTTTTCTGTTAATGATCCAAGTTAAAATAATAAAAACTAGGATTCACGGATGAGGCACTGGGAGTGCCCGGTGCAGGAAGAGCGAAGAGCTCCAACAGCAGACACTTGGCCAGAAAACAAAGACCTTGGCCAGACATCAAATGATGAGTAAACGGACATATACTTTATGTGTCTTAAGTTCACATGAACTGGATCAATGTGTTTTTTAATGATATCCTGGTTTAACCTTTTTTTTTTTTCATTAACTTGCAACTGCTCCTGTCATACCAGGGGAGAGGACCTCTGCTGGCTGGTCAGTCAACAGGAGCCATCGAAAGCAGATGCCCGTGACCTCAAGTGGATTGAGAAGCAAGGCTTGGCTGGATGGATTTCAACACAGAGACCACCTCATTTGTGCAGCAAAGATGCATGCACTCATGCTCGTTCCACCGGGCGACGCACTCACCTGCAGAAAACTCACCTGGGGAGTGGTGGGACGGCCACATCCCCTCACCACCCATTTCCGGCACCTCCTCAGAGGGAGTTCACAGAGTGTGCCAAAAAAATAAAAAATAAAAGTAAAGAAAGTACCTTGGAACCTGATAGGTTTTTAGTGTCTATATTCTTAGCTAGGAATTTATGGATAGGCTTCAAAGGATCCAAGAAATTCCCGAAAATGTACGCAAAACATTGCACTCATGCAGATGTGTGTTTGTAGGGGAAGAGTACCTGTAACCATCATTTGGCTTTCAAATGGAACCTTCTTAAAAGCAGCCAGGGTGCTATATTAACAGGGTAACAAATTGTGCCCATATGACTGTCTCAGTTTTAGATTGACGGCCCTGTGTCCCAGGAAGTCCCTCAGACCAGGGAAAACCAGGATGGTTGGTCACACCAAAACAGGTTTGCCAGGCAAAATGCAAAATGCCCAGTTCAAGTTGAATTTCAGATAAAACATGTATAATTTTTGGTAAAAATATGAACAGAGAAATATTTATGGTTCCTCTGAAATTCAGATTTACCAGGACATCTTGTATTTATGTTTGCAAAATCTGGCAACCCTACCCTGATATAATAATTAATAACATAGGAATAGTAGTAGCAATAGCATTAACTAACAATCATTGAGTGCTTCCTTCATCAGGCACAGTTTCTTATTTAATCCTACCCACATCACAGGAGGTCAGGAATGATTACCATGTTTCCCAATTTATTGAGGCAGTGATTAAGGACTAAAGAGGTAACAGCTTGCCCAATATCATAGAGTTAGTCAATGGCAAAGTCAGATAGAAATCCACCAAGATCCATGTTCTATGAAGTGAAAGGTAGCTGAGTTTGCCACTTGGATCCCTCTCTACCCCTTTCCCCCGCCCTTGTAATCAGTAATTTATCCAGTCTCCGAATAGAATATCACTCACCAGGCTGTGCATCTGAATGAAGCTGACATACTCAAAGCATTAGCAACATGGCTTGGCAAAGTTCCTGTTTTCCAAACTCTGCTCTAACTCCCCCACTTTTCTCATAGGCTTTATCAGGGAGAATTTCTGTGAAGCCTTTCAGCCCACAAGAGTAGACAGTGGCTTAAAACATCAGCTGAAATTCGTTGGCTTCCTTAAACTGCTTTCTGTTCTCCAAAATCAGTTAGCACTTTGCCCAAATATTTTGCAGGTTGGAATGGGACTTGCATAGAGGTAGCCAAATGTCCCAATTTGCCTGGAACTGAGAAATTTCTGAGAATACGTGTCTTTCACTGCTAAAAATGGGAAAGTCCCAAGAAAAATAGAACAGTTGGTCACCCTACCTGTCTGGCAGATTAACCATATGCTTTCACTAATATTATCTCACCTGATCCTCCACACAACCCAGGGACAGAACCCATTTTACAGACAAGGTAACTGAACCCAGAGATGTTAAGTAACTGCCCGAGTGTGCAGGGCTGAGAGCTGCAGAGCTGAGCCTGCCAGATGTGCCACTGCTCTGCAGCTGGGCCAAGAAGGGGTTTAATGCCCTGAGCTCCAGAGGAGACCACCCCAGTCTGACCTCTGAGCCTGACCTCAGATCACTTCATCAACTTCTCCTGAAGCAGCCCAATTTCCTGATCCATTCAAATGATAAGAAAACAGTGAAGTTTAAGTAACACAATGCATTTAAAGCATCCAGAACAATGCCTAGTGTTTAGTAAGTGCTCGCTGATGGAAGTTATCAGGACTCCATTCTACTGCTAAAAAGAATGAGGTATAGAAACAGGTATGACTTCTTTGCTTCAATTCCAAAGATATTTGGGAATATCCTCAAAATGTCCTTCTTTCCCCCTATAACCAGTTACCCATCTTTCAGCAAAGTTTTTTCCTAAATATTTCTTGAAAGCTACACTTTCAGCTTTTGTTATCTCTTCTGAGTCCCCTATTCTGATGAAAAGCTGTGTCAACTTTTATTCAGGTCTTCCTTTTATCCAAGCTATATTTAGTTGCATCTTTCACAAGCTCGAAGAGAGTGAAAGTCAGGCAGGGTCCAATGAAAGACCAAGTTCCGCCCTGATCCCTTCCCAAGTGACATGGAGAACACAGGAACCACATCTGCTTGACACAACTGTGACTTTCCTCTGGTGCCCCCATCACTGCAGGTGCTCAATAATTATTTATTGAATCCATTAATCAATCAATCAATATCAATTTCTCCACTACAAAGCGTGCTGGCTACTCTATATCTGGAATAAACCATTCCATCCTGTGTGTCTTATTTGGGAATAATTTTTAATGCCCATTAGCAGTTGCTAGGTCTCCTAAATCTATAGTTAGACAAAGCTATCCACCAACCCAGTCACTAGAAGAAAATTGTTCCAACTAAATAAGAGTCAAGGAATAAGTGAAGGTAGGGGCAGGAACAATACCAAACAGAAATCAGAACTGGAGACCAGATTTGCCATTAATCAGCTATGTATCTGTTGTGAGAAGAAAAGCAATGAGACCATTTGTGTAGCCTTTGCTATGGGCCAACTCTGGGCGAAACACTTTCTACAGATTTGTTCAATTTCATCCCCTGCCAAGAAGCTATTTCCACCCCAGTTTTAAGAGCACAGAAACTAATACTCAGGAAGTTTGAGGATTTCACCCCGGTTCTACATAGATGTGCAACCAGGATTTGAACCCAGGTCTATTGACTAGAACACACGAATTCTCCTTCTCACCACATCAATTCACCTCCTTCATTAAAATGAAAGATTATAACAAAAAATTATTTCATTCAATCAGTCTCTGGTTTATGGGCCCAACAATTGCTTCCCTTGAATCAGATCACGTCATCTATTTAAGCCCTAGTTTCCCTCTCAGTAAAATGAAGAGGCTGAACTAGATGGTGCCTTTCGCATTTTAAATCCTGTGACTTAGTGTCAAGGTGCTGAGGTTCCTTCAGAAAAAAAGCAGCTGCTAGCTGGTGCGGAAGAAGGCAGCCTGTGTGTTCAAGCATCCATCCTTCTAGCATTTCCAATCTGCCACATTAATATGCTAATTGTGGGGGAAGAAATGTGGAACTAATGCCATGGAGCATTCAAGTAAGGGCATCCAGGTAGCACAAGCTGGAGAACCAGACTCAGTGTGACTTGCACCACCTCTGAGTGTGCCATGGCAGGGGGACAGGACGTGGGTTCCTCCGTCGCAGCTCCTTGCCATGTTGTTCATTCTAAACAGTCCAACAGGAAGGAAGCTCTTCTCTCCGTTCTCTCCCAGTGCTGGCGTTGTCCAATATATAAACCACGTTGGCAGCCTCCTCCGACCCTCCAGGAGCCCATCAAAAAGTAATAACCCTGATGCCTCGGGGCCGGGTAAATCTGTTGCTCTCAGAATCCCCACCCAGCTCTGAAGGGTTGGCTGACTTGAATAGATGAGGCTAAAAGAATGTTCCAGTTGGCTTTTTCAGAATCTTGACTAATTGAACCATCTGGTGAAGGACAAAAACCATGTCATTTGGGGCATGACGGTTCTAAAGAAGCTGCCAGCATGTACAGGAGGATAAAAAGGACTGGTGGCATGTTGGTGACGGCCACGGGGGAACTGAGCACATCTGCCGAACGGACCAGAATTTGCTCAATGCAAAGTCACCCTTTCCCCGTACGACCCTGCTCTGGTCCGTAACACCAAATGTATGCTTACATATTTTTTTTCACATCCATTGCCTAAATAAGGGCATTCTTTGCTTCCTTTCTTCTTTCCTTCACTAAGAACAAGCCTAACACATCAAAACATAAGTCACCTACTTGGCTCAATTTGCAAGGCCCTTTAAAGCCCTCTGGTCTTACCCCTGCTCCCATACCAACCACTCGCCAAGAAAAGTACTGAACTCTGGTTTTACCACAGTGGCTGACTTTCCCATTGTATCCTTCATTTGTGTTAAACTTGTGTCTCTAAGATGTGTTACGTGGGACTCTCCAGAAGCAGACCCTGGGAGGAGGATTCACAGGCAAGAGATTTGTGAAAGAAATGTTCTCAGGAGTAAGGGAGGCACAGGGATGGGAAGAGACTTCCGGGCTAGATGGAGCAGGTGAGTGCTGCGCTCCCTCCTCCTGTGACCACATCAAAATTACAAATAAAAATGATAGAACAATCAGCCTGAAGCACCACCTGAAGACTAGCCGAACTAAGGATATAAGGAAGAGGCCACGCCGAGACTGTGAATTCAATGCAATTTTACCTAATCTGGTCAAAGACATTTTAGGACAACTTGGTCATATGTTTAAAAAAAGAAAACACAGAGTGGGAGGCTTGTACAGCAAACATTTGTTTCTCGGAGTTCTGGAGCCTGGGAAGTCTAAGCTCAAGGTGCCAGCAGGTTCGGTGTCTGGTGAGAGGCTACCTCCTGGTTCACAGACAGCTGTCTTCTCAGTGTCCAAAGAGGACAGGACAGGTGAGCGGGCTCCCAGGGTCTCTTTCATAAGGGCCCCAAACCCATTCACGAGGGTTCCACTCTCATGACGTAATCATGCCCCAAAGCCCAACTCCATGCACCACCTCGCTGGGGATTAGATTCCAGCGCAGGAATGGGTTGGGGGACATGTGGTCAGTTTCTCACGGTGCCTCGAAGGTGGAAATGTGCATTGTCAGAAGTCCTGCATCCCCCGCAGCTCTGGAGACCATCCTACAATGAGACTCTATGAAACCAAATTTGAGTCATTGTTACCTCTTCGAGGGCGAGAACGTGTTTTGCCCAGTTTATTTTAAGAACAATCTGGCACAGTCCCTAGTATACCATGAATTCTTTCTTTGAAAAAAAAAGTTAGATAAATCAAGAATAACTAAGTAGGAGATACCCAACTAATTATAATGGCAACAATGACAATATTCATTGAGTATTTGCCTTATGGCAGGTGCCACGCTAGACACCTGTGTTATATGTACAGCCTCACCTGAACCTCACAACCAACTCGAATGTAGGAACTGTCATTAAGAGATGAGGAAACTGAAGCACAGATAGGTTGTATGACTGGCCCAAGGTCACACAGCAATCAAGGATTTAAGCTCAGTCAGTCTAACTCCATGGTCCGAGCTCTTATTGGTAAAGCTAATATCAATATTTGGACATTCTGAACACCTTTGTAGTGCCCCTGAAGACTAAAATGTTCCAGGAACAAATTCAGATCTGCCAAGTGATCCAAGGCATAAAACAAGGATTACACTCATAAACTGAGCCTCCGAACAGGCGCCTGGTCAATATGGTGCCTTAGGGTACACTGACAGGCGAGAGACAGTGGAGAAATTTAAGGAAGTCACACAACCATAGAGAAGCAGGAAGGTGCAAGGTGAGGCCGACACTGCACGGAGCGCCTGCCAGGAGAACTGATCTGTGTACTCAGTTTTCAAGAAACACACTCTTCTTGAGCACTCAACTGAAATGTTAGAAACACTCGGAAGAATTAGACAGTCAAGGTACCTGCCCTCATAAGCTTCCGTTTTGATGGGAGAAACCAAGCATAATGCGGCAAACCAACCCAGATCATGTAAAACGTGGCAAATGCTAGGGCAGCAACAAAAAGGGGTAATAAACAAGCAGTGACGGGGTGAGGTGGAGACTACTCTAGAAACAGTGGGCAAGGAAAGCCTTTCCCCGGGGGTGTCACTGCCGCAGAGGTTTGGACGAAGTAGAGAATAGATCCCTGCAAAAATCTGAGGGACGTTATATGATCTGGTAGAGGGTTTTAAAAGATCCCTGTAGCTGTCAGGTGGAGAACGAACTGTCACTAGACTTGTTAAGAGACTTTTCTCAAAGACCAAGGGGGTGGTCATGGCTTAGACTTGGATGGAAGCAGGAGGTGTGAGGGGTAAAGACATAAGGAGGCACTGGAGAGGGAGGGAAAGGATGTTACCTAGCGTGCAACCCTGGGAGCTGCATGTGGGGAGAGGCTGCTGGGATCCCACAACCACTTTGGGATATGTGTGTCCTCTTCCCTTAACCTGCCTATCTGTCCGTTTCAGGAGACAATCAACTTCATCAACATCAACAGCCAATATCCAAAGGTACCGATGGCACTAAAGGAACCTGAACCCTTCTAGTCCCAATGCTGTCCTTTGAGAGCCCAAGTCCAAATTTCTCTAGGACAAGGGTCAGCAAAATTTTCTTATAAATGGACAGAGAGTATTTTCAGCTTTGTCGCCACTCGGTTTCTGTCACAACCACCCAGTCTGCGAGTGTAAAAGCAGCCATAGATGATGTGCAAACAAATGGGTAGGGCTGTGTCCAATAAAAATTTTATGGGGAAATGAGATTTTAATTTAATATAATTTTCCCATGCCACGAAATATTCTTCTCCTTATTTTGATTTTTCTTAACCATTTGTAAGTGTAAAAACCATTCCCAACTCATAGGATGCACAAAAGCAGGCAGCGTTTGGCCTGAGGGCCATGGTTTGCAGACCCGCGCTGGAAGAAGAGAAGCATCTGTAACATACCCTCCCCATCTCCCCACCCCCCATTCAGTTTCTTAGGTAGCATCACTCCTTTGGGCCCAATATATGTCACACTGCATATCTTACATATAAACATAAGCCAGATTTTTTCTTCCCTGCCACAGAGTTCCCCTGGAGACTCAAGGGTTCTAATAGCCAGAGCGAGCGCATTTTGCCAACAATCCCCTCTTTCCATGATGGAATTTAATTATTTGGCCTGAAAAGCATTTAAGCCTCCCTATACAGAAAGAGTCAAATAAATAAATAATAAAGGGGCACATTTTGATAGCACCTGCCTCAAAGATCTTAAAGGCATTGTCATGCCTACTTTAATATTTTATGGTGTAGAAATGTGACTGTTACCAGGTCATAAAAATATACTGCTTCTTATACCAGGTCAGAATCCAGGGGCAGCCATCGTGTTTTGTGGCAGGACACAGACAGCCAGCCGGGAAAGAGGACAGAGTTACCTTTTCTGAAAACTGAAGAGAGCTATTTAAAGATGATGGGCCAGATAAATGCATATTGGGTAGATTTTTTTTCTCTCTCTCTCCTTCTGCATCCCAAAACAGAAGGTTTCAGAGTCTGCCAGCAGCAGCTGGCGCAGCATTCATTATTTACCACTCAAAAGCCAAGAATCTCAGCTTCTGACCCTCCATTGTTGCTTAGGCATATTCTGGGAAGAGCTGAGAGGTGGGCAGGTGTTTCCTGGAGCCAGTAACACATGGTCCCTATGCAAACACTTCCAGTCTTCAAGTTGGGAGCATGAGCACTGATGTACCTACCCCACGGCTTACATCCTGGAGGAAAGACTCCCTCAGCACCACCGACTGAGAACAACGCCGTCACAGGGCCGGGGGATTCATCCCCTCCCTGGGCAGCCTTCGTCATGACTGGAGAGAGAACTGGTGGTCGTTTAGTTTTCCCAACAATCCCTGAAAATAGGAACCATTTTAATGCCCATTTCACAGAAAAGGAGACTGAGGTTGTTTAACTTGTTAAAAGTGGCACAGCTAGGCAATGGCAAAGCTGGAGTTTGAACCCTTCGTTACTTGGCCCCTCACGGAGACTGCAACCAACCCTCTCATCCTCCTCGCCTTCCACCTTTCAAAACATTTTAGTGTGACAAAGTTCTCCTTAATATGCAAGCTGCCCTAGTTCCCACCCAAGAAAAAAAAATCTATTTCCAAGGCTGAGATGTAAAAATTGAGGGAAAAGAGAGGAGTAATAGTTCTGCAGCTAGAGTTAGACACTAACAAAGCTAATCACGAACGTACAAGTAAACAAATGCAGAGAGAGGTTTCTGGCACCATACAACAGAGATTAATTAATCATAGATTACAATGGAATTCCTATAGAATTACACTTGATCCAGACCCCAGAATAACAAAGGAATTCAGCATGATTAATGCTCTGAATAGCAAGGAACAGCAGAATGATTTACCTCTTATTACTAAAAAGGGCTGCCAGATTGCTTAAGAAAGCCCCGCCTGACCCAGGACATGGCTATCTCCAATGCAATCAGCAATCTGAATTTCCTCATTTGACAGGAGCACCAGTTCTTTGCCAACCCGGCTTCATTCCACACATCTCCTTCCCCCACTTCCTTCCTCTGGCTTCAAGCTGTTTCCCAACAGGCTCAGCTGGGTAGCTCTGGGTGTGCAGAGGGACCAGTTCCGGGCAATGGGCAGCACCAGCACAACCAGCCAGGACACAGGTGCCAGCCATCATACTGGCTCTGAGGTGGGGCGTGGTGAGAGGGGGGTTCCTTTATTTTATCTTCTCATTTTTCCCGTTCGGAAAAACCTCTGCTGGTGAGTCATTTGCAGCCATAGGTGTTTAAAGCATTTATATGAGGGAGAAAGACAGATTGATGCCTTTAGCCCAGCCTGCCTGCTCTGGTCTAGAGAGAGGTCAGGAGGATGACAAGAATACTAAAGCTTAAGACGACAGAGTTGGCGCCAACATGCATTTAAGCAGAGACTAAGAGTCCAGGATTCCTGGACATCATAAAGAATCTATTATCATTGTGGTCACTTTCAGCAAGACTGATTTCATTACCATCTGTCTTCATCCACCACTGCTTGGTGAATAAATATTAAATATGGAACTTTTCCTGGACTCGAGTCACTGAGGCCGAGAGGGAAGCAGCTATGTAACCACATGATGTCCGCACACCCCACAGCCAGGAGGAGAGAGGATGAGGTGAGGGGGGCAGTGGGGAGCACTGGGGGAGGGGGACACTGTGGAGTGAGATAAGATCGTTAGCTCTACTCAGTCGAAAATAAGGGTTCAGTTCTCGGTTGAATAATAATTCTCTTTTCAAGGTGGGCAATATTTAAGCAATCATCTCTCGAAAATTGGTCATTACCACCAGCTAATAACTGATTTGTTAGTTAATAGCCCAAGGTGAAGCCAAGGGCAGCAAATGCTCTGGCATACCTTTCTCTGATGGCAGGATTAACAGATTTCAAGGGCATTATTGCTATTATGAACCATGTTCATTGATTTATAACAACACTAATACGTTTTACAAAAAACTGGGTGCAATGTCCTGGAAAAATTCATCATTGTCTGGTGCTTCGAAGTTGAATAACCACTATCCCACGTCCAAGAGAGACACCCTCTGGTTCTGGGCATCGCCAGGGTTGGGCTCACCCTGGTGGCTTGCACAGCGTGGGGTTACAGGGTCCAGAGAGACGTCATTCGAAGGCGGGGAGCCCAGGCTGTAGCCTTAATTGCAAAGATGCCACTTCTTCCCTTAAACATGTCTTGGCTATATTTTCTAAACCTGCCAGCATAAAGTCTGGAAGAATAAACAGTAAGATTTCATCAGTGCACCTCTCAGGAGTGGGACTGGCACAAAGAAGGAGCGAGACTCTCATTTAGTATTTGCTTCTTTTTTGAAGACATAATCAAGTTTGGGTAAAAAAAAAAACCCTCATAACTTCCCAGTAGGGAATTCTGGGGCTCAGGGTGGGAGCTAATGCCCACTGATGAGACAAGTCACCCCCCAAACAGATTTGCGCAATGACACTGGGTCCCAGGGAGAGGAGTTGTGCTGGCGGGACAAGGCGTGGGGTCCCACTGGCAGCCGCCCAGACAACTCTCCGGCTGAATGATCACCACTCCCATTCTGGAAGTCAAAGCTTTCCTAGGGAGCTGGAGCCATGCCCCCTCACTTCTTAGGACAGCCCTTCCTTTCCCCCTTCTTCCTTAAAAATATAACTCTCATTTCACACTTCAAAAAGTCAGGGCCCCTCCCTCGTCCCAAGGGCAAATCTTAATTCATCTAAACTAGTCGTGGTAATTCCAATTCTCTTCCAGTAATTGATGTAAACATGGGCACGTGGCCCAGTTCAAGCCAATAAGATTAAGGAAAGGTCTGTAGAGGGATTTCTGAGAAAGGTTTTCCTGCTCCTAAAATCAAATGTGCAAGAAGACAGAGCCTCTTTGCCCCTCTCGGGACAACTGGTAGGAGGCAATGGCTGTGACGGGCCACAGCCTCCGGGCAAGCGCGAAAAGGTGTCAGTCCGGGTAACAAAGCAAACATGCCAAGGACACAACCTCAGGGTTTCACTTGGCTGGATCTCCAAGTAAACCAACTCTGCAACTGCCCTATCTTCAAACTTCTTATTTGACACCATAAGAAATGTCCAAAGGGTTATTCCACTTTTCATTGGGTTCCTTTCTACTTACCGCTAATAGCATCCTGCCTGATACCCTCCTCTAACCTGCCTCAGGAAACATGGACAAGGTGGGGTGGGGGGGAGTGGAGGTAGAGGAGGGTATAAGGGGGATAAAGGGTAATGAAAAAAAGAAACATGGATAAGGAAAGCCACAGTGAAAGAGGCGAGAACAGAGTCAGGACAGAAGTTAGGGAAGCAGGATTTGACAGTCCTGGGAACATTTAAGTGAGTTCCACACACCCGAGTGATTCCTTGTACCCCAGAGATTAGGTGGGGTCTCTTCCATGGCAAACACAAAGGAGTATGTATGCTAGCCAGGAAAGCCAACACTTATCTCTGCCAAAGCCCTCAAAAACTCAGAGTGCAGATAGTAGAAATGAGCTGGCATCCCTGATGAAAATCAAGCTGGGAAGAATATCAATTTCACCTCTCAGGCTCACTGAATGTCTTTCAGAGCTGCCCGTGGGGAAACGGCATTGAGGGAAGGTGGTTGCTTGGCTCTCTCGGGGTAAAGAAGAGAAATAAAAGGTGAGGATTCATAACAGGTCGGCTCACTAAGTAAAAGTTCGCTCTCTGCCTGCCATGCATGGACACCGCGTGGCAGGACGACAGAACGGAACAGAAGACGACAGAACTTCTCAGAGCTCATTCCCTGCGGACACCTAACAAAAGGTGATCCTGGGTTTCTTGAAGAGGCCAATGTAAAAATAAGAGCCTCGACAATTCGTTAAGCAGAACAGATTTTCATCACACTCAAATCTGTAAGCCACGCCGCTGACTGGTCCACAGCCAGCAGAGGCGCCTGAAACCGGCATTCTCTGTTGGGAACAGTGTGTGACCGTCTTGCAGCTTCTGCTGAGGCAGAGGTTTTCCAGCAGCTGAAGCTCCCTGTTCAACCTCTAAAGCTGCCAAAGTCGGAGGAGCCAGAGGAAGAGGAAAATAATGAGGAGGAATATTTGGCTATGAAACATACTATTTTGGAAAGAATTTTGATATCGTTTTTTCTGATCCATCATTTTTTTACTGAGCTGAGATTAACCAATCAAAGTCATCAGTTAGTTCTAGGCCTTCCCGAAAACAGAATTTTAAATATCTCTTAATTCCATCAGAAAAATAGTATGACTAGTTTAAGAGAAAAATACACCTTACTTATCCTATCTATATAGAAAAAAAAAAAAAAGAACTTGTCCTTGCTAGTTACAGAAAGTAGAAAGTAAAAGAGGTTAGTTCTACCTCTACTCTGAAAAAAAAAGTCCAATGGATCTTTCATGAAAAGCATTCTGACTTTTTTTTTTTTTTTACTAAGCCAAACTTCATGATGGGGCCAAGTTGCCTGCCTACCTCCTTCCCATTTTCACTCCCACCATCCCACTCACCGAACGCTCCTTCCCCTTCCTGCAGCACTTCGCAGGCACTCGGGTCCCTGAACCAGTTCTTCCCCACCGGGGGCAGGCATCCCTCACTCCAAACATTTCCGTCTCTCCTCACCCACTGTGCCCCCATCAAAAACTCACCTGACCAATGGGCCACCCCTTTAGTGTCAGGTGTTCTGCTCAGACTCTGAGATGCTAAATGCTCTTAGTGGGTACAAATGGGTTAATTTGGTACCTCTCTAGGGTAACCTAGAAGCATTTTTATAGGAACCTCCTGGTTTGGGATTCTGATGAGGAGTTTTAAGTACCCTGGAAAACTTGTGAAGGAATTTGGGAAAATACAGTGGTGTCTTGGAACTTATCATTAATTTTCATTCTGGATCTCGTGCTGAGTGCTGAAATTGACCAGTACTGAACGATGACGCATTTTCTCTTGCGGGGCAGCGTTGTGACTCATACAAGGTCAAGCAAGTGCGACAAGTCCTGAGCCAGTGCCGAGCAGTGAAACATTTTTTCCTCACCAGAATGCAACAAGTGCAGGGTTTTGACGAGTGCTGAAGCAGATGAGTACTGAGCTGTGACTATACTCCTGAAAGTACACAGGGCAAGCCATTGGAACTCACATAGTTTGGGACTGGTCATCTGAGTTCATCCGAATAGGTTCTGCAGGTTCACACGAGATGCTCCTCCTATAAGACAACTCACAGAGTGGCAGTCTTGCTCCACAAGACTCCAGTGCTCACCTGGCATTTGCGACAAGCTGTGAGCGCTCAGCCCCAGCACCCACCGTTCAGTTGAGTCTGGACAGTCATTTCCCTTTAGGAAGGAAGAAGATGATCCGCTTAACAATGGCCACCTTCCCCTGTGTTCAACAGGCAGGCCGATTAGAGTAACAAACACCACCAGACTTTAAGAGCCTTAAAACAGTATAGATTTGTTTCACAGTGTAATGCAAGCAGCTCTCCCCAACGAATGATTCAGAAACCCAGGCTGCTTCTATTTGGGGCTGTGCCATCTGCAATCCACAGCTGGTTGACCAGGTTCCCTGGGCTTCGCCTCTGAGCCAGGGGCACAGAGAGGAAGGAACATGAAATCAAAGGGGGGTTGTGGAGCCCTGCCTGAAGGGCCAATAAAACTTCAATGCTCACGCTAGTGGCCAGAACCCAGTCACATGAGCACCTAACTGCAGAGGAGGCTGGGAAATGCAGTTTAGCTGACTACATGGTGACCAAGTCACAGTGTAGGGAGCAGTATCTGCCCGGGAACCCAGAGGGCTGATAACTGTCCACTCACTCCGCACAGGCCCATTCCTGACCCGCAGCTACAACAGACTGCATCCGACCAGACTCCATCTTTTCTAACTGCTCCCTCCAAGGACTTCAGTTTGTGAGACCTGACAAAGACTCTTTGCTTGACCAAACTTTAACTGGGCTCCTGAATCTTCTCCTAGCCCATGCACCTGTCTCCTAGGTGCAGGTCCTTGTAAATCTAGTTTTAGCAAAAAAAAAAAAAAAAAAAAAAACCCTGCTAAGTCAGTTTAACCAGAACCCCCACCTGAAGTATCTGATCACCCTCAATATGCGATCAGGTTCTTCACCCCCAGATAGCCCCAAAGTGATGTCTGACTGCCCCGGCCGGTCTCCGGCAGGAATCTTGCTAAGGCAGTTGAGCCAGAGGCACCTTATCCCTGATGTTTCCTCTTAGTGATGTTCCATCCACTGCCCCCGCCCCTGCTCCTTGGCTACAAAGTCTGACTTGCCCGTGGTGTTTTCAGAGTGAGCCCAATCCCTCTCCCACTGTGAAGTCCATTTGCAGTGGTCCCCGCACCTATCGCAATGGTCCTGCCTAAAGTTTGCCTGACCGTCTTTAACAACTGCCACTGAATTTGTTCTTTAACAGACTGAAAGCTTGACCCTTAGGAAGATAAAGGCTGAAGAGTTAGATACTCTGAGTTCTAATCAATTCTTCTGGAAAAATTACCTTCAATTTGAAAAAAATTTTACATCTTCCAGAATCTTTCACCTTCCCAGAAAAATGAAAAACTAATTTTACCCTTTAGGAATGTTCTGCTCTACTCCCAAAAATTTACTCATAAGGCCTGAGAACAATATACAAGGAAAAGACACACAGGCCTTGGAAACCCTGCTCCACACTGAGTCTGAGCCTGTCTCTCATGTGGATCCGCAGCACTTCTGTTTGGTTGGCCGCTTCACAGAAAACCACAGACAAAGGAGGGCTGGTCCGAGGGTTGCCAAGACTCCTTTGATCCAGGAATCACTTTATCAAGGCATTCACCACTGGTGATCCAAGTCCACCCACCCCATCCTCAAAACACCCTCCCAAAGCGCCTGGGGCGGGCGGGGCGGGGGGGCGCAATTCACTGCTTCCAGTGAGACACCAGTGAGGTGATGTCTGGTTCGTATTCAACAGGATAATTACTAATTCAATACCAAATTATTAATTTATGCCAGAAACTAAAGTATGAATGCTGTCATACTGCAGCATGAATAATAGAGGAGTCCAGACCTCGGACCACACTTTGAGAGTCTCTGACACGAATGATTCCTACTCCCAAGTGGCCCCATCTGCGCAGAACCACGTGACCAGTTACACATGTTGACAAATGTGTTCCCTTGTCAACAAATGTTGAGTATGAAAATATTACAAGCAAAAACTTCTTTTTTTTTGGCTTTAAGATGAGAGAGTCTTTTTATCTCTTAGGTTATTTATCCTGTAATCTCTAGATTCAGTGTGTACTTACTATTTGCCACAAACTTTTCTAGAAGGCTTTCCATGTTTTATTCCTCTTACGTGATCTAGAAATGCAAGTGGGAGAGAAACAGACTAGTTGACGAAACCAGAACAAATCCCAGGTCTAGGGACAACGAAGGTGCCCGCCAGCCGACCCAGGGAGATGGCACATGGCGCCCGAGACCGTCATCTGCAAAACTGACCCAAAAAACAGTCTCAAGATTCTGATACCTGTTGAAACAGATACTTAGAGATCAAAAAACAAAGTGGGTGGAGAAGACTGGTTGGTGGAACACTTCAGAGATCACACGACAGAACGTGGTTCCAACGTAGCCTGGAGCTGCATTTAAAATGCTTTATCCACACAGAGAGAAAAACAAAACAAAACACACACACACACACACACACACACACACACCCCCAAATCTAGACTCTAGTCCTGACTCTGCCAAAAACTAGTGAACGGCCTCAGGCACGTGAATGACTGAAACTCCCTGGGCCTTTGTTCTTCACCATCAACTGATGACTGGACTGTAGAAACATCCACAGTAGTCATCTGCTGAATTTAAAAAATATAACAATTACATTTGTTGGCTGTCTTCCTTAGGGCTGCTATGACAAAAATACCATAGACGGGGTGGCTTATAGACAAGAGAAATGTATTTCTCACACTTCTGGAGGCTGGAAGTTCAAGATCAAGGCACTGGCAGATCCAGGGTCTGGGGAGAGTTGTCTTCAGGGCTTATAGGTGGCTGTCTTTTGGTTGTGTGCTCATATGGCAGAGAGCACAGGGCAGGAGGCAAGCTCCCCCTGTATCTCCTTATAAGGGCACCAATTCCATTCACACAGACTCGCAGCCATGGCCTTGCAAAGGCCCCACCCCCCCATACAATCACATTGGGGGTTAGAATTTCAACATGTGAATTTGGGGGGAACTTGAATATTCAGCCTATGACACTGTCCAAAGGTTTGACAATTTTACTCATTGATTCCTTCAAATTGTTGACATGGATGCAATTGAGTCCTGAGAGTTTTCATAACTTGGTTATGCCTTAAATCTAGAATATTCTGAGAGAGCATTTCTCAGAGCACATTCCGTAGACATCAAGTTCCAAGAAAAGCTTCTACAGTAGAGCCAATTTGGAAAACATGGCATATCATAACTTTATTTTTAGGTATTCATTATCTGTATTAACATATTAAAAACCCTAAGAAGTTCTGAATCAAAACAAACACACAAAAAAAACTTTGCTTTGTTTAGCCCGTATCCCTTGAGTCCTGCAGACCACCATCAGCACCTGCACCTTCTTGTGTGGTTTATAGTCATAATCTTTCTGTCTCTCTCCCTCCCTCCCTCCCGCCTCTCTGCTCTCTGCTCGCTCCTCTCTCTTCAAAAGCCTGCTCCACCTGCTTGTAGAGCGAGCCTGAGTAGCCCCAAATAACACATACTCTGAAAGCAGCCCTCAACCAACAGCTGATAAGAGATGGAGTGTAACTATCCCTACTCCCTTGTGGCTTGGTGGGGATAACTCTGAGACATCTGCTTTATACTGTCTCCCAGGGGCCTTAAGTCCCAGCCACCCACCATGGTTGCCGGCTTGATAAGGCGCCATTTACTAGATGCTTTCCCTTCTCTGTGGCACTTCCCCACTCCCCACCTCCCATGCAGACCAGTTGCACCCAGACCCTGCTGGGGGACCCAAGCTAACATGCCCAGGGTTTCCCACGTATGTGTGGTGACAGGTCAGTCTTCACACAACACTTTTTCATTTGGCAAAAACTCTTTTGGTGGTAAGGGAGAGAAGGCCAACACTAACTGACTAAAAGAAAAAAATCAATTTATTTCAGTCCGGGAACAGTCTGGCTTTCAGCCTGGTGGAGCTCGGGGTCTTAGACAAAGTCACAGGGACTCTCGCAGTCTCTGGGCTCTGCATTCCTCTGTGTTGGCTTCGTGCGAGCAGGCTCTTTCTACAAGGCAGAGAAATGACCATCAGCAACCCCAGAGAAAACAGGCTTATCCCTGCCCGTAGTTCCAAAAAAGGGCCCTAAAATGTATCTCAGTGGACTGTGGCTGGTCACATCGCCATCCTTGCACAGATTCCTGAGACAGGTAAGATGGACCATGCTGACTGAACAATCCTGGGCCAGGTTCCCACCTCTGGACTCAGTCACACCTAACCCACAGGGACCAACAGTAGGGAGGGGTGGCTCCTTGAAGGCCAAGCAGGCTGTTGCTGCCAACAGAAAGAAATGGCTTCACCCAAAGAAGAAAGTCCCAAAGAAATGGGCCGCAAGGAGGATAATACTGAGGCACACCATCATTAAGTTACCCAAGGTTAAAGAAAAGAAGAGAATCTTAAAAGCAACAAGAGAAAAGGAGATAGTTACCAACAAAGGAGTTCCCATTAAGACTATTAGCTGATTTCTCAAAAGAAACCTTGCAAGCAAGAAGGGCCTGGAAAGAAGTATTTGAAGTCATGAAAGGCAAGGACCTACACCCAAGATTACTCTATCCAGTAAAGCTATCATTTAGAATGGAAGGGCAGATAAAGTGCTTCCCAGATAAGGTAAAGTTAAAGGAGTTCATCATTACCAATCCCTTATATGAAATGTTAAAGGGACTTACCTAAGAAATAGAAGATCAAAAGCTATGAATGGTAAAATGGCAACAAACTCATAACTATCAATAACTGAACCTAAAAAACAAAAACTAAGTAAACAACTAAAATAGGAACAGATCAAGAGAAATGGAGATCACATGGAGGGTTATCAGTGGGGAGAGAGAGGGGAGAATGGGGGAATCTTCAGGGAATAAGCATAATTGGTAGGCATAAAATAGATGTGGGGGGAGGTTAAGAATACTATAGGGAACAGAGAAGCCAAAGAACTTACATGTGCAACCCATGGACATTAACTAAGGGAGCAGCAGAATGTTGGAGGGAGAGGGGTGCAGGGCGGAGGGGGGATAAAGGGGAGCAAAAAGTAAGAAAACTGTAATAGCCTAATCAATAAAATACACTTAAAAAAAAGAAATGGCTTCAGGGCCCAAATAACCGACGTCCACTCTGCTCTTCCACATTCTACAGCGCTCACTGGGGGGGCTGCTGCTCTACAGCGTCCACACCTACCCGCCCCTGCCCCCGACATTCCTGGAACAGTCTCTCCTGGAACAGGCGGAAGGTGCACTCTGAGAACAGCTGGGTCTCTCTGACAATGTCAGGTCACCCCACACACCCCTCACACACGGCCACGCCAGTGGTGTTGTCAGTTCTCCACTTGGCTTCCTGGTTCAGGCAGATTTAAAGTATAGATTATCGGCACTGGCATTTCTTGTCAAAAGAACAAGATATTCCACCAATTATTTTCCATCAACCTAGAGTGGCATGATTCATTTCTTTACTCTTCCTATCAAGGAAGGTGATCACGTAGCCTAAGCAAACAGGAGAACACATTTGCACACTGAAGGGACCGAAGAATAATAGAGGTTAGGAAGTGTGCTCTGCAAACCACCCGTCCACTCCTGAAAACATTCGTTCTCTGACTTTCTTGTCTTTCCCACAGGGAAAAAAATTAAAACCCAGAAACAAAAAAAAAAAAGAAAAGAAAAACAGAAGAATCTAACTGCACACTTGTGGTTTTATTGGTTTCCCTAGAATTTACTACAATGCCAGAAATTAACTTACAAATAATGACAAGCATGGGACCGCAACCGGCATCACGTGAAGAAAAGGAAAACACCTCAGGAATGTTATAACTGGCATGGAAATACTCTTCTGTGGCTGGAAGAGACGAAAGAGAAGGGCAAGTTCACATACCAGCCTTGGAAAGCATCATTGTTTTCATACTCTGGAACAATATAATGCTGTCTTCCTCAATTTCTCTAGTCCTCCTCCCTCCCGGAGGAGTCTCACGAGGCAGGGACACCCGACTGCGTGACCAGAGGAGCCGTGGGGCCACTTCCTTCCCTCCCGCTCTGACCACCCTCTACTTTTTTGAAAGAAGGGTCCTGTGTCATTTCCATTTAATGGCTACCCTGACAAATATCAGTATAATTACTGATGTCCATCATTAAAAAGATACATTATGTAAAATCGCATGATTTCAAAGTTCCTCGGTCTACCAATGACAAGCAGCTTTTAAAATACAGAACAGTGGCTGCCTTTGGCTCGTGCAGCGTGGTGTGCAATGACCTGGGGAAGGGCATTCATTAAGTACTGCTCTTCCTGCCCCAGGGGCCACACCCATCTCGCCCAAGTGCATTGCATCTGGACACAGCCCGTGTTCACAGAGACTCGACTCTCCCCCAGGAGTCCTAGCACAGCCTCAGTACGAAGCCTAGGTAGTCCATGGAAGGAGGAATGAGCTGTAAAAACTTGGAAAGACTCACTATTAGGAGGCCAGTAAAAAAATGGTAACACATCACTTCCATTCAGCTATGAAAAAAAAAAAAAAAGATTCTTCCAAAGACTATTAATGATGTGGGAAAATGCCAACAATAAAACTTTTTTAAGAATGAGAAGAAATACACTCAAACATTAGAAGGATCGTTCTCTCTCTGGATGATAAGAGTATCAGTAGTTTTTTCTTTTTCATTATGTTTTACCCATGTTTTCGATAGTGAATATGTTACTTGATCATTGGTGGGAGGGGGCAAAGGCTAAATATTGAAAAAATACAGAAAAATCTCTGAGAGAAACCTGTAAAATGCTGATAGTACCAAGTAGGACGTAAGCACAAAAATCAGAGCCCTGATCATTCCCTTCCCCATCAGTAAGTCACCACCTCCTCATATATACTGACAGCCCCCCAACATTGGGACCCCCTAGATTGTCAGTGCCACATCACAGCTTCATCCTCCCCAAAATGCTTAGTGCAGGGCTCTGCACAAAATAGGTGTTCAAAAAATGTAGTGTGCATTGATTTAGGACAGCATGGTGGTGTCAAGATGGGTGTGATCAGGCAGGAACCAGCAGAGGACAGGAAGACCTAAGGGTCCAGGTGTTCTGGAGCCTTGAAATTTCAGGTAAGTATCTGAAATCAGAGAACCTGACTGAAGATTCCAAGGCCCAGGAAGTCAGGGGTTTGGGTGACTAGGTGATCAGAACAAGCAACTAGGAAGTCAGTTGAGTGAGCAGGCCTGAAACCCAACCCAACACAGCAAAGCAGCGCTGAGCCTGCCTTCAACTCCCCCCTGCAAGGGGGCCCGGGCGTCAGTGCGCTGTGTGGCTCCCCGGAGCTGCCCCCTGCAGACACCAGGCCCAGATGATTTGACTAAAAACAACCCGGCCACAGAAATTTAGTCAACTGAGCAATTTAGGCTAACAGTACAGCATTTGTTGGAACAACCTAGTCTCACAATAGGTCTTTTAAAATGACTTTTATTGTTTTTCCCAAAGTTCAAAAATAATGCCTTCTCCTCAGAGAAATATATTGGATAGCTAACAAGCATATCAACTTAACATGTCCAAAGCAGAGCTCCTGAACTTGTCCCCCAAACACCACCCTCCTGCAGGCTGCCCATCTCAGCTAACACAGTTCCACCCTTCACTCACCCAGGCCAAACAAGGTGCATTCATTCCTGACTACTTTCTCTCTCTCGTAAGTCCTATAGACTCTAATTTTGAAATATATCAATAATTCAACCACCTTTCACCACTTCCATGGCCATCACTTTGTTCCAAACCACCATCACCTCTCACCAATGGTTCCTGCTTCCACCACTGTCTCCACTTTAGATGATTCTCCAAAGGCAGTCATAGTGATGCGTTTAAAACGTGTCAGATTATGTCACAGCTCTGCTCAGAACCCCCTGGTGGCTTTCCATCTCACTCCCAGTGAAAGCCTAAGCCTTCACAAAGGCCTGCAAAGACTCCACAAGAGCAGGCTCTCCCACTACCCCTCTGACTCACCCTCTCCTACTCTTCCCCGTGGTTGGCTGCGCCAGCAGCTCTGGCCTCCTTGCATACACACGCGCGCGTGCACACACGCACACACACACACACTCAGTATGCTCCCCTGCAGGCCTTGTGCACTTGCTCTTCCTTCCACTAGCATGCGTGTTCCCCAGATACCAACCCAGCTCACACCCTCATCTCCTTCATCTCCTTTAGGTCTTCATTCAAGTTGCCTGGACAGTGAGCCCTTCCTGAGGACCTCGTTTAAAATTGGGACCCTTCTCCCACACTCCACCCCCTTCCCTGGCTTTATTGTTCTCCATGGTACTCGTCACGGTCTAACCGAGGATGCATTTTCCTTAGTTCTTTTGTCTACTCCCTCTCCCCACTAGTGTGCACCTTCAAGGGAGCAGATATTTCTTGTCTTCCTTCTTTACTGCTGTATTCCCAGCATAGAGGATATGGCTAGCATTTAACTTGATAACATTTTTTGAATGGATTAATAAAATACAAATAAGCAAAATGATTCCACCCACCCAAGGCAAACAGTTGCCCAAATAGTTTTCTATACGTTGCCATTACCATATAAGTCTAGGACCACACCGCATGTACTGCTTGCACCTGCGTGTCTGTCTTGTCTCATCAGGAATTATTAGCTATTTGAGACGTTTCAACAAAATCCTACCTTTTACAACTTTTCACTTCAACAAATACCAAAGAACAGGAATAACGGGCTGGGGGAAAAAAACTTGAAATGGAATAGCCGAAATACAGGGATAAAGCTGAGAAGTTAGACTGTAAACGGCAAAAGTCCCTAAGGCTGCATAAAGGGAGCACAGTGGTCACAATCATGGACCAAAATCATCAAGGTTGGAATGAGGGCCTGAAGAACATTCATTTTGTTTGTGTTTGTTCTTCTACTAAATAGTTGGGTTGACTCATTTATTTTTGACTAAATTGTTTTCGGCCCAGTAACCTGGAGCCGGTCTGGGCAGAAGACAATAGGGACATGGGAAGAGCCCAAAGCTCTTGGGAGGGCATCCTGATTCTGGCAGAAGCAGGAGCAGAGAGAGGGCTGGCAATCACAAGGAAACCGTCATAAATGTTCTCCATGGAAGACTTCAGGGCCTGAGACCACGGACATCACCCTCCACTCCAATTCCACCATCCATGACATTAGGACAGAAACACCCGTCACCTCCATGTTCCCCAAGTGGGCAAATAGACACACCAGAGCTCTCTGAGATTTGCAAGGAACCCTCTGGGCCCTGCTGAGTGGGCTTTTCCAGAGCCAAAGCCAGTGGGACCGGATTTTGGAGTCTAGTTGCCCTCCTCTCTTTCTCCCTGCACTGCACGGCAGCTCACAGGAGGTGCCGACAGAATCAGGGCTTTGTCCCACATCCACCACCCTTGCCGTGCTGACCGTTTTGGATCCTTGGGTCCCTTCACGTCCCTCTGAGACCACCCACTTAGCAGGTGTTTTGAGACTTTAAACTGACTTCCCATTATCTGAATAGAGTGGATGATGTGTTTCTTTTCTTTTCTAAGAAAATGGGGCCCTGGTTGGTATGGCTCAGTGGATTGAGCACTGGCCTATGAACCAAAAGGTCACTGGTTCGATTCCCAGTCAGGGCACATGTCTGGATTGTGGGCCAGGTCCCCAGTTTGGGGCATTCAAGAGACAATCAACCAATGTATCTCCCAAAAGCTGATGTTTCTCTCCCTCTCCTTCTCTGTCCCTTCTCTCTCTAAAAGTAAATAAATGTACTCTTAGAAAAAAAAAGAAAAGAAAATGGAAATGAAAGAACTTCTGTTTTATATCATTAGTTCAACTACTGAGGTGAGGTGTCACCAGCAAGAGCACAGGGGATTAACCATGTCCAAAAAGTGATTTCTGGGAGGGGACACTGAGTTAGTGCATACAAAGGACTCAGTCTTCCCATAAAGGGAGGAGAGAGACCAGTCATCCTCCGGCAGCTCAGCTCGGGGCTCCGTCATGAAGAGAGATGAAAGGATGAAGAAATATTATTCTGAACCTCCTCTGTGGCATGCTTTGTATGTTGGTGCTTTTGTAGAAGTTATCTTAGTTAATCCTCACAAAAACCATATTAAAAACAATTACCCGTATTGTGAGTATCATTTTACCAACTTTACAGATGAAGAAAATGTGGCTCAAAGAAATTAAATAATTCTAAGAAATGTGCCAAAACTTGTAATCATCCTGAAACTTCATTATTCTAGTTCAGTCTCTCTATCATGCGGCCCTTCCGGCCTTCAGATGTAACTGAAACGGCGGTCTCTAGAGCGGGGACATGGAGAGTAAGAGGAATGTGCTACAGAATACGGATTTCTTAGTGGGCGGCGAAGATGTTCTAAAATTGATCGTGGCCATGTTTGCCCAACTCTGTGATATACTCAAGTCCACTAGATTATATAGTTTAAATGGATGTATCATGTAGTTCGTGAATTATACCATAATAATATTTAAGGGAAGGCTTTCCTCATCCTGTTATACCAATAAAGTCACAAAAACCTCTTGGTTTCCAATAATCAACATATCCTGAGGACCAATGGCTCTACTTTCTATCTCGTTGTAATTTTATAAAGTGGGCAATAAACAAATGGCTCTTGATGGTAATGATGAAACAGATCTAAACTCCCCCACTGCAGTTGTTGGGGAGACTGCCCAGTCAAAGGCAGCTGAATGGAGGTCAAAAGCTAATCCTAGATGAAAATAAGACAGCAAAATTTCCTCTAGCAGAGTGCCCCTCCCATTTAAAGGCTCTGCCCCCACCCTCCTCACACTTCCTCCTCTTCCATCCCCACCACCATGATTTTGTGGTTACTCAATTTCATTGAGTAAAATTAGAAATTGGCTAAAGAAGCAATGGTATTCTCCTGATTCTATGATACCATCCCTTTAAAATGAATCCCCAATTTAGTAACAACTTTCCAAGAAATAAAAATAAAACATCACATTGTGCACATACACTATCCCCTAATTGAGCATTTCAGAAGTGTGAAAATGTAGAAGGAAATGCATCTTAAAATCAAAGAAATAAAGTAATTTCTATGAAGGTAGTAATCTAGTTAAACAATGACTTCTCTATTTTGATGAAGAACACAATGCCTTTTATAGAATCACAGGGTTTCCTGGCTGGTGTGGCTCAGTGGATTGAGCACCAGCCTGTGAACCAAAGGGTCACTGGTTCAATTCCCAGTCAGGGCACATGACCAGATTGCAGGCCAGGTTCCTAGTAAGGGGTGTGCACGAGAGGTAACCACACATTGATGTTTCTTTCCCTCTCTTTCTCCCTCCCTTCCCCTCTGTTTAAAAATAAATAAATAAAATCTTTTAAAAAAAAGAATCACAGGGGTGATGAATCTTTCATGATGGAAATACAGGCCTGAGACAATGGAAGAAAAAGTGTTATTTGTTAGGGTGAAAGAGGAAGCTTCCCAGAACCTATTAAATACCCAAGTCTGTGCCCCATCCATTTATTTTGCAGGAATGAAGCGTTACCCTCATTTAGCAAGGGTGACAGAGGGAGCAGGAAAGGGTGTGGCTTTAGGCACGCCCACTGAAACCAACGTGTTCTCAAAGGCCTGGGGAAGTGTGCATGACTGCGGGGACTCCGTGGCCAGTGCCAGTATGCTGAAGAACTTTCAGCAAAGGATTGGTAGCTGGACCATCCAATCTCTGAAGAACTGTGCAGCCTAGTTTCTCATTATTCCCAAAAAAGAAAAAAAGAGTGGGGAAGGGACTTGGGAAGCAAATCCCGCCTATAAATGCATGCTTTGACTCTATGGTATTGGACAGCCCATTGCAAGGATGACTTGGGTTGGAAGTAATCATGAAATCTTAATATCTCTGACCCTGGCTTAATCACAGGAGGGATTTCCCCAGCCTAGAACCCCTTGATTTCCCTCTGCCTAAAGAAATAAGACCAGGGACCCCACCACCATCTCAGTCAGAGGGATTAAACAGGATGGAGAGTAAGTCTCTGTTGTGCTACTCTTGCCGACGATTTGATTTCTTAAATCCCAGACTGCCTATGCTCCCCGACTAGTTCACTCCACAGTAGCTGATCAAATCGCATTGGATTTACGCCTGCCCAAACCTTAGGTGTCTGCTTGGTCAGAAACCCAGGACAACTCCAGATATCCACATGATGAAGATTTCCTCATGACAAGGAAATGAGAAATCCCAACCAAATAGTGATAATATGAGATTTTCAACAGTGAGCTCCATGAAGGCAGAAACTACCATATTTGCTGAGACAGAAATTGCAGAGATATTTTGCACAGAGATTTTCTGAGGGAAAATCATGTGAATTATATTTGCCACATAGGAGTTAAAAGTAACTCTAAATTGGAATAACAGATGACAATACTCGCTTGTTTTATAAATACAGCATATGACACAGTAAAATCGAGTAGAAAAGTATATATTCTAGATTTGTACTATTAACTTTTGGAAAAATGACAAATCAATGGCTGGAAATCTGATGTGGGTGTCACTGGATGGGAGCACCAGCAGGGTTATGGGTAAAGAAGGGTCTTCGTATCCGCAGGACTGAGACCGGTAGTGAACCAAAGGATTTTTTAAGTCAGTTAATAATAAATAATTACAAATAATAGTATTTCCATTACAATTTTAACTTTAGACATATCAATGTACATTTGTTCATTAATTCGTACATTCCCATTCCCTGAGAACAGGGCTGTTGATTGAAACTGATCATTTTCTCTCTCTCTTTTTTTTTTTCATACATGAAGCTAATAAAACAATGCCTACAATTTCCAGTTTAGGTCTCCCTAAAGAGTCCTACAAGATATCTTAAAGACACTTTGGAAAAAATCAAAATGGATACAGAATCCTTCCTGGTTTTCACAGCGTTGGTACACCCATCTTTCACAGTTATTTCTCACACTCCTAATTCAATAGCTATATAGATATATTTTTGAAATTTAATTTCATTCTTTTATTTTACTGTGTGTTTTCCATTCTATATGTATATTTTTAATGATTACTTTAGTTAGACCTTACAAAGTACTCAAGTATATCCTTACATATGCACTAATCTGATTTTTGCATATAATTTCAGTGGATTTCTCAACTGCAAACATAGGTAGTTTCTCTGTGGTCCATGAAACAGTAGTGCATTGCAGTAAAAAAACAGAGGGCAATTATATGTCAATCAAATGTCAATAAAACTAGAAAAAAACAGACAAATAAACAAACAGACAAGCATACGAGCAATATCGTTGTAGTCCTTCCTTAGAATGAGAATAAAATATATGAACAGATAAGGTATACTTTCCTAAAAAACTAACAGAAAGGCAGTGTGGACTTATTTGTTAAACCATGTGTGACAGTGTAAAGTAAAAGAATGTACAGTAAACTTCACAGCTAAAAAAAAGAGAGCAGAGTGCTGAGAAACATAAGATCTAGTTCAAGTGCTTACTCTACCTTTTCCTAGAGATATGACCGTGAACAACTCAGTTCAGCTTTCTTAAACTTGGGTTCTCCCTCAAAAAAAAAAATGAGAGTGACTCTAGCAGGGTGGCCCAGTTGGTTGGAGCATTGTCCCACACACCAAAATGTTGCAGGTTCAATTCCCAGTCAAGGCACATAGCTAGGTTGTGAGTTTGATTCCTGGTTGGGGCAACTGATTGAACTGTTTCTCACACCCATTTTTCTCTCTCTCCCACCCTCTTTCCCTAAAATCAATAGACATATCCTTGGGTGAGGATTTTTTTAAATAAGAAGGTGGTCCAAAATCTGAAACTTTCAAGCTATACCCCTAAGAGCTGTGTGTACCCGCTCCCAACAGCCACACACTCTGTGCTCAGAGAGAAACGTGAGGCACAGAGGCGCCCCCATGCACACACACTCACCACACAGCAGCTTGAGGCTGTCTGCTGTGCCTCTCAGGCTTCTGGGTAAGATCGCATTTGGGTTTTGGCATGGAAAAAACTGGAAACTGCTGGAGGAGACAACATCAGAGCTCAGGCCAGCTCTAACTTGGATTCTTCCTTTCATACTTCCATGGGCGCAGGAGGCACTCAAACAAAAAAGTGACTTGCTGATGGTGTCTCTTGTGAGCATTGCAAAACTGAACACTCAACTACCAAGAGCTGCTGGAATTAAGCCTCTCTCTCTACAAGATCCCTCACAACTCTGCACATGTTTAAGATTGAAAACGTGTAGCCTAATTAGCAGGAAAAAATAAAAAATAAAATTGGTATTGCTTTTAAATTGTATTCCCATTTGAAAATTTTACCACTGGGTTTTTTTTAAGATGCATTTGACATTTTATTTCCCTGTTAAAGCTGCGCTCAATAAAAATAAAAGGGAGAAAGGAGGAGAGGGAGAGAAAAGAAAGAACTGAACAAGGAGTCGTGTAGGAGGCCAGAGAACAGCTTGATAAAGATCGCCGGAAAACCGCTGCCTCTAGAAAGTTCAAGAGCCCTGTCATAAATAAACCCGCATAGACCTACAGAGGTTTGACATGTTTAACTAGTTTTTAAATGTGAGCTAATACACACGCACACAGCCATCTAATATGCTTTAGCTTCATATCCTGAGCACTATAAAAATGTCCTATTATTGGTGTTCACGACAATTTAACAGCTTGGATAGATTATGTTCCTTAGGGAAAGAAGGCAGCTGCAATGCCAGGTTCAAGTTCCTGAAGTTCAGATAGTTTTAGGACATTAAAAAAAAAGTTTCCCATAGGAAGAATTAATTTCTCTCAAGTGAAGAGCAAGGAGTGAGAATTTCAATTAATCCTGTATTTTGGACAGAGGTGATGGAAAGTCATTTCACAGGTGACTTTTGCAGAAAGACTTAAACCAGCCTTTTCCCAGGAGACCATATGCAAGTCTGTTAGAAGTATATAAGTATGGAAATATGTAGGAGATTTGCATACTTGTTGTGCCAAGTTTGCATAAACCAACAAGGTCTGCACAGTTGATTCTCAAGTTCACAGTTTACTGCGGCTACCTCTAAGTTAGTTGGTGTGGAGGTTCACTCATCCTTTTTTACCCAGCTAATGTTACTGCCTTGGGTCCCTGAGGGCAGACACATTACTTAATTCATAGAATCAGAGGTAGGATTATCAGGTGTAAGAGTTGAAAGGGTTTTGGCCTCTACCTCTCTGACTTACAAAATTGGGGACAAAATGGCAAGGTCACCTGAAATTTTCCTGCGGCCGCGCGGAGCTGATGAGCCACTTTGGGAAGCACTGACCTACAGAGGGAAAGTGCACAGAAGCCCACCGAGAGCTGGAGGGTGGGGCTGGGGCCAAGGGGTAGTGAATCCTTGTCCCAGCTCTGCTTCCAGCTGACTACGACTCCGCAAGCGACTGAGCGTTTCGGAGGCTTTATTTTCTCATATGTAAAACGGGGATTATATCAAAGACCGTTTTGCAGTGTTTACAGAGTAAAGGAGATGCCTGTGATGCATTCACGGCGACGCTCAGGCTCAGCTCATCATCGTTTAGACTCACTGGCTCATGATGAACTGTCTTTTGCTGCATGACTTGGATGTTTAGCAGCATCAGAAAGGACATACAGATAGAGAATTTCTTAAAACTAAGCAAACTTCTGCAACCAGACCTCCCATGTTCCATATCAGCACAAGAACTAAGATTATTTATGCAAATGACTATACCCTAAAACAAGAAAACTTTTTGTGAACTAAAGTCACAAGTAATTAAATGGGTAGGTCACCAGCATCCCCACCCCCCAATATTCTTCAACAGTGAACAAAGGTCCCCAGGCCCTCTGTACCACCTCGGAGCCCCCAGTACTTTTCACAGTCATGATCCCTGTCTGTCCCCACTTTTCTAAGAAGAACCACGTGCCTCTGGGTCATTGCAGGAACAAGGATACACTTAGGCATTGAATATTTTCCCCCTTTCAGCTCTTCCATGTGGTACAGAAGGAATACAGAAACGAAGCTCAGCCGCTGGGAGCGGGGGGCATGTCGGACCCAGCCCCAGGCTGATTTCAATTTGAGGCATTTCGGTACAGTTACTCCTCAGAGTCACTGAGGACTAATGGTGCAATCCGATTTCGCCGAGATGAATTTCCCATGACAAACGACGTTGGCTCATCAGTTGTGGTCGTGACTGAGTGCCAGTATTTTTCTTCCTCCAAAGCCTGGGCAGGACAGCATGGAGCTCTTATGTTCCCTGGGACATTTGTTTCCAATTTCGAAAACACTGTGAATGTGCTTATTTTTGTAGCTCTGTTAGGAAAGTGCATGGCATTTAGTTTTTCTTGTTGGAGTTAATTATAAATCATTAGGGCTCCAGTGCCCACAACAAAGCCCTTGGACCTTGAAGCTCAACCACTGCTGATTGCCATAGTTCTGCCCACAACCCCCCACCTCTTGCTAAATCCTCCATTCCTCATTATACAGCAGGAGGGAGGAGGGGGCGTTATTTTAAGATGTTTTTATTGGCTTCTAAATGTGAAGCTTTCATTCCAAGGTCTTCTTTTTTCCCAGAGCAAGATAAACTTTGGGGGGTTGTAAATCACGGGACCTCTGCATCCCTTGACAGGGTCCATGTTTAAAAGCCATTCCAGTCGCCTCTCTGATTACTTAGGAAGCTGAGAGAGTTGCCCGCGCATCATGAAAAGGACCCTTTCAGTAGCCCTGGGCCTGTGCCCAGATCTGTTGCTCTAGGACGATAAATCATTGTGTTTGCCCCTTCCCACTTCCATTCCCTGTTTACAGAAAACAGTGTTGTGACCTGGCCAGTAACTTTAGGATGAGCCATTGGCAAGACTGGGGGCGGCCCAAGATGAGAAGTCCCAAGATGGGGGCCCCTCCTCCAACTCTGAATGCCCCCGCTCCCTGCCCATGGCCGGGCACCCACATTCCTGGGCAGCCCCAAGGGCCCTGCTGTCACTACTGGGCCCATCTCACTGCCCAGGGCAGCACCCACAGTGCCAGTCTTTCCACTTGAAACATCCCGATCCTGCGTGGCATTTTCCCCCAGGGCTCTGTTTCCTGCTACAGAACAGATGGGTAATCTAATTTAAAAAAAAAACCTGCATCCACGTATCAATAGGTGCCAACTAGAGAATAAAATGAAGAGGTTTGTCTTCTGCCTTTTTTCACCCCCAAACCCTCTCTTCACTCAAGGCCTTCTCCAGTTGAATCAGAGAGTTCAGCTGGCACTCTTGTTCACCTCTACCCCCAATGCTGGATGGGGCCTGGCACCCAGCAGGCTCTGAGAACTGAGGAATGAATGATGGCCCACCCAGGTTCTTCGTCCTCCCCTTCTAATCCCTCCCCACCCTCCGGCAGATCCTGGTCCTAGAGGAAGGACCAGTGGGGGGGAAGGGGAACCTGGGTGCAGAGCTTGCATGCTTCATAGTTAATAAAATATGTTCACATATTCAAGGAGTGCCCCAGAAGGTTGATGCTGAAGACCACTCAGTCCCACCTGGCCACTTCACAGACGAGGAAACCGAGGCCCAGACAGGGGGTGTTTCCTGTCCAAGGCCACACACTGAGCGACTCCGTAACAGAATCTGATTCGGGTCATCTCCCCATGGTTTGCTGCCTGTTCCTTTCTTTTTAACATAAACCTTCTGGAGAAGAGTAACTTCAGACAGATGTCCTCACCAGTCTCCTAACGAGGATTTACTTTTCATCACTCACACGCACACAATAAGCTTTCTTTTTTTATGGGAGGAGCAGGAGCTTCTGGTCCTGAATGTCCCTCCCCTTCTTTTTACCCCCAGAATCCCCACAAACTGCATACACAATCGTGACCACCAGCTCACAAGCAAACACGCAGAGCTTAGAGATGATCTCAGCATGGCTTCCTCTCAAAGCAGACTGCAAAAGAGGGATTCCAGGACGCACCCATGAAGGTGATGCTGGGACGCACCGAGAGGAAACAAGGGAGGGCAGTGGAGGGAGAAAAATCGAGGAAGGACTTCTTGATGGGCACGTTACCACTAAAGGCTATCAGGGTCTCTGCCCCGCTTGGGATCCTGAGAGGCTGGATGGACACATGCAGAGGGTCCGACACTGAAGGATGAGGAGGCGTGGGCATTCACCCTCCTGTCCCATGTCAGGAGAAAAACAGTGGGGGTGTTAGCCCGCCTGCGCACCTGGCCTGCCCTACAAGCCCCCAGAGTCTCTGCAGCCAGGGAGCCCGTGCAGGCGGGGCCAGGGCCCTCAGCCTGCAGCACAGCTGGCTGTCTACAGCTGCACCCACAACAGATGCCAGGAGCATCCGCTGCAGAGAACAAGCAGGTCATCAGAAACTACCATCACTCCATGAAAAGACTGACCTACTCTCAAGAAGGCCCTGTGTGGGGCTAGAGGTGGAATTTTAGCAGCACAAAGAAACTATATAAAACCAGCAGGAGAAGGCCGGCCTCTTCCTCGAATAGTACTCTTATTCCTAGAAAGTTCTTCCCTGTGCTCATTCTTCAGGTCTCAGCTTTTTTTTTTTAATAAAAAATACTTTGCTAGGGACGTCTCCCCTGAGCTGCTCTCCTGCCCTTCCCTTTGGTCACACACTCTTCCCGTATCCATGTCCATCTTCCCCCCAGATGCCACGTTCTGAGTGTGGGAACACAGCCTTGCATACTTCTATGCTGCCAGCACCTACCACAAGTCCTGGACATAGAAGGTATGGAATAAATATCTCTTACAGGTGTCATTGCAGCTTGTGTTTTATGTAGTTTGATGGTGGGCTGTATTCGTTTGGCAGGAATGAATGGAATTAGTCCTCCTGGCTTATTTTTGAATGTCTGTACTTGGGCAACAAAGCCTCTCCTGTGGAGGGCAGGTGAGGCTGTTTCTCAAAGCAGCTTAAGTCAGTAAAAACTCAGGTGAGAGGATCTCATCCAGTTTCATGAAAGGAAATTTGCTAATACTCCCTCCCTCTAACCTCCTGACTATTTATAACACACAGAGTTACAACTAGAAAAGATTTAATCAGGCTTCCTCTTGCGAGGGTGAAAATTTCGCTTCCGTGTACAGTAAGCTGCATGATTTTATCACAGCCTGTTCTGGGAAGGACGAGCGTCTTCCACTTCAAGATCAGCATCTTCTCTGGATTTTATTTTCTCAGGGGCTTTCACAGCAACAGGAAGGAGCCACAGGGGAGGGAAGCGGCAGGTCAGCTGCCCACAGACACAGTGGAGGGAGAAGGGACGGCAGAGACAGAGAAGAGCGTGGGTCACTCTTAGGGCACCTTTCTCCAAGAGTCGGTCAATGCACTGGGACAGGATAGATAACAGTAACTCACTCATGCTAACTCAGCTAAAGGGCGGAGGTGGCTCTTGTGAGGACAGAGAAATGCCTCATGAGAAAGCCGGTAAATTTGAACCAGGGCTCAGGAAAGCCAAGAAACAAGGACACTTTGGGGTCTGAATGCCTAACGCGAGAGCGCTCTCTCTCCCCATCCCCCTTCACTCTCCATCTCCTCCCCTTGCCAACTTGTTCACAATTTCTGCTTAAACACAGCTATCATGTGTTCTTTTCTTCATATGTTAACGTTTCCATACTCACTTCTACCACTAACAGGGAACTGGCTCTTTCTTTCTCAATTCTCTGACCCCGAAAGAGGACTCTGACCTGCCCTGTTCGTTTGAACTGGGACAAACTCCAATAATGGGTCAAAGGATATGGACAAGTCTATAGACGAGGCTAACTTGCGACAAGGTTGGACGCTGGCCTGGTCAGTGTGGTGGGAATGAGAAGGGCAGGCGTGAGTCCCAGGCGTACAGCACACACATGCTCTCTTGGGTGAGGGTGCAGGCAGAATTTCCTGAGAAAGGAGTATAGATGGTACCCCTCTCCCAAAAGTGGGGGTGGGTAGCTGGTGGCAGAAATTAAAATCTTTCTAAGATGGTTGTCTAAGAGCCCCTCGTCCCCGTCCCTGTGCAGGCCCCTGTGACTCTCCACTGGGGGGTTGCTCAATAACATAGACTTTTGCAGATTAGGAGTTGAACCAACCCTCTCTCCAGATCTACATTCCAGATCTTGCTCCTCTCCCTCCATGTCACAGTCTCCTGACACCTGTTCTATAAAGCAATCACCACAAAATATTAGGGACAGCAAGGCAATAACAAAAGTGACAAATTTGTCATTTCCCACAGTAAGATATGTTTTTGCTCTGTGGGTCATTTCACAAGTAAAAAGCTAGCACCTAGATTTTCTGAACAGGTTGTCTCAGCAATAAAAACAATAATCTGCCCCGGCTGGTGTGGCTCAATGGATTGAGTGCCGGCCTGCAAATCAAGGAGTTGCCGGTTTGATTCCCAGTCAGGGTACATGCCTGGGTTGCAGGCCAGGTCCCCAGTAGGGGGCATGTGAGAGGCAACCATACATTGATGCTTCTCTCCCTCTCTTTCTTCCTCTCTTCCCCCTCTTTAAAAAGAAATAAATTAAAATATTTAATAAGTAAATAAATAAAATAATCTATAGCAGCTTAAGAAATGAACTGAGTGGTCCAGTCTCAGAAATCTGTCATAACTGGAAAAATGCAATGAACAACCAAAAATAAAAATAATTTAAAAATAACACATTTCTTCACACGGAAAGGTATACTATGTCCATGCTTAAGAACTCAACATCAACATCATAAAGATGTCAATTCTGCCAAGTTAATATATAAATTTAATTCAAGCCAAACAAGAGTTACCGGTAGTATTTTTATCTATTATCATATGGAAAAACAAACAAGTAAAACTAGCTAGAAAAATCCTATTACAAGAAAAGTAAAGCCCTGGCCGCATGGCTCAGTTGGTTGGGCATCGTCCTGCAAAGAGGAAGGTCACCAGTTTGACCCCCAGGCAGGGCGCAGGCCTGGGCTGCAAGTCTGCGGGGCGCATACAAGAGGCAACCGATCGATGTCTCTCTGTCACATCAACATTTGTCTCCTCTTTCTCCCTATCTTCCCTCTCTCTAAAAAGAAATAAAATCTTTAAAAAAAAGTAAAGAGGACAAATTAGCACTGTCATATATTAAAATATGATATAAAGCTACGTTAATTAAAGCAGCATAACACTGGCCCATAAATAAACATTTCAGTGGAATATTCCAGTAATGGACCCAAAAAGATAAGGGAAATTAATGTAAGATAAAGATGTGATATTAAAGAAATGGTGTTCGCACAATGGACAGCCATGTGGGGGAAAAAATTGTCTGCATTCCTCTAAGCTAAAAACAAAATAAATTACAGATGGAGCAAACACTTGAATATAAAAACTGAAAACCACAAAATTATTAGGAAAAATGGAAGAAATCTGTGTGCGCTCCCAGAGTAGGGAAGGCCGTCTTAGCATGTGTGAATCAGGAGTCATGGAAGAGAAAACTGTTATACTTGACTACACAAAAATAAAAAAGTTTTCACATCAGAAACCTCCATAAACAAAGTCAAAGAATACATTTAAATGGGGTAGACTTTTGCAATTGATATTATAAATGGCTTTGTTCCCAAGCATATAAAAAGCTCCTCAAAATTATTATGCAAAATCAACAACTCAGAATTTTTCAATAGATGCACAAAGGATACAAGCAGACAGTCTGTAGAAAAGGAAGTACGAATCGCCTTCAAATATCATTTGTTTCAATCACAGTAAGTCTAAAGAGGGGAAAAAACCCTGTGTGTCTCTCCTTTTTTCTCACAATACTCTAAAATACTTAACTTTTGACACCAAAGTGTTTGTTTTCCACACATGAAGCAATTCCGCCACTGCAGCTGGGAGCCCTACAAAAACACCTCCATCCTGACACTAGCTACCTGGAGACAGCACCAGGGCCCACAACGTAAGGGCTCAGTCCTGCGAGGCTTCGGGTACCACTTCATCACTTCAAACGCCAGTCACCAATCCAGGTTGTCACCTGCTGCCTGTAAGTCAGAGGTTCCTGTGACTCCTGCCTGGGGTTCAATGAACGTGCTAGATAGAGCTGCTCACGGGGTTCAGGAAAACAGTTACCGTGTAGAGTACCACTTCATCATCGAAGGGCAGAACTCGGGAACAGCTAGAGGGAAGAGATGCATAGTGCAAGGTGTAGAAAACGGAGTGTGGAGCTTCCACACTGTCTCTCCCAGAGCCTCTGCGTGTTCACCAACCCACTCTGCAGACCCATTTTGGGTTTTCATTAAGGTGTTCCTACGTAGGTATGACTGATTGATTCAAACCTCCATGTCCTCTTCACTCCAAGACGGTGCTGGAGGAGACTGAAAGTTCCCACCCTCTAGTCCTGCTTTGTTTCTCCTGGCAACCGATCCTATCCTTTGGGGCTTTCCAAAAGTCACCTCATTAATGTAGATTCAGGTGTGGTTGAAAGGGGTTTGTTATGAATAACAAAAGACACTTCTGTCACTTGGGATACTCCACTGGGTTTAGGAGCTTTGTGCCAGGAATCAAGGACAAAAACCAAATATATATATTGTTATGCCCAATACCTAATATTAAATCTCACTAATTTTAAGTGCAGTTAAAATTATAGTGAAATACTATTTTCACCTCATCAAATTGGCCACATGAAAGAGTTTGACTTCACTCTGTATAGGGACCAGCGAACAACCTCACACATGACTCAGGGAAGGGCATGACCTGCTGAAAGTCAAATGCAAACACCCTTCGACCCAGCAGTTCCACTGCTGCGGCATTCAAAACCCTGTCCAGAACTGGAGTCAGTGCACTTTTCTGTGAAGGGCCAAGCAGTAAACATTTTAGTCTCTGGGCTACGTGCTCTTTGTCTCAACTACTCAGCTCTGCTGCTGTAGTGTGAAATCAGCCATAGATGCTGAATAAGTAAGTGTGGCTGTGTCCCAACGAAACTTTATGTACAAAACAGCTGTAGGGGGATTTGGCCTGTGGGCCGTCTTCCGCCAGCTCCTGCTCCAGGAGGCCGGAGGAGCAAGAAGGCAGAACACACCTCACTATGGCAGAGGCCACTGCTGTCCCCAAACTCCACTTCCTCCCCATAGCACAAGGGCTACAGCCAGGGCTTGGATGAGAGCAGGCACTGCATTTTCGAGCCCTCTGCAAAAATTCTGGGGGCTACATAACTAAGCTCTCAGTGATGTGTGAGCAGAAGTTCTGTTTCCAACCTCTGGCTCATTTGCTGAAGCAAAGTTTCTTAAGAAGAAATCTTTGTTCATTTCCCTGCTCTCACCAGCTGCTGGCAATAACCAGAATGATATCAAAGCCGCCTACTGGAAATGGCAGAGCTGCCCTCAGCCAGAGACCCCAAATGACTGGATGTGGCAGAGCGACCTACAGTCTCACACCTAAGAGAAATTATTCCAGACCTGGTCTGCGGGAACGTTTCTGCTTTCACAACCTCTTTCTGAGAAGTTAGCATTCCTGATAAAATGCTTAAGCAATTTTCTGTGAACTTTAATGGGATTAAGGTTTGCTCTAGGAAACCAATTACCCACATGCCCAATTACCCACACACTCAGTTGCCAACTGTCAATCAAGGGTCTAGTGACCTTTAACCAGACTTTCTTTTCTTTCTGTGTCTAGCCTGACAATGATTAACTGAATTCTTTTCCTATCAAATGTCCCTGCCAAATCTGTATTTGGGAAGTGGTCTTCTAGGGTCCATTACCCTATGTGCACGATCATAATAAAACTTTGATACATGCTCATAGCTAAATTGTCTGAAAGTTTTCTTTAACACTTGGAACACTCTCCTGACACTGTAACATGAGTGAGAAGTAAATTTTTCTTTAAGCCATTAAAGTCTGATCTCTCTTGCAGGTGCCTGATCTACCCTAATATGTTCACACTTTATAAATTTGCTTAAATTTACAAAATGCTTACTTTGTACCAGAGACTGTGCTAAGCACTTTACATGAGCTGTATGGCACCGAGCTCCACTTCTTCTCCCCAGTGAAGGTCGGCAGCTGCACTGGGTGCCAGGCCAGGGAGCACCACCACCACCAAGACGCATCCCTGACAGTAAAGCTCAGCACGCACGTCTTGCTTGGGGGAGACATAGAGAAAATGAAGCCCCTCCTGAAAGACCTATGATTTCCCTGGAGCATATCAGCATCCTTGGGTCAGAACTGGGGTGGGGGGGAGAGTCCTTTTTTGATGCTTCCCAAAGAGAGGCATTATTATTACAGGCTGAGAAGCCCTGCACACTCTTGCTATTTAGAGCTGTCTCCCTGGTCCTTCAGAAGGCAAAGCTTTAAAGGTGATCTTCCAGGCTTGTCTTCTAAAGACCCCTTCCCTTCAGGAGAAAGAAATCATCTCACATTCCCCCCAGAAGACTTGGCTCAGTTTTGAACCAAACTCAAATACAGGCACCACCCATTACATCACTGCCAGTCACTGACACCTGGCAAGTGTTACAGCGACAGGGAGGGGATGGATCTGAGGGAGTGCTTCCAGGAGTAAGAAAGCGAGGGTATAGAAAGGAGGAAGCCAAGAGGCTGAATAAAATGAAGTGAATGCAAAACTTCTACTTGGTGTGATCAAAAGACTCTCCTGTAGAAAGGACCAGAAGGCAAGAGGATCATCGGTAGCAAACTGAACAACATCTGGTATTGGACTATGTAATTAACTACTCGTGTATTTTCCCACATATCTGAACCTCCTAATGGTTCACAGTCATGTTTGGAAATATCAGTATATATATGCCTTATGTAACAAAAATCTTCTTTACTGGGCAAAAGAACTCACCCACAAATTGCTTAACTGGATGAATAACTGAATTCAGAGACTTGATGGGGGAAGAAGCCTCCAAGAGGAGCTTGATGACCACTTTGGGGCTAACACCAGGGTTTGGTTCTGCTGAAAGGGGTGTCTGAGTTGGGGACACAAGCTAGATAGCCTAGGAAACAAAGGAGTCGTCAGAGGCTGTTTACAGTGAGAAAGGAGGACGGCAAGGCTGCTGGCAGAAGACAGAGCAGGGACAAGAGCCTCACTAGTTCTCTGTGTGGTCTATGGTACAAAGCATCCTCCCTGTTTCCTCCCGACATCTTCAGTGAAGAGTCCATTCTGGCTCTTGTGCTCCGGAGCTGGGGATTCACCAAAAACTGAGGGAGGACCGTAAGCACCAGCTACCCACAGGAGGTCCGCTAGCTGTGCAGGGCCCAAGGCCTGCAGCCTGCTGCTTAGTGCAGGGTTATAGGCTTGAAGATAGGACTTTTTAAATCATTGAGAAAAGGTCTGGGTGTTTAAAATACAGTGTTTCGTCGAGGCATACCAAATCAACGTTTTACATTGAAAACCAGGTCCCTTCTTTTTTCCAAAAATGAGTATGCCCAATCCTCACAGCTTGGGAACACAGTAGATATAATTTCCCCATGTCCAGGAATGATGTGACTCTAGCAAGCCCAAGAAACTCCACTAAGACTCCCAGTTAGGACAAGAATCAGAGAACCTGGCTCTCCACTGACAGAGAAACCACCTGTAGGGCCTGCGAGCCACATCAGAGCTCACGGCTTCATGAAGTTCATTTCCTAAATGTAAATTCCATTTTCTTCTCCATTAAGAGGCTGCTGAGACACCATTGGGTGGCACTATTGCTCACATTTTAAAATTTCAGGCTGTCAGGCGGAGTCACGTTTCAAAACCAGCAGTGGAAAGAACAGCAGGGCATTCTCCAAGGAGTTCTAGAAGACGGCCTCCTGCCATCACCAAGACAGTTCAACTACAAAAGGTTCAAGATAAGCAAAATATGGTATCTTGCAAAATAACCCCGCTCATCTGAAAGACACGGTCTATCCGATTCAACGAGCACTAGCATCCTTGCTACAATTTTCATTCCGTCTGACATCCTAATGAGCTCTACTCTTGGTCCAAGATGGATTGCCAGCAATTGCCACTCACTAATGGGAAAAGGCATACTGTTTTGTGGCTTTTCCTTTCCGCAAACACGCTTAAGCCTCGGTTACTCGATTACCCCCATGACTCCTACGTCCATTTACAGTAACTTCTATTAAGGAAAGTTCCACCTCTTGCACTAATGGGAGCTTTGATGACCAACTCAAGGTCCCTAGCTATTACGTTTTGCTCCTATCCCTGCCTGGACTTCCAAGACCTTTCTCAGCATGACAGAAAAATGGATCTTTGAGGAGTATAATGATTCTCATTACTCTTCCTAACACACCCACTTCACTAGCAGACAGCAATCAGCCTGGGTGACAGCCAGTAGATCAACACTGGGGACAATTGTTACAGTTGTCACTGTCTGGCATAACACACACAATGAAATGTTAGCGGCACAACTCTGTATTAATTATAGTTTTCACTGTT
Source organism: Tonatia bakeri (assembly GCA_004024845.1). NCBI lineage: Eukaryota > Metazoa > Chordata > Mammalia > Chiroptera > Phyllostomidae > Tonatia > Tonatia bakeri. The sequence goes on along the minus strand of PVIA01000448.1, from coordinate 184,462 downwards.
AATACTTTTTCACTGATTTAAATAGCTTCTTCCATGCTGCTGCCCCAGAGTAAAACCAGCTATGTCCACTGCTAATGGCATTACAAGGAATGACTCCACTGTGACTATGTATCACCTGTGCCAGCTTTCGTCAGTGGCACAATCCCAGCTGATGACAGCCAGAACAGCAGGGAGAAGGAAGGACCAAAGGCATAAGTCATATATAAAATGGGAAAAAAAGACGACAGAGAATTATACCAAAGTTGATGCAGTGGATATATATGTATATGTGGATACCCCATACATATTTTTATTAAAATGCTATCATATTATGACTCACTCATTCATTCATTCAATAAATATTTACCAAACACTTACTATATGCTAGGAGCTGGAAATAAAACAGCGAATGAGACAGATTCTTCCAAAGCATGTTTTGTTCACAATAAAGTGTTCTTTTTTCTTCTTGAGGATCTACATCTTCCTTTTCAACGGCTTTCTGTTATCACACTGTATGACTGTACCATAACGTATTAGCTACTCCCTTTTTGAAAGACATTAAGGTTCTAATTTGCTACCATTAGTTATATATATATATGTGTGTGTGTGTATATATAATCTTTGTGAACTTCCTTTATTTTTGAATTGACTGGGGTGGCATTGGTTAATGAACCACACAGGTTTCGAGTGTACGACTCTAACACACCATCAGCACCCTGCATCGTGCGCTCTCCGCCCAAAGTCAAGTCTCTTTCCATCGCCACTCGCCCCCTTTGCCTGCTTCCATCTCTGCATCCCTCTCCTCCTCTGGTGATCAGCATACTGCTGGCCACGTCTGTGTGTCACACATACATATTTTTTTGCTATTTAACCCCTTCACCTTTTTCACCCAGTCCTCCCCAACCTCCCTCCCCTCTAACAGCTTTCAGCCCGTGTATCCATGCTTCTATTCTATTTTGTTTGTTAAATTATTTTGTTGATTAGTTTCCACATGTAAGTGGATTCATATGGTATTTGTCTTTCTCTGATTGGCTTGTTTCACTTCGCATAAACTCCCCAGGTCCATTCATGCTGTTGCAAAAGGTAAGATTTTCTTCTTTCTTATGACCAAGTAGTATTCCATTGTGTAAAGGTGCCACAGCTTTTTTATACATTCATCTACTGATGGGCACCTGGGCTGCTTCCAAATCTAGGCTATTGTAAATAACACTGAAATAAACACATATTTTTTTGAATTCGTGTTCTGGGCTTCTTCATATATATTCCCAGAAATGGGATCGCTGGGTCATAAGGCAGTTCCGTTTTTAGTTTTTGAGGAAACTCCATACTGTTTTCCACGGTGGTTGTACCAGTCTACATTCCCACCAGCAGTGCATGAGATGAATTTCCTTTCAATGAACCCTGTGAATACACACGGTTTTCCTGAAGCAGCTCACTGCTTCACACTTTTTCCTTTTTCTCCTCAATACTTGGCATGGTACTTTACATACAATGGGCATTTCAACATTTACTCAATAATCAGTCTGCACAGCCACCCTACCTGACCAAGGGCCCCTGAACTTTCGGCGTGACTTCTTTTAATGTTTCAATGAGAGACTGAATTCTTGAGTTTAAATATATAAACATTTAAAACTCTAATTCTACTTCATAGATTTAAGTTATAACAAACTCCAGTATATTCAAGAGGCTGCTTTTGGGCTTTCCCACCAACAGTGTGGCATTTTTAATATATTCTCATTATTTTAAAAAATCTGTGCTTTAAGGAGCAAATTTTCAAACTGGCCTTTGAAAGGGTCCCCAGAGCCCTTCTGTGGATGGCTTCTGACGTGCAGAAAACCCAACATTTACCATGAGAAATGACCATCGGCACGTCCACAGGGCCCCTCCTAGAGGTCGCCTGGGCACCAGCTCTCGCACGGCACTCTCTCTGTGACCAACAGCAAGGAGAAAAGTCTTCTTCCGCGTCTCTGCAGAGCCTGGACCATCTGATGTGGTTGCCAGTAAATGACAGGCAAGCACGAATGGTGGTTTGTGCTGAACAGGATCGACATGGACTATCACCTATTAAAATGCTTATTAAATGTGCACTTTGCCGGGGTGGGGGGTGGTCATGCAATTACCAAGGGAACTCTGTACTCGCAGATTATGAACAGAACTTCAAAAGCATGCAGCACCAGATACAGCACTCACCAACCAAATTCTGTAAGAAGCATGTCAATGAGGAGATGGCAAAAAAAAAAAAGGAAATGTTGAACTTCAGCAAATTTGCGATTTGTGAACTTGGAGGGTGAGAGGAACTTCTACATACTTAATAATACAGAAACCAGCAAGTGTTGCTTTGCGTATAGAAGTTCAAGAGTGGGGAGAAATGAAATGTGAGCAGCTTACAGTAGGTTTGTCAAATGATTTTGACTGCAGCCCACAGAACGAGAGCCTCACATACACCGCAACCCAGTGCAGACTCACATGTGCATGCAGACACATAACCGAAATGAAGATTTTGTAAAATAATACCATCGCTGTGTAATCTTTTCTACCCTATTCCATCCCATTATAGTATTTAATGAGGTTTGTGACCCGCTAAATTGATTTCAGGACTCACTGATTCATGGTTTATTATTATTAATGGTCAGCAGCTAGCCACTAAAATTAGAAAAAAATATCATCTCCGTGAAAGACAGGAAACTCAGGCACACAATCGTCACATGCCTCAAATTTCAGAGTCACAAAGACCTGGGTGTTAGTCCCAGCTTCATCACTAGTGTATAACTTGAGAAGGTCACTTAAGTTTTATAAGCCTCAGTTTCTCCATCCATGAAATGGGGATAATAATAGTATCTATTATGCATATTAGGCTCTCAAATGATAGCTACCATCACCAAAATCAGGAAGATGATGGTGATGGTGATGTATTCATTCACCTTGAAAAATGTCCCAAAATCCAGGGCAGAACAAGCCCCACAAAATGCAACAAACTTCTCTATAAGCATATGTTTCGTTTCTGAGTTACACAGTCACCCAAATAAAGGTTTCCTAGGAAAATGGTGGTTGTACGTTCCAAATCCTAAAAGGCACAGTTTATAAGATACCATATTTTTCTAACTATAAGACGCACTCTTTCCCCCCAAATTTTGGAAGAAAATAGGGATACATCTTATAGGCTGAATGTAGCTTGCCTGGCTCACTGCGGGGGGTGGGGGGGGCAGTGGAGCAGGGTCATGGGTTATTAAATATTTTAGCACATTTTTTGCTTCACAATTTTTTTCCTATTTTCCTCCTCTAAAACCTAGGTGCATCTATGTCCGCTGCATTGTATAGTCCTAAAAATATGGTGATTCTAAAACAAGTACATATACATATACAGGCTCAGAGCACCTCACAGTAGCCAAAAGGAGAAACCAGCACAAACGACCATTAGCAGAGGAACCGACAAATGCTCAACATTATCATTATTCAGCCACGAAGGGGAGAAAGCGCTAACATATGCTACAACATGGACAAACCTCCAGGCCACAGTAAGAGAAAGAAGCCAGATGCAAAAGTCACCTATTGTATGATTTCATTTATATGACATACGCGGAATGGAAAGCCACAGAGACAGAATGCAGACTGGGGGCGGTCAGGGGCTGAAGGGAGGGAGAGAGGGAGAATATCCTTAATGGGCAAAGGGTTTTACTTTGGAGTGATGAAATGTTTTGGAACTGGACAGAGTGGGCAGTTACACGACATTATAAATATATTGAATACCTAATGTTGCTGAATTGTTTGCTTTAAAAAGATTAATTTTATAATATTTGATTTTCAGTTCAGTAAGTTATTTTTCTTAAATGAGAATGCCTAGAACATGGGAAGAAACCCAATATTACCGTATTTTGTCGTGTATAATGAGCACTTCTTTGCCCAAATTTTTGAGGGAAAAATAAGGACATGCAATATACATGAGTAGTACTAATTCCGTATTTATGTTTTTAATTCTTTTATTTACGCTTATGCATTAAAAGTTACTCTAAAAGCAACAATAATATCCATATACAAAATAATACCCTGTAACATGATCATTGGTTTTGTTTCTAAAAATAAATAAATAAATAATTGAACTAAAAGATTAAAACAAAAAATTCTTTTGCCTGAAAGTTTGGGCCAACAACATGAGGGCGCATTACACACAGGAACACATTATACACGGCAAAATACAGCTGTACTCTTCATTACCAGCCCCCTCCACGTAAATACAATATTATTGCAACACTTTCATTCTTAAACAATTGGTACAATCCAAAGGCATTCAGTCTGTCTTAATAACATTCTGATTTTTTTAAAAATTACAGATTCTCCACAAGAGAAAGAAAGAGAAGGCAGCCTCTTAAGAGAGCAATATATTTAACAACACACCAAACTCCCACAAGAGCCACACAAGCAGGTGGCAGTGAGGCCACCAGTCCCACATCTGTGGGAAGTGCGAAAACATGGCACAGACCTAAAGGAATTAAGTCAATATTAGTGGATAGTTTTCAGAGGCAAGCTTGCTTCTGAAATCCGGAAATGATGCCCACAGTGGGAGGCTGCTGTCACAGGACCGCCACTATTTCAACAAGCTGGAGGAGACAGACAGAGAGAGATTGGGAGGAAGACAGTAATTTTCAAAGAGTTTTTTATATTGAGATATGTTTGGCATACAGCATTTTATAAGTTCAAGGTGTGGCCAACGATTTTGTGCACTAGCCCTGCAGTGTGATTGACACTGCGGCATTCGGTAACGCCTGCACTGCGTCACGTAATCATCATTTCTCTAGTGTTGGGGACATCCAAGATCCAGTTTCTTAGCAAGGAGAATTTTTTTTTTTAAGATTTTATTTATTTATTTTTAGAGAGGGAAGGGAGAGGGAGAGAGAGAGAGAGAAACATCAATGTGCGGTTGCTGGGGGACATGGCCTGCAACCTAGGCATGTGCCCTGACTGGGAATTGAACCTGTGATGCCTGGTTCACAGCCCGTGCTCAATCCACTGAGCTACGCCAGCCAGGGCAGCAAGGAGAATTTTATAACAGAGTTTCGTGCTCTATAATGACCACACTGTGTATTAATTAGGTCTCCAAAACTTACTTATCTACTAGTTGCACAAAATAAAATTTGTTAGGAGCAATGTGACACTCTATATGTAGGTGATTTTTTTTTAAAGGTATAGAACGGGGTAAATCTGGGTTAGCAGCCATGCACTTAAAAAAAAAATAAAGGTAGGGCTTTAATTGACTGCTCTGTGGCTAGTTAAAAAACACACACACTCACACACAAGCAGAAAACAAAGTCAGAGTTCACGGATGGAGTGCACTGTCCATGCATGTCTGAAGGAAGGTAACAGCCCCACTGTAATCACTGTACTAAATACCACATTTTAAGAGAGATGCTGATCCACTGAAATATATTCAAAGGGGAACAAATTAGGTTGGCTAGGGTTCTAGGAAAATATTCCAAGAAAAACCGGAAGACTTTTGCCCAGGGGGTAAAAAGCAAAGAGAAACACAGTAAGAGGAAAATTGCAGACAGTCAAAATTATCCACAAAAAGCCTTCTAAACCACCTGCAGAATACACACAAGTACATAAACACTCTCGTTCTCACACACCGGAGTTAGAAACCGTCCAAGGGAACGAACACATGGAAAGTGACTGTGCAACTAAACGGGTCTCCAGTCTCCGGGATCATTTATCAGTCCCGCGTTTCCTGGAGCTGCTCCAGCCAAACACCACCAACAATAGGGGTCTTAAAACAGCAGAAATGCATTTCCCCACAGTTTTGGATGCAGACGTCTGACACCAAGGTGTCGGTAAGGTCGTGCTTGCTCTGAGACACTGGATGGAGACAGAACCCTTCCTCATGTCTTCTTAGTTTCTGGTAGGGACGTAAGTCCTTGATGTTCCTCGGCCTGCAGCTGCGTCACTGGAATCTCTGCCTCTGTTGTCACAGGACACTCTCCCTGAGTGGCTCTGTCTCCGTGGCACGGTCCTTGTCTTATAAGGACACCAGTTCCATTGGGTCCATCCTAATAACTTCATTTTAAGTTGATTACCTCTGCAAAGATCCTATTTCCAAGTAAGGACACATTCACAGGTACTGGGACTTAAGACTTCAACATAACTTTTTGGAGCACACAGTTCCGCCCATAACAGAGGGATGTGTAGAACAGATTCTCAAGTAAATTTGCACACAGGTTCTAAAGGTCAGGTTCTAAAGTCACAGGGTACATGCATGTAGGTGAGATGGGACTGCGTTGGCCTCGCTACTTAATAGCTGTGGGCCTCTGCCATGTCATACGTAAAGCGGAGAAAATGGCACACACCCTCTCACAGGGCCAGTGTGCATCAGTGAGGTGATGTGTGGGAGCCGCATTGAAAACAAAGCTGGCCCCTTGCCATGTAGGCAATGGCAGCTACGTTCCCTGTTATTTACAGGGGTGTCCAACCTGCAGCCAGTGGGCCACATGCAGCCCAGGATGGCTGTGAATGCAGCCCAACACAAAATCGTAAGTTTACTTAAAACATTATGAGATTTTTTTTGTGATTATGTGTTGCAATGTACTTAATGTGTGACCTAAAACAACTCTTCTTCTTCCAGTGTGGCCCAGGGGTGCCAAAAGTTTGGACACCCTGCATGCTCTGTTGTAGAAAAAGAGGTCAATAAATTCTATCATGGATTCTATAGTGATTTTAAGTGAATTCTTACTGGTAGTAGTAACTAATCCCATTAGGATGAGCCATAAGTGGTCTTCAAAAAACAGAGGCCGCCACTCACAGCTGTGTGTGAGCAGAGGCTGTGTCCATCCATCGGGGAAGGCACAGGATGCTTGCTCTCATCTGAACATACGGGGATAACACCTGCCTCCCAGGGTTACTGCAAAGATTAAGAAAATCACAAGGGAAAAAGGAGAGGCCTGACACATAGAAGGTGTTCAGAAGGGGTTTTATTATTGTAATCCCCTCTGTTACTGAGTCATTGTTAGACAAGGTTCTAGTCCATCAGAAAACTCCCTTCCAACTCTCGGCCAGCCTGACAATGCAGGGACACCCATTGTTGAGTGTATTTTCCTCATAAGAACATCTGCCCCATCAATGTTTCAGGAAGAAATAAATTCCAGGGGGTCTATGGGCTGAGGTTGTGAAGATTCATGAAAATGTTTACTCTGAGACTTCATGGCAGCATTGTGTATAAACAGTTGAGGCTGGAGAAGAAGGAAACACACAGTTAGGACTGAGCACAGAACAGCAGCACGTGATCAAGAAGAACACGGGCCCTGGGTTGGCCAGCCGGGCCTCTCCCCTCTTATGCCAAGGGTGATTGTGAGAACCTCGGCTGGCAAGGCCTTTAGCACAGCGCCTGGCCGAGCAGCAAGCCTGTGACAATGGCGACGACGGTGATGGCGATGATTACTGTGACTGTGACGGCGCTGGTGCCGCCACCATGAGGAGTAATGCTGTGGCTGGTCTTTTCTTGCCTCACATGCACAACTCACACATGCAGCTGCATTTCTTCACAGCCGGTCACTCAGTAGAGAAGCGACAACACCATAAGCCGATGATGAAAATAGGGACGACCAGTGACCATCGTGCACCTCCAGACGTGATACACGGAAACAGAGATGACGTCGTCCAAGTGGAATTCTGGCCAGAAATACGTAACCTGGATATAGTCAAGAGACAACGTCAGATAAACCCAAACTGAGGGGCATTCTATAAAATGAATGGCTTTATTCTTCCAAAATGTTCATGCAATGAAAGGTAAAGAAAGGCTAAAAAACAGTCCCAGAGTAAATGACACCAAAGAAATGTAACGAATGAATTCTCTATGTGATCCTGGACCAGAACATGGACTAGAGGGAAAAAAAAAGATTGTAAAGGACATTATTGGAACAATTGGCAAATCTGGAATATGGTCCATAGATAAAAGTGTTGTATCCACTAGCTTTCCAGAAGGTGATAACCCCACTGTGGCAGAGTGAGAGACCATCTTTGCTCTTAGGAAATGGGCGTTGAAGGACGGAGAAGGGGCCTGAGCCATGTCACCTGTGGTCATAGAACCCAAAACATCAATAACCCTGATGTGTGTGCACACACACACGCAAACACATACACACAGAGAACAAGAACAAGGATGGTAAAGCAAATATCGCAAAATGTTCAGGTTTAGTGACTTTAAATGAAAGGTATTTGGGTATAATCTACACTAGCAACTTTCCTCTAAGTCTGAAGTGATTTCTATGTAAATAACTTTTTTAAACACATGGAAGGGAAAAGAAACAGGGGCAGACACGGCACGAGACTGGCCATGAGCTGAGCCCTGTTGAAGCTGGGTGACGAGAGCCCGGGGGTCGCTCTACTCTTCTGCCTACTTTTGTATGGATTGGGAATGCAAGTCATAAAGCGCCCAGAATAAAGCGTTAGTTCCGTAACACATGTGCATGTGCTCACCCGTGTGACTGTGGAAATGTGCGCATAGCTCTGTGCCCGTGATATGGTGTATGAGCACGTACATGTGTGTGAGCATGTGTGCGCGCACACACGTATGAAGGACAGTGACCGAAGGGTGCAGAGGGCCTGTCCGCATCAAGGCCATGCAGATTACTGATGAAGAAGAGCACAGGCGTTTAGAGGCAGGCGACCGGAGTTTCCAATCCAAACGCTCAGGTGAAACTGGAATTCGATCTTGGGAAGCTTACTTAACCCCTATGTCCCTCAACTTCCCCATCTGTAAAGTGGGAATTATACTAGGAACTGCCCCTTAAGGTTATTAATGACGCTTAAATATATTCATATATAAAGTGCTTAGAACAATGCCTACAATGCCTGGCACTGTTTTTATCTTTAGTAACGTCAGGGGTCATTTTTACGCTCTCCTTTACATTTTTCCTTGTTGTCCAAAAGTTTTTTTAGTGACTTTATCTAATCTGAAGGGAAAAAACTTTTTCATTTTAGCAAAACAAACAAAGAGGAATGTACAGGGAAGAGGGAGGGAGGGAGGAGAAGATTTGCTTCCTGGGGCTAATTCCAGTTTTCCCTGCAGCTGAAGTCTGTGCCTTTATTGGATCACTTTAATTGCTAATATTAGAAAAAGACTTGAGGGGATTTTCTCCTAGAAAATAAAAAATTCTTTTGTAAGGCAAACAGTGTATCTCTGGAGCATTTGTCCTATAATTATGGACTGGAAGTTTCTTAAAGGCGGGACAAACATGAGTGCCCCTCTAAATAACAGTCATCTTTTTCCTTTTCCTTGCTTTAATTTTGATGATTTCTAAGCATACAAAAGTTGGAAAAAATAGTATGAACACCTCTGTGGCTGCCACTTGTATCTCGACAATGATTAGCATTTTTTCGCGTTTGTTTTCTCTAACACACCCAGACACAGTTTTGTTTTGTTTTTTTCCTAGACCGACTGAGTTGCAGTCATCATCCTGCTTTGCCCCAGAATACACTGGCGTGACTCACTTAAGAATAAGGGCGTTGTCCTAGATAACCATCACAGTGTTAGATAAGGGCAATTACATCCTCTCAGGCACCAGGGAACGCGGCCACGCAACTGTGTATTCATCACACAGGCATTTACTGAGAGCTTACTATCAACCAGTCCGTGAGCTAAAGTGATGATCCAATGAATACGACCCCTGCTCACGGAGTGAGAGAGAGTCATTTGAACAGAGTCACGCCGACAACTCCATGTAATTACAAAGGTGGTGAGCGTTGCAAAGGAAAACGCCACAGTGTATCCACTTCAAACTTAGTTTGACCGTCTACTACTGCTCATAAAAATGGCTAGCACTGGTTGTTGTATGAAATAAGTTTCCAGTTACAAGTGACAGAACCCCAACTGAAACTAGGTTAAGAGAAAAGGGGGATTTCTTGGCTCACTCTAGGCACGCCCAGAAGCAGGAGCTCAAGCGATGGTCTCCTGTGGAGTTCCAGGCCCCACCTTCCTCTTCACTGTTGACTCGGTTCTCAGGCACCCTCTCTCCATGTGGCCCAAAGCAGGGCTGCTGGTAAGCCAGGTATATAAGGACCTATAAAATTCTAGATCCAGCAGGAAGAAAATGCCGTCTCCCAACTCTTTGCGAAGACATGATTTGCCCAGTTTGGGTCAGGTGCTCTTTCTGAACCAACCTTTGGGACAAAAAATGGAGTGCTTCCAATGGTCAGGCTGGGTCCTATGCCCACCCACTGTGCCCGGAGGATGGGCAGGAATGATGCCACGCAAACTCTACAAAGTGGTTCTTGTACCACGTATTGCAGAAGGTGTTGGATGGTCAGAAGCCACCTGGCCACCCCATGGCAGTGTCTGGAATCTGCCACTCCACAGGTGCAGAAGGCCTTCCTACCACAGTGCACACAACGAACCAGACTGGGGAAAGCAGGTGGGGACAGGAGGCGAAGGCTTCCAGACTCCAGCTTGGTCTATGTCTTAACAAGCCAAGTCCACCAGAGGTCAGGGCAGAGCACAAAGCAGGAATGGTCCTGCAGCTGGCGCTTCAACCCTCCTCAAATCCCCAGTGCACACTGGCTGGCCCTGGGACAGAGGCTGCCACTGTCGCAAACAGAACGCAGCCCGCAGCAGGGGCCGTGTTTCCATCAGAACTGGCTTCCTACGGGGCAGGCCAGGTTTCTGGGCAGGAACAGACAGTGAGGGAAGTGATTTTTAAAGCATTGTATTCTGCAGCTGCACGTGGCCCCAGAATCATGCAAAATGAGATTCAATATGTACCAGTCCTGCATTGGCCAGAAAAGCTGCATTCTCGTTCCTGTCCCCACCTCCCCTTCCATCACACTCTGCCTGCTCACTAAGAGTCAGCCACACCAACTGACTGCCTTTCTGCAACCTGATCATGCCAAGCTTCTTCCTACCTCAGAGCCTTTGCATTTGTGGTACCCTCTGCTTGGAAAGTCCTTTTCCTAGGTCTTTACATACAGGGCTCCTTCCTGGCAAGGAGGTCTCATATTAAATGTTAGCACCCCATCTAAAGCAGTGTGCCCCCTAGCACACTGTTTATTTCCTTCACATCATTTAACACTCTCTCATCTGTTAAATCTGTTAATGTGGTTTTTTCCCTCGCCCCACAACAAAGCACAGAAGAACTCGGGACTCTGTGCTGCAGTTTACCCAGCACAAGGCTCTGGAAACAGGTGAGAAATGAACAAATGAATGAGCCCAGTTTCCTGCACATCAAATGCGATGGTTAGCTTATATGACGTTAACATCGGTGCACATACATTGAACGTGTATTGCATGGTGCATACATTGCTAAGGACTGTGGGCAGTACTATAGATAGATGGTTGACTTGTTATCTGTTCAGCCTGAATGAGATAGCAAATATTCTCCAAATCTCAAGTATCCAAAAGGATGTTTCTGATGCCAAAATTCCTCAGTTAGCTATTTATTCCTTTGCCTTAGTTCAGAACTTTTCAAAATACCTTTTGGCTACAGAAACATTTATTCAGGTGAAATTTCACCTGGGAGCCCCATAGGAAAAACAATCAGAAAAACAAGGATGTGTATCAGACCAGTAAAAAAGCGTCCAGCAAAGCTCAAGAACAAGAGTCTGCAGACCATCGTCTCGGGCCAGAAGGTAACTGAGGTAGAAGTTTATAAACAACGGAGAAGGAGACATTTCTCTTTGTATAAGCAGTCTAGCTAATGACTGGAGGGAAGACAGATTTAGTGTTTTGTTGCTTTTCAAGACTGAATGAATCTAGGGAATGAGCACGGACGCCTGAGAAGGTGACAGGGACCAACAGACATCACGTGCCTCCTGATAAAAGCGCATCCCACCACCCGTGAAGGAGCCTCACCAGGTCACACCTGAACCTGATCAAACCTTGAGATTTCACCCTCAGTTTACAGGAGACACAGAGGACCCCAGGAAGGTACACCACAGGACTACAGCCAGCAAAAGCCAAAGGGAAGGAAACGGAAAACGTGAATTCTTCAGGAATAAACTATGCAGCAGGGAAAGGAGACGAGTGGAAACTGATAAAGAGCTTTAAAAGACACATCAACCAATCACAAAACGTGGGCCTTTTGGGGATCCTGATAAGCACACAACTGAATAACAAATGTATGAGATAAAAATGCTTAACACTGAACAGATAACGATCTTGAGGAATCACTGTTTTCAGATTGACATTTTGGTGATATTTTTCTATATAGTCCTTTCATTTTACAGATACAAACTGAAATATAAATAAAATGAAAAAAAAAGTTAACAAAGAGATCGATTTAAAATGGCCACCTATTTGGACATTTAAAAACACGCTGAGCCAAAACTTATTGCAGCCTCTCCATCTAGGACTGAGAAAGGCACCGGAGCATCGCCAGGTCCTGACTTCTGAGAAGGGAGGCACTGGCGGCCGTAACCCACGTGGACAAGAGGCTGCATAGGGCTCGCAGTTAAAAAAGACACGAAAGGCTCTTTAGACCAGAAACATGAGGAACCACTACGCTCCGGTGCATAGTGGGTCCCTCTCTTCCCATGACCTCCGAAGGAGCCAATATTATGGAATCCTCGGGACCCATATAAGTCCCTAGTTAGGCCTAGGTTCTCAGTCCTTCTGAACACAGATTTTCAATGACCCGAGGGACACCTGACCGAAGTTTGTTTCCTCCTTGGCATTGTGGGTTTTCTGTCTCATTTATTGCTAATATTTTTTTCTTTACTCTTTTTTTCTCATTTTCCCTTGTTTAACTTTTTCATATTTTTCTTTTATTTTTTGTTTTATTTTTCTTTATACTTTTCTTTTTCTCTTCCTCTTGTTTTTTTCTGTTTTATCTATCCTTTTTCTATTTCTTTTTTTCTACTTTGTGTTTTTACTTTGTACTTATGTAGTCTTCCATTGTGTTTTGATTCTTTTGTAAACATCAGTTCATCGGGTGGTATCTGGAAGTAATGCCCTGGTGAGGTGGCACGGGCCAAGCTTCCGCCCAGCTGTCCCCAAGTTCATGTGATCTTAGGGTACCTCGCCCTCAAGCCCAGCTATGACTCCAACATGCACAGGGCCTCTCCGCCATCTCTGCTGGGGAGGAGACCCGTGTCGGCATCAACGGTTCCGAGACCATCAGCACAGACACCCCTGTCCCGCTGAAGATGGCCTGACACATCCTGGCCAGGGAGAGGCCATCATGAAGATCACTGACAGGACTCAGCCGAATTCCTCCACCTCAAAGGAAGAAACACGGAGACTTTAAATCGTCCCAACACAATGGGATTACTGGAAGTGGCAGAGGACAAGACTCCTCGTCATGATGAGCACCTGGAGACTCACAGCAGTGCACAAGAAGAAGAGTTCCGAGCCACTTTCTGCCAGATAGTATCTGCCATAGCAGGGGTGTCAAACTCATTTTCACCGGGGGCCACATCAGCCTCGCAGTTGCTTTCAAAGGGCCAAATACAACTTTAGGACTGTATAAATATAACTGCCCCTTAACAGTTAAGCGAGAGCTCAGCACTGCCGCTGGGTAGAAACAAGGTCCTGGGCTGGATAAAACAAGGTGGAGAGCCGGATTCAGCCTGCAGGCCTGTGTTTGCCACCTGTGTGCTATAGTAACAACATCAGAAGTTTATCATCCATTGAGACTTACTGACAGAAAACCAGCTCTCAGATGCTGACAAAAACATCAAGATTGCAGACTTAGGCTTCACCAACAAGTTTACCTTTGGCAATAAACTGGATACCCTCTGGGTGGTCCCCTGTTAGCTGCCCCAGAGCTCTCCCAGGGCCAAGAGTATGATGCACCCACTGTGGCTGTAGGGGCCTAGGAGTCATCCTTTACACACTGGCCAGTGGGCCCCTGCCTCTCATGGACAGAACCTGAAGTGGCTGTGGGAGAGAGTACAGGGTAACCACATTCCGCCAGACTTGAGTGTGGAGTATGAATATCTGCTCTAAGTATTGCTCATTCTCAGACCCAGCCAGAGAAGCACTTTGGAGCAAATCATGAGGGGCCCGTGGATGAGTGTGGGTCACGGCTATGAGAAACTAAAGCCTCAAGTGGAGCCACTCTCTGACTACAAGTGCCCCAGACCGAGTTGGTGCATCCACGGGTTATTTCTACACAGGAAGAGATCTGGGACCCGCTGATAGGCCAGAGATACACGAAGACGATGCCCACCGCTCTGCTCCTGGGCTACCAGAGATCCAAGCTGCAGGTCCACACCCTCGCCCTGAAGTGCCAGCCTTCAGAAGATCTCCCCACTGGCAGCACTCCCTCCCCATCACAAGACACAGCGCTCAGGGGCTCTGCCAGCCCCGCACCTGGAGTTTCAGCAAGCCTGCCCCTCCCACCTTTAATTGCTGCATCACTGTAGTTTGCTTGGGCTACTGTAACAACATGCCACCGACTGGGTAGCTTACACAGATGTTTATTTTCTCACAGTTCTGGAGGCTGGACGTTAGAGACCAAGGTGCTGTCAGGGCTGGTTTCTAGTAAGGCCTCTCTTCCCCGCTTGCAAAAACACCTTCTTGCTGTGTACTCTCATGGTCTTTTCTCTGTGTCCCTGCCTCCCTTTACGCCTCTTTCTTCCATAAGAACACCAAGCCTATTAAATTAGGGTCCTATGACCTCATTTGAACTTTATCACCTCCTTAAATGCGTTATCTCCGGAATACAGTCCCCTTGGGGGTTAGGGTGTCAGCATATGAATTAGGGCAGAGGGAGTGGACAAAATTTAGTCCATAACAATTGCTACTCTAAGAAACCTCGGAGGAGCCAGGCAGATCCTGAGGAGGGTCAGGAGACAGAAGGACAGAAGGCCAGCAGCATGGCCGGCATTCCTACATGACCCCCTGTGCTGCCTAGAGAAGAGAACCACCCCCAGCCCCTCTGCAAACATCAGCCTCTTCACCAGCACAGATCAGAGCAGGAACGCCCGCCCCCTCTGGGAGAGAGCCAGCCTTGGCCAGCCCTCCATGCAGAACAGTCCACAGCCTCAAGCACTTCTGCTCGGGCTCCAGTCCCCCTGGCTCTTCCCCACCAGCACCAGGAATCTAACGTGGCCCGGGTGTGACTCTGCCAGGCTTCTGGGCTACACCCCACGGAGGTTAATCATAACCTCCCATGCACAGGCCCCCAGTGTGTCCCTGTGGCCTCCTCCTCCATCTGCAGCCTCAGCAGCAGTGTGGGGACCTGACATGGAACCAGTTTTCCCCAGGGTGTATCCATAGGAAGCTCCATACACACAGGCCAGCTCCCCTGGGTGTGGAGCCAGAACTGTACCCCAGTGTGACCTCAGCCTCTCCCACTGGTGACAGCCACGGCCAGCATTAGGCCACTGGGGGCTTCTTTAGCAAGCTCTCCTTCCAGTCTGTAATGGAGATATCTTTGTTTCAGGTTTGCCAGCAGGAACCTGAATGAACTTGAAAACAAGACCAAACGGAGATGCTCACACCTGGAGAGGCCAAGGCACGCTGCACTTTACACAGAGTACGAAGACCACGAGCTCCACAGACCCCAACCAGATGACATGAGGGTTCGGCATAGCGCTCTACAGACCCAGCTGTTGGCACCAGCTGAACAAGAAATGCTGCTCCTGTGCATGCAGAGCACTCCAGGGCCCCCAAGCCTGCCTGCAGTGGAAGGTGGAGGTTTGCAAACTCCCACGGTGGTCTCTCAACAGGTGCATTTAAATACGTACCCAGCGCCCATGGCCTGCAACAGCATTGCCTCCAAATGACCAAAGAGCGTAAGCTTAAAGGGCTGCCAGGTTTTCAAGGCAATGGAACCACTCTGTGTGAAACGATCATGGCGGCTCCACGTCATTGCACATTCGTCCACACCGCTAGAATGCACACCAGGAGTGGATCCAAATGTAAACTAAGGACCACAGGTGATACATCAGTGAGGGTTCATCTGTTATAACAAACGTGCCCCTCTGGGTGTGGGGCGGGGGATGCTGATAATGGGAGAGTCTGTGCATGTGTGGGGGCAGGGATCCAATCCCCAATGGACCAAGACAGGTGGCTTCACTCACAGGCTCAGTGGTTGGCGGGACAGTTGGCGTAAGGGCCTCCTCCAGGCCTCTTTTCTTTGCTCCCTGCATTTTCTCACCCTCTAGTAGGCTGATCTGGGCTTCCCTGTGGGGTGGCAAAAGGGGCCCTAGCAGCAAGCCAGGGCAAGCCCAAGGCAGCGTTCAAACCCCTGCTTGCACCACAATTCCTAACGTCCCTTTGACCAAAGAGGTCATAGGACCCAGCCCAGATTCCAGAGGTGGAGAAAGACTCCGTCTCTTGGTGGGGAGGGGGGCTATGAGCAGAGTCACGTGCCAAAGAGAGTGCACTCTGGGGCGGGAGGAATTCGCAGCCATTTTACAATCTACCTAACTGCAAGTACTTGAACAACAATTTGAAGTCATATTTTGGTCAGTCAGCGACTGCAAACACGTGACTAAAGTAGCTAACTTCTCTGTTAGCCCTCTGTGGTTTAATTCTCAGAGGAAAACTTTTCCACCAATAACAAGTTTATAGAACAGTCCGTGATTTTGCTTTTCACAGAGTGCTCTTGTGCAAATCTCTTGTCCAAACGGGTCAGCTGAGATGTTTCTATAAACATACTATTTATATCAATGATTACTAAGAAAGCAAACATTGCTTCCCCTGAGCTCCACCCAGAGGAACTTACCAGACATGGGGCAAGCCTGTATAATTTGAAAACACTCTAATAAACCACACAATTTTGTAGTGAGAAAATGAAAAACATATAACTATTTTTTATAACACAAATTACAGAACACATCACGTTTATAAAATGGAGACATGGTTTTTAAAACTTGAGACACGCCAGCCAAATACTGGAAAAATTTCAGTTTCAGGTCTACCCTAAGCTGGGTAGAAGCTGTTTCTCTTCAAAAGAGACCCTGTGGGCACAGGGTCCAGTCAGAGGGACAGCATCCAGTCAGAGGGACGGCCTCCTGGAAACAGCCACAGGAACAGTCCTCTCCCGGCTGAACCGACCCCCGGCCGGTTGCCACTTGGCAACCTGACAAGTGTTTTACATCCAAAAGGTCAGGCTCTGACTGCATCTGCCCGGAGCCCCTGGTGAAGGCGGCCGTGCGACTCACGCCTGGATGCCCCGGCCTGGCATCTGTCCCCTGCTCAGCCCTGCTGACGGCTGTGGAAGAAGGGGCCCAGGGACCCACCCGCCTGGGCTGTCAGGGCACGTGACAGAAGCTGAAGGTCAAACTCCAGTTCTCGCTCCAGGGAGCCTTCCTTCTCTTTGTCTCTCTTTCAGCATGTCCATCTTAATAACTGTTTGTATTTTTCTGCTACTTTATAGTCTTAAAAACATTTTCCCTTTCACACTCTCATCTGATCCTCTCCAACGTGAGGGGGGTCAAAGCAATTAGGAGTTTCCCTTCCGGCAGAACAAACAGGCCCAGGGAGGCCCGGAAACTGCGGGTTGGGAGAAAGTGTAACAGCGGCGAAGAGCAAGGGCTCCCGAGTTAGACTCCCACCAATCACCAGCCAGGTGACCCTGGACGATGACATAATCTCTCTTGACTCAGTTTCCCTATATGTAAAATAGCGGTGATAATTTTCCCATTTTATAAGGCTTTTGAAAGAACAAAGTATAATAAGTGAAATGTCTGGCATATCACAATAGCACAGTAAACTGTCAGTATGTGTTCATTATTTGTATTGCTTCTCTCACCACAGCGCCAGTGAACAGCTGAACAAGGACCAGAACGCACATCCGTGGGCCTGGAAGCCACACTGGCCACCTCCGTCCTTGCACAGTGGGTGTTTTGGCTGTTCTGCCGCCCGCTGAAGTAGTCTAGAGACTCCGTTAGACCCATCTCCCTAAAAGAAAGCTTTTTCTTACGGCTTTCTAAAGCTTCATAAAAGAACCCCAGGGCCTTATGCTCTTTTAATTACTTAAAAAAAAAAACTAAACTAAAAAACAGGTATTACCAAAAACTGGGTTTGTCCTCAGAATACCAGGGGCCTTTCCCCGCCACAGCCTATTATTCTAATCCAGCAAAGCCAGTATTCTCAGAGAAATCAGCTGTACTGACAATCAAAGTTCCTGTTGAGAGCCAGGAACTTCGAATCCTTCTGCCACGAACCTCTCCTCAGCTCCACTCCAAAGCCACCGAATTTCAATTGTTGGAGTTCTTTCTCCTCCTTCTTCCCGGGGTAGTTATCAGTGACGATGTGGTGAGCAGGGAAAGGGGACAAAGCCCACAATGGGAAGAAGCTGAAAAACTAACAGTTGACCTCACCTGGAAATCAGGCTGCCGACCCCACCCACAGCTGACCTGCCCACCAAAACGAAAATTTTAAATGTGTGGTTCAGGATGCAGAAACAAACAACCAACAGCTTAGAAGCAGAAAAGAATTAAGTTTTGAATGTTCTACTGACAATACAGGAAAATATCAAATGGGAGAGAAAATGAAAAGAGCATTGGGATCCCCAGGAAATACATTAAACTGTGGCCGTGAAAGGCAAGGGGGGGAGAAAGAGAGAGAAAAATAACACAGAAATCTACCTTCCCTGCACTGTGTCTGACCACAGAACAGTATAATGAATCTCCTACTACCATTAAATTAAACACAAATTGCTTTGTTTCTAATTAACATCTGCCTGAGTCAAACGTGATGTGTGAAAGTCTTCTTTTTTAATGGCTTTCCCATGCCACAAAAATATTATAACCAGAATGAAAGATTATGGATGTTTTCCAATAGCTTCCTCTAAAAGAGAGGCCCAACCTTATAGGAGATATATGTGAGAGTCATTTGAATTCTAAATGCATTTTCAAGGACCAGCTCTATTACAGTGCATAGCAAATGAATCCATAATGAGGAGATATTCCAGACCAATTGTTTCCAAATTATGCTTTTAGATTATCTTCATTTCTCTTTTAAAAATATGCCCTTATTTTTAACCTGGCGCAAGAAACCCTAACTTGTCTGGCATCAGACGACTTCTCCAGTCTCTGAGGTTGCACCCCTGATGCCTGCACACACCAGCCCGGCCACACTGGACTGGACCCTCCTCATCCCTAGTCAGCTGCTACCGTCCTTCACAGGCCAGCTCACAGGTCACCTGCTCTGTGATGCCTTCGCCAGCACTCCCAGCTGGAATGAGAAATCCCTCCTCGGTGCTCCCACCACCGACGTCTATGCATCTACTGTTCTACAGGTGACCCTTGCAAGAATCTTCTCTTCCAATGCATGAACCACCCCAGGTTAAGGGCATAGCCCAGTTACCTGAATGGTATTAATCATCAAGTAACAGAAACCTATGGGAGCTGGCTTCAATTTAAAAGGGTGAGAAGGCACAGTATATATTAGAAGCTCATGGGAAGCTCATGGAATGCAAGCCAAGACCCAGGAAGAGGCCAATATAAGAGGTGGAAAGCCATCTGGAGTCCAAGGTCATTATCTCCCATATTCCGTCACCAATTCATGCCTACATCTCATTTGCTCATGAATCACTACAGACCGACTTTTGTTACCAGTCCACACAACAGAAGAGGAGGTGGTAGTGGATGGATTCAGTTCCGCATCAATCTTTGTACCCACAGGGTAGGAGATGAGCCATGCAAAAAGAATCCCTTGTTGTCTGCCCTTTTGCCCAATTCTAAATTCCAGGGAAAGAACCGACTGCCCGATTGAGTCATGTGTCCACAGTAATCCAATTTGCTAAATTCAGAAGGTTGGGGCTGTGAGGTTTACAGAATGGGGGAGTAATTTAAGTTTTGTAATTTTTCAGTTACAACTGACATTTAATATCAGGTTAAGGTGTACAAAGGCCATGTAGTTTAAAGGCAGTTATCAGGGACACTGAAAAGGGGACAAAAGTGGAGGGAGACTCATTGTGAGCTGAGCAGACAGCCCAAAAGGTGACTCTGATACAGGCACTTTGTGCAATGGAAGGGATGGAGGAAAAGAAGGAGGGAGGACAAATCCAAGTACACTTGGAGGGCTTCCCCCTGATGCTAAGAGTCAGACGGGAAGGTTAGGAGCTTAGTGTCTCACCGAGGATTCTCATGAACCCAGTGGTGGTGACATCTTCGATGTCCATATGCTTGTGATGAGAGTCTGCAGGTTAAGTAGCCACTGATATGACTCTTACCTTTGAGAACATGTGTGCTAACCAAGAGCAGGGGCCTATAGCTTAGCAAAAAACAAAACCAGGCAAAGAGTTCACCGAAGAGCCCCAAACCGAAAAGCCATTTGCCTGTCAGTGATGTCTGCTCCCAACAACCCAGGGGCACGTGGTCTTTGTGTCTAGTAGGAATCAAAAGCTCCCGGGAGGCAGGGGAGGAACCCCACCCACTCCCACCAGAGTGTAAGTGCTCGCAGCTGACAGCTAGCTGCCCTGTGGATGTCAGCCTGTTGGTAAGATAAAGCCTTGTAGTCAAAGTTCCCCAAAGTGTGGTCCACGGCAGAATCTCAGCCAAGACAACTGCAGGTTGAACGAGCTCCCCTGAAGCTTCTCATGCACAGCACCACTGTGCTGCAGTGCAGTAGGCAGCCTCTAAAATGACCCCCAGGCATCTGTCCCCAAGCTACACCTTTTTGTAGTCCCCTCCCACACTGTACCAGGCTTGGTCTGTAGGACTAGTGGCAGAGAGCAGAAATGGCAGAATATGCTGAGTTTTCCTCTCTCTCGGTCTCCCTCCCTCTCTCTTTGGGTCACTCCCACTAGGGGAAACCTTATCATGTGCGGACCTATGGAGAGAACCATGTGGCAAGAAACTGAAGCCTCCTGCCAACAGCCAAATGAGTGAGTTGCTTCAGAAACTGCAGCACCTGCTGAGGGCTTGACTGCCACATCATCAGAGACTCTGAAATCAGAACCTGGTATCTCCTTTGCGTCCACTATTTTTACAGGGTGCAGCCAAGAGGGAGACCCCGAAAAGGGACTTGGAATGGGGTTCACAACTCAAGGTGTCCAGGAAATATTAAGATATCCTCACCCCCTCCCCTTCAGGTATGGGTTGGGGGAAGGAACAAATGGAACAGGGCCATTGAGAGCTGTTTTGCATAGCAACAGCCTTGCAGCTAATCTCTGATGGGGTCATTTAACATATCTATAACCTTTAACTAGTTACACAGATATGTTAAAGAGGTGTGGCCATGCTCTGAGCCAGGGGGATGAAGGTAACTTCCCCACCAAGATGTAACTGGGATTCAGGTTCCCCGAGTTACAGCCCCTGCGTGGGAGCTTGGAGAAGATTGGCTTCATGACAGGGGGCCACACCTGCCCAGACTCACGATGGCAGCCCAGTAAAACTGGAAGGATATGAGAGTGCTGGCAAGTGTAGCCAATTGTGGGAGGAGTCGGAAATGGGGCTGCAGAGGAAGATTGGCGCGGGGATTTAGAACCGAGATGCAGCAGCCACTGGAGAGAGAACCACATGGTTTTGGCTCTGTGGAGACTCCCACAGTCATTGTGCAGAGAGAACCACGCAGCTGTGGAAATAGAAAGGAGAGCCATGTGGCTTGACCAGAGTGGGGACCCCTGTGGCATTAGTAGGGGGAACCACCACCTGGCTTTAGCGGAGATCCCAGGGACACAGCTAATGGTGCCGGGAACCAAGGGAGGCCTACCAGCTGAGGCGGATTACTGGGAAGAACTGGGGGCTGCCTGAGCCACGGACTTCTATTTCTTTTCCTGAGATACAGTACCCCAGACTGGGCAAAGGGGGGAAGGAAGGACTGTGTGTGTTTGTGGGTGTTTTAAGGGACTTCGGGATTTTGATACAGACATTAGGTCACTACTTTAAGTTTGTATAGCATTAAATAAACATTTCCTTTCCTTTTCACAAATCTCTGGCATTGAGAGACATCTTTCCTCTGGCAGTGGACATAACAAACCGGGGGGGTTCCTTTTGGTAATAGTATATTGCCTTTGCCCCCCCTCCCTTGTGTTCGGTAACACCATGACCCTGGGTATCTTACCAGACACGCACTCAGGCTTTTTGACATTGGCTTTGGTTTCATTCCTGCTTCTAATAACAACAGGAAGAACTAACATTTACTCATCTACTAGATGCCAGGCACTATTCCTAAGTCCTTTACTTCTCTTAATTTATTAAATTATTATAGCACCCCTAAGAGGTAGGTCCTACTGTTAGCTCCATCCTGCATATGGAGAAACAGGTGCCCAGACAAGGAAAGAACTTGCCCAAGCTCACAGATAGTTCATGGATGGTGGAGCCAGCCGTGGGGCCTAGGCAGTGCGACTCCACATCCACGTTCCTAACTAACCACTACTCCACACTCCCCTCCATCCCACCAGGTAGATGCTGTTACTACCTGTGTTCTCAGGCCAAGGAACCTGAGGCTTAAGGACAGTGAGTCCTGGCACAAAATTCACACTTAAAGACAAGAGCTAGAAGGAAAAGCTTCTCTAACACCCACATTCTTAAACGCAACCTTTCCATGCACCCCCAGATTTGGAGAACATGCAGATTATAGCAGGGTGTGGTCCAGTCATTTAATCTCAGCTCTTCTCAGCTCTCCTTATCAGGTGCTTTAAGAACAAGGGTAGTGAACCAAATACCTGTGGTATAAATCAGCAGCTCCTTAAACCTCCCATACCTGTGGTGAAACTCAGTGGCTCCTAATCTTCCCACCTCCCTTTAGTAGATTATCAGAATTTAGAAACATTCCTTTGAGTTCTTTAAATACTCTGCAAGGGGCAAACACAGATCTGCCCCTAACTCCCCACCATGCTCAAGGGTCAACTGAGTAGTCCCCCCCATATCCATGGAGGATATGCTCCAAGACCCCCAGTAGATGCTTGAAACCAAGAATAGTAGTAAGGAACTATATGTCTATGTAATATTTTCCCTATACATAGATGGCTGTGATACAATTTAATTTGTAAACTAGTCAAGTAAGAAATTAACAATAACAAAGCAATTAAAACGATGTACTGTAATAAAAGTTACATGAACATGGTCTCTCTCTCAAAACATCTTGTGCGGTACTCAGCCTTCTCCTTGTGACGCTGTGAGATGACAAAGCACCGACGCCAGGGGACAGAGTGAGGAGCCGGAGGGAGGTGAATGATGGAGGCACGGAGACGCTGCTCTGGGCGACTACTCTTGAAGAGGGGCTGAGCACAAGCACCAGACACCAGACACTCAGTCGATCTGATGGCTGAGATGGCTACCAAGTAGTAAGGGGCGTGGAGCATGCAGCATAAAGATGCGGGACGAAGGGATGATTCACTCAAGATTTCATTGTGCTACTCAGAACGGCGTGCAATTTAAAACTTACGAATGGTTTATTTCTGGAATTTTCCATTTAATATTTTCGAACGGCAGTTAGTTGACCTTACTTGGCCTTCCTCTCTCCTTAGAACACGCACCCCTGGAGCCCTGAGCCATCACGTACCAAGTCCAGTTACCCTGAGGCCACCATGCCAGAGCGATTACATGGAGAGACCTCGCAGAGCTAGAGGGGCTGCTGCCTGAGAGCCTGGCCGAAGCTAGGGGCAGCTCTTGGGTGCTCCCACTCTCCAGCCTCCAAGCTGCCCCAACCCTCATCCTGCAGAAGCACAGCTGAGCTTTCTCCGTTGAGCCTGTTCAGACTACAGACTTGTGAGCAGAAGAAACATTTTTGAGGGGTAAATCCTAATCTTTGGGGTGATGTGTTATATAGCCACATTTACTGAAGCAGGATGCAAAGCACTTGTCCAAATAAGCTGTAGAGTTCTAACTCAGAGCAGAGTTAGGTTGAGCTGTCAAAGATGAAACCGTGTATATACCAACACATCACTACGGAAGTTTATTCATTCGTGTCATTCACCTGTCCGTCCAACAAATATTTAGAAAGTGTCTACTTTGCGTGCTGGGGATTCAAGGGCAAAGACAGAGCTGGCCTCTGCCTGGATGGAGCTTTCAGGCCACTGTGGGTTAGAAACTGAAGGAGTAATTTGTGAGTGTTACAAAAGGGAAAGCCCAGGGTGCTTTGTCATATGATACCACATGTCTTTTCTGGAAATTTCTTAAAGATACATTCCCCTTAATTGGTAGTCTTTTAGAGTCTGGCGATGTTCCAGATATACAGAGGAAGGGAAAATATCATTTTACAAATTCAGCCAACGCAGGCTTCCTGGGTTACCAGGGTTTGTGGTGGCTGCTTTCAACTGTGGCTGTCAGCTGTCCTTGCTTCGGATTAAACATACATGGACAATGGGCAATTGTATGCCTTTCCTGTGCCTACTCTGAAATTATTTATAATGATGAAACTAGAGGATCGTCTTGTCCAAGACACGCTGCTCTGCAGAGTGGCCATAGCTTGGTTGCAAATCGAAATGACAAGATCCATATTACAAGCTAAAAGCTTTCTCATCAGGCTGCTGATAATGAAGTTTGCTAACCATTCTAGTGCAGAAAGTAGAATTATGAAAACTGATTCAGTCTAATTATCAAAGAGTCGGGCGTTTTCCATGACTCTCAAAATGTAGCCATTGAAGTGGCTTAAAAACTCGTTGTCCAGAATTTAAATTGCCTACCGCCAAGGCTCAGTGACTGCTCCAGGAATGAACGAAAGTGCTTGAAATCTCGGGACTGTGTGATTACAGGTAGCCCCTTCTGCCGTTTGCTCGGTCATGTACAACTGTGCAATTAAAACAAATAGTGGCTCGTGAAAGGTTGACTGGGGGAGAATTGGCCTGCGGGCAGAGGACCAGTCTGGTAGAAGGGAGTGCCAGGCAGAGTGAGGAAAACAATGAGAAGAAAAGACACAGGTGCCCAAGCAACATAGCCCCTAGGAGCTTATTGCCTCATGGGGGAGAAAGACAAGTAGACGGCCACCAAGAACACCGTGGGTAAGAGCTGTCGCAGGGGAGCTGCTCAGAGCAGGGCAGGGTCAGGGAGAGCTAACCTGAGGACACGACCTCCAAGCTGAAGGTGGCTTGGGAGTCGATGAGGCCAAGATGTGGGCACGAACAGGAGAAGATAGTGAGGTTCCAGCTGAGTCAGGTACAAGGCAGGACACACTAGAGACTCGAGGTGTTAGAACAAAAGAGTTCAGGATGGTTGGAAGATTAGGAAGCCAAATGAGGAGAGATGAGGCCAGAGGGTCGGCCTGGTCGTGGAGAGCCTCACAGGCCATTGTAAAGAGGTTTGGCTTTCTATTCCTTAGATTTCATTTCTGACATGAAACAGACATGGTCAGCTAGCACCTCAGAACAAGTGTTTTTGTTTCTAAGAAATTCAATTTTATGAGGATCTCTAAAATTCAGATAAATGACAGAGACCATTCTTCTCTGGTCTTATGTCAAGAAGACAGAGAACATGGAGTTACCACTCTCAGGCTCACACCCCATCTTCCAAAGACCAGTCCGAAGCTGCTTACTCTTCACCTCCTCAGCCCTGACCTCTCTGTGACCAGCAGATTAGAGGGGGAGGCCACGGAATAAAGTCTGAAAACTCGGGAGATATCAGCCTCCATTCTTAAGAGAAGTTTTTCCAGCAAAAAGGATAAGAATCACTGTTTCTGATCAGCAGAAGAGTAGGTAAATATTGAGACTTTAGAAATGGCAAAGATTTTCTTTTGAATGTAAGAAAGACTTCTTCCTGTGTCAAACATTTATGCCTTTTATCTGGGCCTCAGAAAAATCATGTTTCTTACAGGTCAGTACCCAGCACACGTAAATGCACTGCCGTAACTGGGCGGCAACTGATTTCACCGTAGACAGAGTGGCTACACATCCGTAAGTTTGCTAAGCAACAACATGAGCATCCCTCCCAGCGCCGCCCTGTTCGCGGAAACAGCTGAATCAAGGGCGGATGTCTCCTAAATTGAATGTTAGGTGTGTGGTATACCCAGCAAGGTGCTGGGGGTGAGAAAACACAGATGAATTGCTCTGGCTGGTGTGGCTCAGTGGCTGCATGCCAACATGTGCACCAGAAGGTTGCAAGTTCAATTCCCAGTCAGGTCACATGCCTGGGTTGTGGGCAGGTCCCCAGTTAGGGGTGGGCATGTGAGAGGTGACCAATTGATGTTTCTCTCACACATGTTTCTCTTCTTCTTTTTCTATCTCCCTTCCCCTCTCTCTAAAAATAAATAAAATCTTTTTAAAAAATAGAGATGAATAAAATATAAGTTACAGTCCATTGCTAGTCCAGACACAGGCCTGATGGCCTGAGGCAGGAAGGGCTTCAGGAGTAAACAATTCTGTATTCTGGAAAAAATCTGCACTTGCCTGAACCACCCAGGCAAAACTCACAATAAAGAAACCCCTTAACTTAAAACTGACTAAGCAAAAAGACAAGTATAGTGGAGTTTCCTATTGCTACTATAACAAACTACTACAGACTTAGTGGCTCAAAATTATGCAAATTTATTATCTTACAGTTCTAGAGATCAGAAGTCCAAAACGAGTCTTACAGGCTGAAGTCAAGGTGTCAAGAAGGCGGCACTCCTCCGGAGACTCTAGAAGAGACTCCATTCTCGGCCCTTTCCAGCTCCTGGCACTACCCAGCTACCCTCGTTCCCTGGCTCTCGTCCCGCCTCCTATCACTCCACTGTGTTATGTTTTTCGACTCTCCTGCTTCCTTCTTTCCCTTGTAATTACATTGGGCCCACCCAGATGATCCAGGATAATCCCCCCATTTCAAAATCCCTAAGCTCAGTCACATCTCAGAGTCCTGTCCTGCCACGGAAGGTAGCACAGTCCCAGGTGCCAGGGATTAGGACATGGACATCTTCGGGGGGCCATTATTCTGCCTCCCACAATGAGAAGATAGCAGTCTTCACACAGAAGCTAGGATCTGAGGGCAAGGCTGTCTGGTTTGCTCAATGCCATCCCTAGCACACACCTGACTCAGAATCAGTACTCGGCGAACACCTGTTGAATAACGAGTACATGAATAAGCAAGTGTAAACGGTGTGCTGCTTCCTGTGATAAATCCTTATGTGAATAAGGTATGGACGGTTCCAAAGTGTGCAACTTGCTGTCTTCTACAAACAAAGGATTGAGTGGTACCGGCTTTCAGCTTGGGAAGATGAAAAGTTCCGGAGACGGATGGTGGTGATGGTTGCACAGTAATATCAGTGGGCCTAATGGCAGTGAACCATGCATTTAAAATGGCAACTGTTATGTCATGTGTGTTTTACCACAATAAAAGAATATGAAGGACTAATTGAAAGAGTCTGTAAGTCAAGGGAAAAAATTACACAATGGCTGTTGACCAAAACAATAACACCTAATTTAAATAGATACCCTTCTTGTAATAATTTCCTGAAAAGAAAGGTTTGGAAAAACCTACGTTCTGGCGCAGAATCTTTTTCTCACTACTTGTTTTCCTCCTAAGGCATCAGAACTTACCACAAGCCATGCTCATTGAACCCAAACATTTTCATTACGCTTTTGAAGTCACACGAACTCAGGAGAGAAGAATCAAGCAAGCAGCTTTCTACTGGGGCCTCTGGTGGTTCATTCTTCTGTGTCTGTTCTCATTTGTCTGCATCATGGTCTCAAACTCACCCTCACACACACTAACACACACACAAACTCATACACACACATGCACAAATGTACACACTTGGACGAGAAGTCAGTATTCTCATGGTATCAAAATACTCCATGGGTTTGCACATGAAAAACAGTCAGATTCTTGAACAGACTTTCCGCAACCTCAACGATCAGGATGTGGAGTGAATTTTTCACTTATTCATCAGTTCACTTGGGAAAACTATACACAGCTTTAAACAGACCATTCTCAGAATTGACAGTCAACTTTTATCCCAAAGTAACAACTAGGAACCAATTAGAGCCACTCTCTTCAGTCAGGCTGATTACTGGTGCTAATCTGTGAATAGAAGAGTCCAATTACGAGGAAGGTGAGCAACCCCAAATAACACCCCCGCAAGGTTTAGTAGGCTTCTGCCAACACCTCCAGGCTGCTTGAATGGCTTCTTCAGGGCCGGTTTCGCATGGAGAATGGAGCTGTTTCCAGCGCTCTACTCTAGTTCTCTCAGCCTCAGGGGTGGAAGGAGGGGAAGAACGCAGAAAACCTGGATCGCTCCACTAAACCTGTAACAAGAGAGCTATTTTTTAAGTAACTTACTACAGTATTGCTCCCCAAAAAACAACAGAATAGAACCCAGAGACACATCTGTCCTACTCAAAGTCTACCACCTTTCTGATACATCACACACTGAGTCAGCCCTGAATCTTCAAAACATACTGTGCAGCTCTTCCTATATCCTGGCCTGTTTCAGCAGCCAGCCATCCCTCTCATGCTCATGGGAGTGCAGTCCCCCACCCTCTCCTGCCACACACACACACATGCGTGAAGAAAGCATTATGTGGAACCAACTTTCATGCCAACTATACGGCTAGAATTTGCAGGGTGCTGGCTCTGTGGCTGAACCTGTGTTAAAGGTCTTAGGTGCATTGTGGACCTGTAGTATCTTTTTCTTACATATGACTGGTGATGCCGAGGTCTGAGAAACCATTAGCAAAACCAGAGCCTGAATTTATGCCACCAGACTGAGTTCCAGGTCTTTCTGTTCCACCACATTGCCTCTGGGGCCGAGACTCCACGTTCCCTACCTTGGTGACTGTCAGTACGTGGAGTACAATGTTGGTTTTTCCATATAAACACAGCACACCAGGGAGGCAGTGAAGACAGCACAAGAACAAGAAGCCCTTCGCTGAGGGAAGAAAGGACTCTTCTGTAAACAATGCTCTCTTGCATTTTGCTTTCAAAGAATTTCTTTATAAGCAGCAAGAACTCTATGAAATAGATGTGTGTTGGGAAGCATGAGAATGCATCAATGTCTCTTGTGTCTCCTGCGCGCTGGGCTGAAGGAGCTGGGCAGAAACTCTCTTTCCTGCATGAAGCTACCCCTAGTCCTAACAGATCTACCGGAAAAGATGGATCCAGGGCTGGTCCTCATCGCTTCACAGAGTCCTCTCACTTCTTTAACCACCATCCCAAAACATCGTTGAAAACTAGGCTAGATATTTCTTAAGAGATTTACTCACAGAGTTCGTTATTTTTTGAATGAGACTGGAGTAAAAATCCTCCTGTGAAAACGGTCTTCCCAGCTTAAGGTTCCTTCCTGTCTCCAGTTCCCCGGGGCAGGGAGCGCTCAGGAGCACCCCCTCCGCAAAGTTGGGGAAGGGGCGGGGTACAGGGAGAGGAGACTTTTTATAGAGATTCCAGTCACGAAGCAACAGAAGATTCAATCGGATCTTGACTTGACTTTTCTGTAAAACCACCCAAGAGATTGCTGAAATCCTTCTATAGGCAAAAAGAAAAAAAGAAAAAGAAAAGAAAAAAACCCTGAATGTTTGAAAGGAGAAATTCTAAGCTCCTAATGTTTAGCTTTGTAAAGGGAAATCTTTTTCCCTGAAATTAAGCAGAGAAGCAAGCTAATGCCACCAACGAGGGGTAAACAACCTTGAAAGAAACTGATGGGGCAAATGAGTGTGGAAGAATATTTGTCCCCCTTTGAAAGTGACAGAAAAGCACACAGTTGTCAGACAGTAAGTCTCTAGGCTGCAACCCAGGACAATGGAGGAAACTGCTCATGGATGAAATTGACACACAGAAAATCCCTCCGTGGACAGGACGAGCTGGCCAGGGACCTTGATGTCTGAGTGTGAGAAGAATCCTAGCCAACTGCAACCCACAGACAGCTCCAGGGTGGAGCTAAACTGGGCCCAGGGCTCGAGCTCGCAGCATTTAAAGAGTTGAAGAGTTCCATTTTCTACTGACAAGTCTCCTGGAGAGCTGCTTTCTGCTCTCTAGCTGGTCACGGTGTTGGAAAACCCCCAAGCCGAGAGGCCCTGGTGGGACGTGCAAGGAAAATTCTACCTCATCTGACTGACACCAGGCCAGGGTCAGATTGTGACCTCAGCTGAAGCCTTGTGGTGTGACTGGAAAATAAACCACCTGTCTCCACAGAGCCCCGGCCACCACTGCCAGGAGTCAACCCCAGGCCTTATTTTTCTCTTCTGCAAATGATGTTTTGACAAGGTCATCTCTGGCCTTCGTTTCAGCCTTCACCAGCGAGGTTTCTAAACTGGTCTCTGGCCCCCTTTTATTTCCCTCCATTTCAAGTCCTTCTCCCCCAGTTCTGTCACTTGCCTACTATACAGCAAAAACTGTCACATATACCTCTGTATATGACAATGTCTATAAATATTATTTGATTTAAAGCACACACCCAAAGAGTATAAAGGTACTAATACCTTCATTTAGCACAGGGGTCTCTAAACTCTGGGCCTCGGACCAGTACTGGCGCAGGGCCTATTAGGAACCAGACTGCTCAGCAGGAGGTGAGCTTGGATGTAATGCTCTTGAATCATCCAGAATCCAGCCCCCTACCCCCAGCCTTCAGTCCATGGAAAAGCTGTCTTCCACGAAACTGATCACTTGTGCCAAGAAGGTTAAGGACCACTGATTTAGAAGGTTCAGAAATTGAGAGTCAGAGAGATTGAAGTACTTGCCTAAAATCAAAGATCAAGAAGAGGGTCATGGCGGATTTGAACCCAGACTGTCTGGCTCTAAAGCTCACATACTCCCCACTGCACCCTGCGGTCTGCCTGTGGGCCTACCACGCACTCCATGGCCAATGGCATTTCCACTCCACTTGAAACCCCTAAGGAGGGAGTCTCTGCCCCCCATCAAAACCCACATGTCCTAACCCTCATTTCCTCCAGGGCCTATCATTCTCAAACACATTTTCTTTCTGATAGAGAACTCAGTACATATTACAAGCCACTTATGAAAAAAGAAGAAGATCCAAAGACAGAGGAGGCAGCCTGCTCAACCTCGGAGTCTGCACAGGTGAGGCCTGCAGGCAGCCCACCAAAACCCGCCCCTTTGTAAGCCGTCACATGAAGTCATTAACCACCAAAACACCACAGAATTATTCTGGATTAACTCTCATGTGTAATATTTTAAACAAATACGATATTTTCTTCCACAATAAAAAGAATACAAGCTTATTTTTGAACGATTTGGGAAATAATTAAAGTAATACAAGAAAAATACATTCATAACTCGTTCAGAGGACAGCACTATTAATTTTATCAAATTTACTTCCAATAGATTTTGTTTCTCTTTCTTTTCCTTGGAATCACTTCGGTTATATTATTTTTGTAGCAAGGCTGACTTTTTTTCTGAATAGTATGTGATACACAATGAGATACCACAACACACCTACTTGAATGGCTAAAAAGTGGAAAAAAAATGTAGAAAATACAGAAAACTCCAAAAGTTCAAAGAAAAAGAAGACATTTCCAAAACACTGCTGCTTGACAATAATATTAAAAACTGTGGTAAACTGCTTTCCATCCTTTTTTCTTTTTCACGTTTATGGGTGTGAGTGGGCGTTTTACAAAATGAGTACCAAACAGATGGTATCTTCCTATTATAAAGTAGCATTGTGTCCACGGTACTTCCCCAGGTCATTAAGTATTCTTCAGAACTACTGCCTTACAGTTTGCTTAACCCTGTGTCGGACACTTTAGGTTGTTTCCGTGGTGTAAATAACCCTTAGATGAACATGCGCAGGAAACTGCAGTTTTTGCCCGGGTCCTGACAGCCCCCAGGGCCTGAGAGCCACCCAGTGCCTTCACCACAGGGAAGAGTTTTTTGAAGCAGTGTGGCCTTCTGGTTTGAGGAGGGAGCCGGAGTCCGACCCCACCACCTGCCACACGGCCACCTGGGGACATTCACCAAATCTCTCTAGCCTATCCCGTCTGCTGCGCTCGGAGGCGGGCTGTGGGAAGCGCCTGGCACTGCGCTGGGCACGCAGCTCCCAGCCACATCATCCGTGCACCGTAACAGTCAGTGAGGATATTTCTGATGAAAGCAATACTCAGGGAGACAGAGGAAGGCGCTGTAGACATAACAAGGACTGTGCCCCATGTGGCTGAGTGTCACCACGTCGTGCGCAGTTTCCGTTGTGTAAGAGGTGTTCGATAAACCCGAGCGGAGGGAGCGAGCAAATGGTGAGTGAACGTATAAGTAAGAGGGCAGACCCCTGGCTTTCACACGCTGAGGCATGAGGCCAGCCTCAACCTCCCTGGTAAGCATTTGGCCCTCCGCAAGCAGCTGAACACATCTCTCTTTTGTTCACTGAAGTTGTATGATACACCTGAGTTGCAAGTCTGGCTCTGTCTCTGACTAGCCGTGTGTCTTCGGACTAAGACATTGGTGACAACATTGCCATTAGTCTATTAGACTATTACAACGGTCTCCTATGAGAGACTGGTATAGAACATGTCATTATCCACCTTGTTCAGATGAGGAAACCAAGGCCCAGAGTAGAAAAATGGTTTGTCCAAATTCTCTCCTCCAGCCAGGGGGCAGTAAGGAGAACAAGCTCCGCAGGCCCTCCTGGCTCCGAGGGACTCAGACCGCAGTGCTTCCTTCCACCACTGTTGAGCAGGCTCCTCACCATGTGTCTTCTGTGCTACATCCTCTGTGTCCCCTTCCCCCCAGCCAGCTGCACCAGGCTGAGCTAGGGGCTGGATTTTTGACACTAGAGGGGGCTGCTGAACCAAAAGAGGCTTTCTCCAAATAAGGAAGAGAAGGTTCCTGCCTGCTTCGATGCAGCCCGAGTTTCGGGTTCCATTCCAAGCTCTGCGAAGACTCTTAGGTCGCAGTGACACAAAATTCTCTGAGGGGCTGCAGTACCAAATATGATCCACAAGGAACATGTGCTCTGGTCCAGCTCCGTCACCCCAGGAAAGGCCCTCCATCGACACATAAGGAAGTCCTAGCCCAGGAGCTCTCAAACTTGGCTGTGCATCCGGATTTCTCAGGGAGCTTGTAAAAACGCACAATCTGGGGCCCCATCCCAAACCTACTAAATCAGAACCTCTGGCGGCGTAGAAGCTGGAAATCTCTCATTTTACCATTTAAGGTCCAGGGCTTTCTAATGCACAGACATGTTCAGGGACCACTAAACTAGATAAACTGGAAGGACCTTATTTTTCATGGTAACATGGAAAACTCAAAATGTGTCGATGTATCTGTCACGCCTATTAAATGCCGTGCTTTTGTTTCTGGTTTGATCACTGACTGCCCAGAGAACTGCCTTAAGCCCGATTTGAAGGCAGTGCCCTACAGTAGAAATGGGACATGAGCCACAGATGTGAGACACATAAAAATGTTTCCATTTTCTAGTAGCCACTTAACAGAAGTTAAAAGAAGCAGGTAAGATTAAGTTGAATAGCATATTTAATTTAACCCAATAATGTAAAATAATACCATTTCAACTTGTAATCAATACAAAAAAATTGAGCTATATTACTTTTATTTCTTTTGTGAGGTCTTCCTGCTAGCCACATGTCAAGTGCTCACTAGCCACATGTGAGCAGTGGTTACCCATATTAAACAAACCTGCTAAAGCCACATCAACAGGAGATAGCACGATAACCAGCAGTGTCTACCGTGGGATTGGAGAGAGGCACATAGGTTATATAGTCATCATCCTTAAGCAGTGGATGCCCAATCACCAAAAAAACAGAGGTGTCTGACCTAGGTTTCTTGGGGAGAAAACAGGAAATCACACTAGTTAGCGGTTAGAAGCCCTGCAACCAAGTGGAACAAACATTAACATAAGTAAGAAAAAGCTTTGGCCAGAAGTAGGTAGAACAGGTCAAGCACCAACACTTGAAAATATAGTTTGTATTCATGCGAGGCAAATAATCTTCTTCAACCAGGGCCAATGTAATGGTCTAGTGAAGGACTATTGATTGGTTTATAAGGTGCATTCACGGGGTGGCTGCATCTCCACTCTGAGAGCCAGACAGCTGATACACAGCATAAGAAGAAGTGGGGAGGGCGTCCTGGCAGGGTAGCACAGTTGGCTGGAGCGTCGTCCGTACACCAAAAGGTGGCAGGTCCGATCCAGGTCAGGACACGCACCTAGCTGGAGGGTTTGATCCTCACTCAGGACGTGTGCAGAGGCAACCAACTGATGTTTCTCTCTCACATCGGTGTTTCTCTCCCCCCCCCCCCAATACACATATCTTCGGATGAGGATTAAAAATAAAAAAAGAAATAGGGGAAGTGAAGACATTGAGAAGTACAGATTGGTAGCTGCACAATAGGCATGGGGATGCAAAGTGCAGCACAGGGAACATAGTCAATAATATCATAATAACTATGTGTGGTGCCAGCCGGGTGCTGGAACTATTGCGGGGCAGGGGGAACACTGTGTCAGGTACATGATTATTCAACCACTACGCTGTACACCGGAAACTAATGCAAAATAATACTGAATGTAAACTGTAATTGAAAAATAAAATTTAAATTTAAAAAAATTTTTAAAAAGAAGGGGGTACCTAGGCCATAAAAATAATAATGTAAGCAGTAACAATAATAGGTCATATATAAAATGTATGATTTTAAAAAGCACTTTGCTATCCATTTTCATTCAGTCCTGTGACACTTGGGACAGGCAGGTGGGATGCGCGGGCCCGTGTTGGACTGGGGACTGAGGTTCTGAGGGGTGTGGGTTTGCCTGCGCCCCAGAGCTGGGCAGTGAGCCAAAGTCTCTCAGCATGAAGCACCCTGGTCCACCTGGGAATTCAACCTTGGCCTCATTATCAGCAGCTCTCCCAGCTTCTAACCTGATGCAGCTATAAATATCATCAATTCACTTTTCAAAGGCTTCTCCTCTCTAATAGATTACTTTCAGCCGCTTCCTAACCGCCCCTCCCCTGAGCTGCACCTGCACCTCCCCTGCTGTCTCTAATCAGATGTCTCCCTGGAAGGTGTGAATGCCTTTGCCTCAGGCAAGGATGCCTTTTCTACCGCACCACGTGCAGCCGCAGCCGGCTTGCAACAGAGGAGCCGCACTTCCCCTGTTCTGAGTCCCGACGACAATGCGCAGTCACCCAGGGAAGCTCGGAAGGGCTTCAAGCAGGAAAGGGGTGTGATGAGATGAGGCAATGTGGAAGGCAGGCGGACAGCTGAGGGCAAGAGGGGGAACTGGAAAGAAAAAGACGGAGAAGGGAAGAATAATAACCATAATAGTCAATGTTGTCTCTGCTGGTCATTCAGCTCCAAGCTTATATTGCTTGTTCAGGGAGGCCTTTCCTGTCCCACGGGCCTGAAGTAGCCATCCTCTTACTCTCTGTCAGTTCACCGTCCCATCCTTTCTGTACAGCGGCTGTCACCCTCGGATGGGTTTGTCTGTGACTAAACCCCCACACCCCAGGCTGACTACAGGTCTGTGAAAGCACAGACGCTATGTGTTTTACCCGCTGTTCTCTGGGCAGACCCCACAGCCACACCTGGCCCGTTACAAACATTCATTAAATGTTGCTTTAACGAAGAAATGAGGGGCTGAGCAAAGTACTTCACCACTGTTTACAGGTTGTATCACTGAATCCTCACATTAATCCAAGGAATTACATTTTACCACCTGCATTTTACAGGTTCTCAGAATGTGAGTGTGAGGTGATAAGAGTTGTAATCTGCATTTGGTGAAGTCACTTTTGATCTCCAAATCTCCAAACCCAAAACCTTTTTCTCCACAAAACCTTTTCCCATTCTTCCAGCCTTGCTTCAACACTTGAGAGTGTTGTTCCCTGCGTTTCTCCTAGGAAATCTCCTTTGGATTCCACTCATTGCAGCATTATTTACAACCGTCAAGATACAGAAGTGACCCAGATGCTCACTGAGAAGACAAATGGATAGTGGTACGTGTGTACAGTACAGTATTAGCCGGCCATAAAAAACAATGAAATCTTACCATTTGCAACAACATGGGTGCCCCTAGAGAGAATTAGACTAAGTGAAATAAGTCAGACATAGAAAGACAAATACCATATGATTTAACTTATGTGTGGAACCTAACGAACAAAATAAACAAACAAAACAGAATCAAACTTATGGAGAGAACCAACTGATGGCTGCCAGATGGGATGGAGGTAGTGAGGTTCGGTGAGAACGGTGAAGGGATTAAAAAAGTACAGACTGCCCGTTACAAAACCAGTCACTGAAATGTGAAGTGCAGTGTGGGGAACGTGGTCAGTAATATTGTAACAACTCTGTACACCGCCCGCTGGGTACTCGCCTTATGGGGGACGGATCGCTTCAGTTATACAAATGTGCAATCACTATGCTATATACCTGAAACTAATATATGATTGAATGGCAACTGTAAACGAAAATTTAAAATTTTTTTTTCATTGTATTTGACTAAAAGAATACAGACAATATGCATTTTCCTTTGTCCTATCTGTATTTTCAAAACTGTGATACTTATTACTTTGGAAGTGTTTTTATTTCTTCTCAAATATACCTGTATATTTGCCCATTAGAACAAAGTTAAATAATAAAAAAATTTAAAAGGCAAACATCTACACATTACCATCATCGCCACCGTCAAATCCCAGCCCCAGCTAACCACCATTCGTTAACCCTCTGGTGTGGGGCCTTCAGGCTTTTCCCCGTGAACTAACTAGCAGGAACCACGCAGGTGACCGTGCATGCACACACACAGGGTTGTTGTGTTTCACCACTTCTGTGGAAAACTGCAAGTCTGTAGCTTTGGAGGTGACTGAACTATCACCGACCCCTGGACACGCCCAATGCTACTGTACTGCACCAGGTGGGCCCAGCGCTTCCCTTGATCCCACGCATCCCCCCTTAGATACAAGGTTCTGCCTGGTGCTCGCAAACCAATGATTCATCCAGGTGACTCTGCAGTAAGTGTCCTCGGGTGCGAATGTATAGCGTATATCTTTGCACCCATTTTATTTAGATAAGTTCTTAGAAGAGAAGCTGCTAGGTCAAAGGGTGTATTTATTGCAAGCATTTCTAGATGAGTCCCAATTGTCCTCCAATTTGGTGCCCACTTACGCCCTGTTCTATCTCGCTTCCTTATCAACACTGAATATTATATTCCAATGTGACCAAAGGAAATAGCATTCTGCTCCATTCTGCATATTTTGAGCATTAAAATAATTGAATCTTTCCTTTTATAACATGTCTAATGGGTTTATAGTCTTCTTCTCTGAGTTGCCTGTTTGTATGTTCTTTGTCCTTTTTCTACAGTTGTCTTTTTCTTGTTGATTTTAGGAGCTCTTTATCTTTTAGGGTTTTTTAAGTAAATATTTGCAAATATCTTCACTCAACCTAGAGTTTGCCTTTTACTTAGGTGCATAGTGTTTGGCTTTTGCTTTATTTTGTTTCGGTTAGAGTCACATCAGCTTATTTTATGACACTCCTCAGTGCACGCTGGTGGGCTCGGCAGCAGTGTGACTCTGTCAGGGTAAGAATTTCCCACTCCCGGAAAAACCCTGGATGTGTCTTTGCAAGGTCAGAAGCAAAGCTGTTCTACACGAAGTTAAGAATGACAGCTATTCTTCTGCTCTGAACAACCCAATCATCATAAATATTTTTTAAATCCACACAGTCCTAGTTCTGAACATACAAACTGCTATCTTTGAATGTTTAACCAATATTCACATTGCCTCAGAACTCCGACTGGAATTTCTCAATGCCTGTTCGCCCAGGGTGCTGGACGGGAGACACGCATGCCGTTATCACCACCACCATCCCTTCTCGCCCTCGGCGGACTTCACTAATTGATCGTTTTCTTCCAGGGCCCAGGTGTGGCCTAAAAAGCTCTCTCTCTGCAGCATTCCTGGGAACTGCTACCCATCAATCAGAACTTGTGTATAAGAGAAAACCTGTTTCACCACCGTGGCTCAAGTTCAACCCTCCGTTTTTAAAGAACGAAAGGCAGGCCCCGGGTGGGAGTATAACTGACAGGAGAACATGCAGCAAGGCAGTCACAAAACCAGGGCTCTGAACTGGGCTCCTTGGAGCCAATCCCAGGCTCCTCCCACGGCACCGCTGTGTCCTGCCGCGGGAGAAAGCCCTCTGCAGAGCGTTCGGTGAAGACCCTCACACAGAGTGAGATCTAAAGATACGGTTTGATCACAGCATCTGTGTCAACAATACCCAAATAAGCTCAGAGCCGGGTTAAGAAGGGGACCAGCTGGGCAGTTGACAATCTATAAGGGGCACTGAGACACAAAGACAAAGTGGGGCAGTGGGGACCTAGCCTCAGCACGAGCCCCTGTGGAATGGGAGAGAGGACACATCAAATGAGTCTTGTGTGGTGAGAGTAGGAAGCCAGGGCGCAACCGGGCTCAGTAACAACAGAGGGTGTCTAAGCCTGCGGTCTGATTAACCCTTGCTTTTTGGGGGGGTGGGGGGTGCTAGCAATAACAAATCCTCGGGGACAGTAAAGACTACAAGGCTAACAAAAGGTAGCCTCCTTCTCTGTCCTTCCCCCATGTGTGCTCCTCCAAACTAACACTGAACAGATATCTAAGGGCCTGCAATTTAAAGGATCATAGTACTGCCCCGGCTGATGT
This sequence comes from Tonatia bakeri, assembly GCA_004024845.1. Classification (NCBI taxonomy): domain Eukaryota; kingdom Metazoa; phylum Chordata; class Mammalia; order Chiroptera; family Phyllostomidae; genus Tonatia; species Tonatia bakeri. The sequence continues at coordinate 146,120 of PVIA01000448.1, read as the reverse complement.
GGCTCAGTGGATTGAGCACTGGTCTGCAAACTAAAGGGTCGCGGGCTTCACTCCCTGTCAGGCCACATGCCTGGGTTGCAGGCCGGGTCCCCAGTGTGGGGCATGCAGGAGGCAACCACACATTGATGTTTCTCTCCCTCTCCTCCTTCCCATCCCCTCTCTCCAAAAATAAATACATAAAATCTGTATTAAAAATAAAAAATAAAAATAAATGAAAGATCACAGTATGACAGTCTGCTTTGAGCACCGAGTCACTGAGCCTCAGGCCTTCCCTGACTCCTACCTGCCCCGTCGCCTGTTTCTCCTCTTGCTGCTTATCATCTGCATCTTGATGAGGCCCTGGGAATGTGCTGGCTGTTACCAGCAAGTGTGTCTACGGAAGGACAGCCTGCTTCTTCTCCACCAAGCACAAACTGTGCCTTCTCCTTATTTGTGTGCCATGTAGCACCCCGTTGACAATGTCCTTGCTCAAAAAATATCCTTTGATTAAATGGCAAAAAGAAAAACTCACATTAAGTTCTGGGCTTGAGTTTCAAAGAGTTCATGGAGATCTTGGAAGCACGCGAAGTTTCTCTTCCTCCGAGAAACTGAGGCCCTGGGAATCTGAGCAGGCCTAGCGCCACCCACGGAAGGGTTCTGAAGGGTTCAGCTGGGAGAGGCATGATTTCAAATCACTGCACTGTTTTTATTTTTTGACTGACTCCCATTTTATCAGAGTAGCCATTTGTTTCCATTTGATCTCACACCTAAGGCTAGTGGTGGGGCCCACAATGTAATTTATTGTATCCTCCGGCATGAAGGCAGGAATTAGGGAAAGAGGCAGGGAAGAAACAGAAGTGGGCCAGGAGTAAGAGAAGGTGGTTGAGGTAGTTGATACGGTGAGCTCACTGATCAAAGCAAACCTTTTTCTAGAAGAGTGGTTCTTCACTCCGGGGAGACTGCATCCCCCAAGTAGGTCGCCACATTAGGTGCAGTACACCCAGTGAAAGGTGCACATTCCAAAATGTAGTCATTGTCGCTCTGAAATTCTCACTTAAATAGGCATCCTGTATTTTCATTTGCTAAATATGAAAATCCTATCCCAGGGGACATGTGGTGATGTCTGGAGGCATATTAGGTTGTCACAACTTGGGGCTTGTTAAAAGGTAAACTGAGGCATGCTAAAAATTCTAAGAGTTTTTTTGAGCAAAAATTCATTCAAATGGGGCAGCACTGAACAGGAAGTGTTTAGGAGCGCCCCACCCCCCAGAGCTGGAGGCAAGACTTGTACAGAGAAGAGGCAGAAACAGTTCAAGGAAATTATTTGAATGGCTGTAGTGTAAGCAGTTGCCTTATTTGGAAAAGCCTAATTGGTCATTTGCAATTGGTTATCCTTAGGTTTTGACTTCTTAATCTGGAGGCATTTACAGGCTTAGGTTTTGGTTTACATATGTTGGTGGCTGGGGCATTAGAACCACCTTTGTCTACTGACCTTCTTGAATTAATTTCATAGGGTGCTACTGGCATCTAGTAGGTAGAGGCCAGGGATTCTGCTAAACATCCTTCCATTCTCATGACCATCCTCCCCAGCAAAGAATGGCCTGGTCCGAAACGTTAACGATGTCACTGCTGAGAAGCCCTGGTGCAGAAGAGTAATTTTTAGCTCTAAAGAGCACCTTGTGTGGCTGAAACAGCACAGTAGGAACACAGTACACATGTCTGTGTATAAGCATGTACATCCCCCCCACCAGAAAACTTGTTTGCAAAGTGTGTTTCCCTTAATTCTACAAGTTATGATGATCTACAGTTTTATGAAGGTCATTTCTCCAATTCCTCCCTGGGGAGATACAACAAAATTCAAATCACATTTGGGGGAGAAAAAAAAAGTACTGAGATGTATTGAATGCTTTTCTGCAATCTCGCAGAGCCCTTTAATTCTGTTACAGAAAACCGAATGAAAACTCACAACTGCTGAACACATTGCTCATTCCACTAAAGCCAGCCTGCCTGCCCCTCTCTGGCTGGGCCCTCACAGTGCTCAGAGAGCACCGCGTTTTAGTTTGCAAGAGAAGATCAAAAGTTTTTGTAACTGATTAGTACCCAGAAAGCAACAGCCTCCTTTAACCTTGAGATGCAAATAGCCAAAGATTGTCAGGGGATCTGAAGGGCTGGAGGATTTGATGGAAGATCAAATTCCCGGCATTTCCAGGGCAATTAGTTTCCCATGCAAAGTCACAGGAAGGTCCTGCCTGCTCTCCACAGCAGTAAAGCTGTAATAAGACTCTGAGCTTTATCAGCTTGGACTAATTGGCCTGCTCCCACCCGGCAGAGTTCATTATTGTTATCCCCATTTCATAGAACTCCGAAGGTGGGTAGAAATCTTTTTACTCCCCCACCATGAGGCACAAGCTGCTTTAATACTTCCCACTCTGGATCACTGTACGTAAACTCCTGGTACCGAAGGTCGGGATTGCTCTGCTAATTATTCATCCTAGCAGGAAGGAAAGGTCCGGAATTAAGTCAAATCTCTTTGCAGGTGTCTCTTAAAATTCCCCTTGGAGGTGAGTCCTGGCCTCAAAAAGGTTTAAAACAGTCCAACACTTTCTTTTATCTGATAGTTAAGGAAACCAGGGAGGAAGTTGCTGTCAATTACAGCCAGGATTCTGGAGCAGGAGCTAAATTGATTTTGAAAGGTCTGATTGCTGGACCGCTGCCCTCGCATCAGCGGCCAGGGCTGGAGCCAAGGCTGACTTCTCCGGATAGACCTTTTGAGGTCGCAGTCCAACCAGGTGGCCCTGTCCATTTGGTGACTGAAATGCAGCCTGTTGTCATGATGGATTTTCTGCTCACAAATGTACAGTTATGTCTGCACGTCTTCTGTCATTGCCTTGACTTCCCGAAGGGCAGCACATCAGCTTCCTGCAGGGAGGGCCTTTTACTGGCTGGGGAGTCTCCCGCAGGGAGGCCCTCCGTGGCCAAAGGGGTCTCTGAGCATGTGACAACCACAGATGCTCTTGGGCTTTCACCTTGATGTTCCCTTTCCTCTGGCACGGGTGAGGAGTTATGGCATGAAAGCTGGCAGCCTGCTTTCTCAAACCAGCTGGAGGACACTGGCCAGAGAGAATGTGGCCAGCCAAAGATGTAGGTGGGAGGTGTGCCTGCCGGCAGGACTGACCCCCTGTGAGCAGCTCAGCACTGGCTTCCCCACCCTCTCGGCTTTCCACTAACCTCTCCTGAAAAAGGAAGGGCTAATGCCGGGAGGCACGGGTCCTACAAAGGCTTCTGCCCCCACCCCCTTACCTCTCTGGGGTGCTCAGAACACTAAATGCAGTGGTTAAGAACAGGGCCCAAGTCTCCACCACTTTACCACTTTAACCTTACACCTTATTTTTTAAACTACAGTTTCCTCATCTGTAAACATGAGATAGTGATACTGAGACCACAAACCACTGGCACAAACTGAGGGCTCAGTAAAGACGACCTTGTGTGATGGTGGGGGTGGTAGTGTGGGCTTCCCTGTCAATCAAAGCCACGGGAAAAGTCAGGCCTTGAAGAAAGACAAAAAAATACATCATGAGAAAATGACAGGCCCCAAGTTGCCTCCCTCTCTTGTTTGCCCTCTGTTGCCTTCTGAAAGCTCCCACCACCATCCCCACCTAGCCTCAGGGCACTCCTGCCCTGCATTTGCCAGAACCTGCACTACCCTCCTGACCTCTACTCATACGGCGCTCCCATGCCCACCCTGGCACACAGTGTGAGCCTGCTGCTGCCCGTCACATCAGAATGCCCACTATCTGCCACTCCAGGCTCTCTGCCATCACAGCCTGCAACACAGACCGGCCCTGGGCATTGGCAGGTCACACAGCTGCCTGCAGAGGGTGAGCGGAGGAGCACCAGGGAACCAGGCTCGTCCGGGCGAGCACCTCCCACCCTGGGCTGCCACAGGGCCTGCCTTCCATCCTCCCTGGCCTACAAGGGCATGTGAAACTACCCCTTTGGGCAACATTGTCCCCACGCGGGCTACTCCGTGTTCATGTATTACGTGAGAGGTGAAGGAAAGCCACCTCCCTTGCTCAGTGCCCAGCACGTCGTCAGTTCACAAAGGCCGATTAGACCCGTGCATTGGAAAGCCAGCCAACTGAGAGAGCTGGGCCACAGGACGGGGAGGTTTTGATGGGATCGCAGGGAGAAAACACTTTAGTGCATGAAAAACAGGCAGCTCTGTGTAACAACGTCATTCGGGGAAGAATGAGGGCTTGAGGTCCCGGAACTTAGAAGGTAAGAGGCCCAAGACTTCGGGGCAGAGATAGGTGGGAAAGGTCAACTTCTCCCAGTCCCCTCCCCATACCCTAAGTCCTGCCTCCCTGAACCAGAAGGCAGAGCTGTCTGGCCCGAAACGCACACTCAAGCACCCACACTGCCGCAGACGGAAAGGCGTGAATATTTTAAATCTGAGTTTTCTGTTTTGTTGTGCACGTGGGAACTTTTGCAATCAAATTATGAAAGGCAGAGAGCCTAAGTGGGGAAACCATTACTTTCTTAGGCTTAACGTTCAATAAACCTTCATTTGCAGGGTCTGTGGGGTAACCAATATAAAAAAGCAGGGGAGCAGGGGAGGGTGCTGCATGTGAGGCTTTTACCCTGTCCCTGTGATGGGTCACTTTGGGGACAGAACCCAAGGGTAGAAAGAGCAATCATAAATGCAGACCAGAATAGCACAGACCTCTAAAGCATCTCAATGTATAAAGTCATTCCTTCAGGTTACCTGAAGTACTTGAAGTATCAAGTGTAAGTTTAATTGACTTCCGAAGATGCCGTTAGCACCGCATCTAACGCCCCATACCTGTGCACCCAGAAATAAAAAGAACGAAGAGAATGGATAGGCAGATACATTCGGATAACAGCCCTCTCCCACCAAATCTCAGTGATTTGGGAGGGAAGGTTTTACTTATTCCCATCACAGTCCAATATGGGATGCAACTACTCAGATATCAAGGTCCCTCCAGTACATTCTCTCTATGGAGCTGGTCAAGACGGGAGAAGGGGGAAGCACAAAGAAGGCTCTCCTGGGCTTAAGCAACTTAGCCCAGAGACGACTCACACCGCTTCAGGTGACATTCCATTGGTGGGAATTAGTCACACAGCCCAGGCTTAATGCAAAGGAGCTGGAGAAACACAGTCCGGCATGCGCAGCAGAGAAAACGGACTGGTGAGCACCCAGGTTTCCACCACAGCCAGTGACACTGACTTCAGCGTCTAGTCGGTTCCACATTCCATTTTCCCTTCCTTCATATGGAAAAATAACACAATAACTAATAGGTAATAATAACACAAGAATAAACTCTGTGTTCCGCCTACTCACAAGTGCAAACCTACTTTTGCCCTGCCCTATACATAATGCTGATATGCTGGGGTTGGGCAAGACCCAAATTCCCATGAGTCAGAGAAATCTTCTTTCCCTAGATGGCACTTATTGGGCTGGTTTGCTGTCACTTGTAATTACCCAGCCATGGCTGACATAGCTAATTAATCATGGCATTCTTCCTTGTCACTCCAGTCACAGCCACACAGGCCTGCTCAGTATGGAACTCCAGACAGCCAGGACCAGTGGATCAGAGTCGACATGCAAAACAAAGCCTCTTTTTACCCCTGAATGTTTCCACTCCATTACGTTTCATAGACAAGGAAACTGGAAGTCTGGGAAGTAGAGTAACTTCATTCATTCATCGGCAAAATTGTATATTTTTTTCCCTTACTATATGCTAGACATCGTGTTAAGCTCAGACAATGTTACTTCAAACAAGATACCGGCCTGCCTCCAAGAACTTGATGGACAGTGGGAAATCAGATGAGAAGGCAGGTCATTATGATACAGTGTGACAAGTGCTAAGAAAGGGATAAGGGCAAGATGCTGTGGAAGAACATGGCACAGACAGCTAACCTACTCTTGATGAGGGTTGGGCAAATCTTGCTGGAGGAAAAACCATCTATGCTGGTCATGAAAAATGAATAGACTTTAGCCAAGCAAAGAATGAAACTGGAAGATAAGATCACTGCAGGCAGAAGAACCAGCCTGGGCAAACACCAAAAGGTGAAAGTGAGGATGACACAGAGGGAACTGCAAGAAATGTAGCCTGCTTGGAGCCCACGGAGCAGAGAGATGGAATGAAGGGTGCATCAATTAGCGACTGCTGTGTAACAAACTACTCCGAAACTCAGACGCTAAAAATAATAACAGCGTTTCATTGCTCATGATTCTACGGGTCAGCTGAACAATTCTCCTCTCTGCTAAGCTCCTTCACATTTAGACAGTCAGCTGAGAGCCGGGGCAGGGAGCTCTTTCTTGCGTGTCTGGGCATTAGCTAGCTGTGGACTGGTTTAGGGTGGCCCAGGCTGTGACAGCTGGGCTTCCCTCCAAATAGTCTCTCGTCCTCCAGCAGGCTAGCCTGGCCTTGTCCACATGGCGGTGGCAGGGTTCCAACAGAGAGAGCAGAGGCACTCCAGGCCTCGGGATTGACACAGTGCCACTTCCAGTGCATTCAGTGAGCCAGAGCAAGTCACAAGGACAGCCCAGAGTCAAGAAGTGAGGAAATATGCTCCACCTCTTGATGGGGGAAACTATTATGCACAATCTTTTTGCGAAGCATGTGGATACAGGGAAGCAGGATTTAGGTGATATTTTTTTAAAAAATCAATTACCACTGAGGGAGAGCAGTGGCAAGAAGGAAACCCGCCAAGATAGACAGGTCCAAAACATAAAGTCTTGTTTCCCAAACCAGGGTTTGGAGCGGTAGTGGAGAGCCATGGAAGAGTGTCATATACAGACATGAACTCTGGCGACGTGCTGCTTTAACCCAAATGGTCTGACAAAAGCTTGGATCAGAGCAGGAGAGATGGGTTGTACAAGAGACAGGTACACGTACTATCTACTGGGATGAAAAAGAAGGAAGTATCTGAGGTGATGGCGCTGGTGAGTAGCACAGCTGAGATTCAAGCCAGGTCTTCCACACCCCAGTCTGAGGTTACTACTCTTCCTCCCAGGGCACAATAGCTTAAAAGCAGAGATTTTCTGCCCCTCCTCCACCAACTTCCAGTGTTTCCTTGGCTGCTCTCTGAATCCACGACCTAGAAGCAGGGACACCAAGGCCACTCTAAGAAGTTAATCTCATTGAGATATGAAGCCCTGCCTATCACAGCTAACCGTCAGCCACAGAAAGCCTTCAGAGTTGGAGAAATAACAGCGGACTCTCATTACTAGCAAGTCTAGCAGAGGTGGCTGGAGAATCATTAACCACCGTTAGATAAAGAGATCCTGGCTGTGGCTTATCCAGGAGCCTGTGAGAAGCCGCTCGATGCAAATTGACTCCTGCCCTTAGGAGCAGCCACCCTTTTGACTTCAAGGCAGGACTCATATTCAAGACCAGTTTGTCCTCTTGACCCATTGTCCCTTAACACCCTGGCACATCTCTCCCAGCCTGTAGTCTGCAGGCCTCAGTTCAATTCCGGATGCTTTGGTGAATGACTTCTTCAGGGCTCCTCGCAAGTGAATCACATGTATGCCAAACAAATATTGCCTGTATTTTGTCTGATTGTTGCAAACACACCCTCCAAGTCTGACCACATCTACTGAATGATTGTGCAGGTCATGGCGATGAACAGAAACTACTTCTATTTATTGGTAGTGGACACTTGCCCCTAAACTCTGTACACTGCACTTTTCTACCAACGGGCTCCAAACACTTTGTGAACGATGTTTCATTTAATAGTACACCCTTGCAGCCAGGTACAAATCATCTGTCACAGCTCCCCTTTCTTTTTTGGGTCCAGGGTGGTAGTCAATCTGCAAAGATGGCCTCACAAATTCCCCATCCTTGCATCGCATAGACTATTCCAGCGACTCCCAACAAGAGGTGGAATCTCTTTCCTCACCCCTTAAATCTGGTTTGGCCTCATCACTTGCTTGAACCAAGAGAATATGGCATAAGTGACACTAGGCAACTCAACAGGCCTTGCAGCTTCTGGTGTGGCTCTCCTGGACCTTCTGCCACAGTAACTAATGACTGACAGCCCACCACGCTAGCCTGCTAGAGGATTAAACAAGAGTACGGGTACTAGGTTGCAGGTTCGAACCTCAGTCAGGGCACATACAAGAATCAACCAATGAATGGATAAATTCATGGAACAACACATCAGTGTTTCTCTCTCTCTCCTTCTCTTTCCTTTCTCTCTGTAAAATCAATTTTTAAAAAAGAGTGTGTGTCCCGAGTCCCTACCACATAGCAGGTGTTACAGTGGATGTCAGTTTCCTGCCTGTCTATAATAATCAGTTGTCTATAATTATCATCTGGAAGACAGCCACGGTCTCTTCAAACACCCTGAGCCCCTCACCGAGAGCGAGGGCTCACTTTGTAATTCATTCTCCGGCAACCAGCACACAGAGAACTTCTGAATACCAAGTATAGTTCAAAACTCCTACTCATTGGAGAGCAGAACGGAAAATCACAGGTTTTACAACAAAGTCACTCTTCAGGTTCTCAGAATCACTTGAAAAGACCAATTTTATTTGCCTGCCAAAGCTGAGTTTTTGTCCCCAGGCTGCTAACCACACAGGTCTTGTGGGTCACCATGGGCCTCCGGCCTCCGAAGTAGAGAGACTGGGCTGCTGCGGCCGGAAAAACCAGTTCAGCGGGTGGAAGGCAGTGCAGCAGGTGGCAACTTGCTCCTGCCCTGGAGCCCTTTCAGGTTTACAAGGAGAAAGGTGTGGTGGGTGAATGGGGGGTGTAGAGAGGGTGGTGCGACCTTCTCTCACCAAGACGATGTGTGACTGTGGCAGCAGCAGAGATGACATCAGTCCAAAATCCGGAGGGCCATTAACAGATCAAGACACGGTGCCTGCTAAATGTCCCGACCAGTATCAGGAAATACAATAAAACAGGGTCGCTGTCTTTCCAAAGCCCCCATCCAGGACCGATGCGTGCTCTTCTGCTCCCTGCAACTGTGACCGCAGACACAGCACTGTGGGCACCAGGGCCTGAGAGTAGCGAAGGAAGGGAGAAGTCAATAACCTCCACGTTCGGTTCTTCTGGCTGGGGCGGTCGGGTGGGGAAGGTCATCCCTATGCCAGTTTACCATTAGCATATGAGGTGATACTTGCCAACACCTGCAATGAGTTGAAGTCTGTTTGAAAGTTATTTTAATGAGTAGAAATTGACTCAACACTCCAGATTTGAGCAATGTCACATGTGTTTATTTTTCTAAGCCACCTAAAATCCACCCTCTAGCCCCAGGCAATGAGGTCGGTAAGAAGACTAACATCTGTCACTTCTGTAGCATCATCTCTCTGTCTCGGTTTGAAGACCGTTATCACCACACCAGCGGAGCAGGGGAAGGAACCCAACACTCAAGGCTCCCTGCCATTCTCTGGATACAAATGGAAGTTTCACCTGCTCACTCTTTGGCTCTGAGGCTACCACCATGAACACGACGAAGCATAAGCTAAATAATCATTAAGAACAACCCTCCTGATTCTGAACTGTGGTCATTTCTCTGCCCTCCCACGTCTGGCAAATAACAGGGAATCTTGATTCACAGAGATAAAAATGCAAAGTCGCTTACACAACTCATTCGTGCTTTCTTTGTCCAAGACAGTAGTGTCTCTCGGACAGTAAATTCCCAGGGAGTCATCACCAAATGCTTCCTTCTAACTATGGTTACAACATGATGCACCTGAGGCGGTTATTTGTGATGATCCCTTCTAACAGTAATTATCATCATCCCCATTATCCTGTACCACCATTTACTGTGAGCTTATTTTGTAATAAGCACTATGGCAAGAGCTGGACCTGCATTACCTCACCTTATCCTCAGCACAATGCATAGAAGTAGGCATTATCATCCCCATTCTCCAGCGGTGAAAATTAAAGCTCAGAAACATTGAATTGCCCATCACCAGCCACTTCTTATAAGAACTAGAGTCAAGAACCCATTGTGTCACTTGAAAGCCCAGGCTCTGAACCGCTAGGGCACGTCGTCTTCCTACCACATCAGGGTATGTCCAAGAGGGGCTTCCTAAGGCCGCCATGATGTAGCCCCTACCTAACTCCCCACACTCATGTACTGGTTGCTATACATTACATTTCAGGTCTGTCGGGGAACTTAAACTCCCTAAACGCACCCTGCTGTTGTATACCTTGGAGCCTCAGTTCATAAGGGTCCCTCTGCTAGGATCATCTGCTCCCCACCTCATACAAATCAGATGAGACACAAGCTTCTTAAGAGCCCTTTCCCAGTCCTCTGATGTGCAATCACCGACGGGCAGAGACTGCGGAACGCTGCAGATGGCTCATTGACGCATGAGAAATGAACATATACAGAAACAGGCAATTTCCTGTGGGGAAGCAGGGACAGAGTGGCCACCCTCGCTAGGGGAGGGCGCTTTGGTCACCTTCTCTGGGGGAGGGGGCCTTGGCCACCCTCTCTGGTGGAGGGCGCGTGTTCTCCAGTCCCAGCAGGCTTTTTATTGGGTTCGTTTGTACAAGAATTCAGGAAAAGCTCATTAATCATTGCAGGGAAGTAAGGATCAAATAACAAGGACCTCTGAGGGCCTACTTTGAGTCAGTGTCAAAGAGCTGTAAAACTTTGAGGAACAAATTTACTTCCTCCCTGGACCCTTCTCATTCAACTGAGAACATTCTAAACAAAGCAGGTTTCACAGGATTTTACATATTCTTTCTGAGGCCTGATCACCCAGGGAACCCGCTCTTTCTAGTACAGGGCTGCACCACCCTGTCATTGTTTCAGGCTTAGGTGGAGCAAGGGGAACTAGGGCAACCAAGAGATAAGGAGATTTTCTCGTGGATGGAATGAGCACTCAGGCGCTGTCAAAGCTGAGGGGCGAGGGTCCATCACCCACTTTTTGCCGTAGTCCCCAAAGTCCTTCCTTGGGGGCCTCCCACGTGATCGTGCCTGTCTTAGGTCATTCCCCCTTGGGGAATCTTACCCGTCATTGGCTAACCGACCAAGCATTGGGGTCCAGGCAGGGTGAAGTGAAAGGACCAGAAGCGGTGCTACTGCCAGAGAGATAAGCTTTTGTCTCCTTGCTGGCTTAAGGTTCCAAGGTCATTCCCTCAGCCTTAGCCTAGGCAGGGGTTACAGCTTCTGATACCAGGCAGGGCAGTTCCCAATAGTCCTCCCCCGACCTGGGTTTGTGTCCTGACTCTGCTGTCCACTAACATTCTAGGTACTGTCTGTCATTGTCCTCACCAGAATGTATTGTAATTCTGTATTTCCTGTTTGTTTAGCTTCCTACTAGACTTTGGGCCTTTTCAAATGAAAACAGTAGCATTTTAGATAGGTAGATGGATGGATGGATGGATGGATAGATAGATAGATAGATAGATAGATGATTTTTTTAATCTCCGGCCTTTAGTACATTCCCTATTGCATATCAGATAATCAATATTTGCTGACTCACACTGCCAGCCATGTTAAGTGAGTTTCCAGTGCTATCTGAAAGTATTACCCACAGCTTTGGAATAACAGGTAAAAAATAATTGCCATTTAATCAAACCAATATTTACTGTAAAGTCATTACAAGAGTAGGGAGGGAACTTAGAGAAGACTTAGTTCAGGATGGTCGCAAAGCTCTGTAATGGGAAGCACGGAACTGAGTTCAAGTCCCTCTTAGCTGCCTTCCAGCTCGGGGAACTGTGTGACCTCCCTGTGCTTCGGTTGGTGCATTCACCTACAGAACAGGGTTGATCAAATCTTATCAGCCATGAATGGCTAGTGTGAGAATCAACTGAGACAGTATTTATGGGAACACTTTGTATACTGAAAACATTACACAATGAAATGCTTTTGTTTTGTTTTTTGCTTTTCACAGAGCCTGGAACATAGTAAGGCCTCAGGGTAGATGCTCCATGAATGTTTCTGGAGAGAAGAAAAGGAGGGAGAAAAGGAGGAGTGTTGTACAACCGGGTGTCACTGAAAGCCCTAGGGTGCTCATTCCTCGGTGGCAGGTCCCTCCACTTGATCACGGTGGTGGGTACTGTAAGTCGGTGGTTCTCCAAGTGCGGTCCCAAGAACCTGCAGCAGCAGCATCAGTCTGGGGTATCTTAGAAATGCAAGTTCTCAGGCTCCACCCCAGACCAGCTGAATGAGAATCCTGGGGATCTGGCCAAGCAGTCTGGGCTGTTCCACTGCGAGGCCTCCAGGTGATGCTGGTGCATGACGAAGCTGGGGGGGACACCTCATCATCTGCCTCTACATGAGATATGTGGGAAGACAAGGGTAAGCTTATTTAAAACTTACACAATTTATTCTAGAAGCCTAATGCACATTATTTTAATTGCCATTTCCCACTAACTACACATTTATGATTCAAGGGTGTACATTTCTAGAAAGATTGCACCAATAATGCAGTACATTTTTGGTTTAAAATAACATTTACTGAATATGTTCAAAAATAAATGCTAAGATTCCTTTATAATACAAAAAACAAGTATCTAAGTAACTCATTGAATTAAAAAATTAAAATGAAAGATATTTTTCCTGAAAGTTTGGGCCAAAAACATGAGTGTGCGTTATACATGGCAAAATACAGTAAATGTTCATCAGTAAAGAGCTGGCTGCATAAATAATAGTTAAGTGCTCGCAATGGAGTTCTCTAAGCTGTAAAAATGCCACAAAGGGATCTCCAAAGTATAACATTGAGTCGGAAAACAAGGCAGAGAAAAGTTATTTTAATAAGCTTTTGTTTATATACATATATGCTTATATATACATTATACAAGGTCTGTCTGGAAAAAGTCCAACCATCATTATGAGAATGATTTGTGCAACATCAAGGTAACCTGGCAGCCTGGAATGAGTATGGGTGAACAATGACAACTTCACTGTGCTAGCCAGTGGGGGAGGTAGCCACCATTGAGTGAGCATGGGTACTGTGTGGCTGTTGCATTCAAAATGACTGAGCAAGTACAGCAACAAATTTTGCAGATTTGCATCAGGCTTGAACATCCCCACACGAAGAGATGCAATAGGATGAAAACAGTGGCAGTTATGGGCAAGTGGTGATTAGCAGCTTCATCACAATAACGTGCCAGCTCATGCATCATGTCTCCAGAATTTTTTGGCAAAACATCAAATCACCCAGCTGACTCAGGCCCCCTATAACCCAGATTTGGTGTCCTGTGACTTCTGGCTTTGCCCAAAACTAAAATCACCTTTGAAAGGTAAGAGATTTCAGACCATTGATGAGATTCAGGAAAATACAACAGGTGCAGCTGATGGCGATTCCAACAAAGGATTTTGCAGACTGTTTTGAACTGTGGAAGAGATGCTGGGAGAACTGTGTGAGGTCCCAAGGTGCCTATTTTGAAGGGGACTGAGGCATCATTGTTCTATGTGTAATGTTTCTTGTATCTTGTTATCTTCTTCAATAAATGTCTCTTTTTCATAGCACATGGCTGGGTACTTTCTGGACAGACTCCGTGTGTGTGTGTGTGTGTGTGTGTGTGTGTGTGTGTGTGTGGTGTTTCTATATAGTTAAAACAGAATGCTACCTATTGGGGAAAAAGGGAACAGGGTAGAAGAGATACACTGAGAAACCAGACTTCCGAATATAATTTAATTTGCAGATTTGACTTTCAACCATACAAATGTTTAAATGATTAACAAAAATAAAAAGAAAAATACTCTCTATGAAATAACACATAACAATATATGAAAAGGAATCTTTCACATGATATTAAAACACAGTGATTTGTATATGCCCAGTGGAGAAAAAGAACAGCAAAAAGCTATCCTAAACTATTTTTAGTAATCATCTTATTAGTAATACTGCTATTATTCTGAAACTATTATACTCAAAGCAAATGAATAAGAGTTCATGTTAGGAATCAAGATTTTCATAATAAGAGAAAAGGAATACAGATATAAAAAAAGAATTTAAGTAATAGCCTATAATTACAAATTTTGAATTATTATGAACTCATATTGTCTTTTCACTTTTAAAATAAATAAAAAAATGTTTTTCCAAGCTTTGTCCATTGAAAAGTCCTAGAAACAATAATAAACCCAATATTAATAAACACTGCTAACCTTCAGATCATGGCCTCTAAGAACCATTTCCTTGGGGAAATGGTTGACTCTAGACTGGGGCCAAAAATGCAGAAGACAGCCTGACTATCCTGTCACATTAAAGGGAAAGAAGCAATTAAAGAAGTCTGCCGTTGTGTCGAAATGAGCCATAATGAAAAACCTCTCCCTGGCCAGAGTTGGGATAATTTGAACATTAATAAGAACACTGCAGTTGGGTTCAAAAAGTCAAAAGTACTAGACTTCATGACTTCATTTTTTTAAAGATTATATTGACTTATTTTTAGACAGAGGGGAAGGGATGGAGAAAGAGAGGGAGAGAAACATCAACCAGGTTGCCTCTCGCCTTTCCCCAGCCCGAGAGCTGGCCCACGAGCCCGGCATGTGCCCTGACTGGGAATCGAACCAGTGACCTTTTGGTTCACAGGCCATGCTCAGTCCACTGAGTCACCCCAGCCAGGGCCGTGACTTCTATTTTTTTAAAAAGACTCATTTTTGAAAGATGCTAGAGAACCAACTTCTTATTCTCAGAGTTTCCAAATAACTGATGAAGGAAAAAATTCTCTTTAGAAAAGAACTCCAGTTGAATGAAGAAGGAATAATAGAACTAGAAATAGGCCCTTTTGGCAAACCCCAAATAAAATAAGAAGTCTAGACAATAATCACCAATAGCAGCTAATATTGCCACAGAGGCACCCCCACACCATGCGCCGCACGCTGGGAGTTCCCAGTGCCACCAGTGTCAGTCTCCTGGCTGAGACACTGGAAATTAATTTTCCCACAGGTCTGGAGACATATGCATGAGACCATTGAGAAACGTAAACGTTGACTAATTCTGAAATTTTTGGCAATATGAAGAAATTTTGTGGTTATGCTTTTAAAACAGTCCTGTCCTTTGGAGATAGACATTGAAATCTTTGTGGATGGGTGGTAAGACATCAGGGGTTTATTGCAAAGCAATCTGTGGGGCCCTGGGGGGCGCTCAGTTGGCTTAGTGTCACCCTGCACACGAAAAGGTTGGGGGGGTGTAGGTTCCATCTCCAGTCGGGACGCAGACGCCAGGCAGCCAACTGAAGTTTCTCTCTCTCCCTCCCTTCTTCTCTCTCTAAAGTCAATAAACACGTCCTCAGGTGGAGATTTAAAAAAAATTATAAAATAAGGAAGTAAATAATGAAAGACAATAATCCTGTGGGGAAGAAGGTAGAGGGAGCATGGACGAAAGCAGAGTGGCAATGCTTCCCACTGGCATCGGAGTTAACGACTGGACCTGGGGGATGAGTCCATTGGGCGTTTACTATCCCATCCTCTCTACTTTGGGGCTTACAGATGTACAAATGAACGAGTAAGTGGGGGTATGCCATGCACCCCACTAGCAAGGGTAAAACTACTGAGGTGAAAATAGGGAAGACTAAGGCACTCGAGGGCGTGATGTAAATGGAGCTGACACACAATCGTAGCTACCCCTTTTAGAGCGCCAGCTAGATTCCAGACCAGGCACCGGGCAACGTTATTCATCTGTATGAAAAGTCACAAATCTCTACTGCTTTTCATCTTTTGAACATTCCTGGAGTAGTGGGGAAACTGAGTCATTTTACAGCTAGGGAACCAACGCTCAGAGACGCCTGGCGCCACGAGCTGCTGAGGACATGAGGTGACCCAGAGCCAGGATGACGTGTGCACCCCCTCCGTGAGCTCAGTCTGGCTCCGGTGTCCGAAGGGAAAGAAATAAAGGCAACACCTGAGTCCAGGGAGAGTGGCCTCAGTCTGGATCTCTTTCGGGTCTCTTTCTGTGTTCTCAAGGTAACTTGTTTTAGGAGTTTGCCTGGCTTTGTCCTCTAATAGTGCTCTTTATTAAAAAAGAAAAAGTTCTTGAAAGGGTCCCTATCCAATAGGAACGCTTGCAGTCCCATTTCTTCTACAGGTTCACTGTTACACCAACGGACGCCAAACCTTCTCTTTACCCTCTGATGTCAGGTGTTGAGCTCGGACATCAACATGAAAATATGAGAGAAACAGACAGGGCGAGGAAAATGCTGTGCATTCCTTCTCTTACGCTCGGAGTTTCTACGTACTCCTCCGAGCAAAATGAAACTCCTCGGATGTGATTCACATGTGCAAGCTATCTCAAATTGAAGGGCATCCGTCTTTATATTTGGAAAGTATGTTTGGGTTGTTTTTTTTATTTTCATCACCCTCTTTTTAATAACGTGGGAAGCAGGCTCTGTTTGGGAAAGATTTCCACCGAGACAGATAAAAATGCAAGTGTCAGCCCATGAAGCTGGAGCTGGGCAGGCCCACAATGCTGCAGGCATTACTTGAGCTGCTGGAACGCCTGCTTCTCTGTCCGCCCGGATTTTCACCCCCCTGGTGAATATCGGTGAAAGAGTTGAGGTGCAGGTCAGCATTAATGATTTGTCCCTTCCGCAATCATCTTCCTGACACTGCTCCTTCAGGCTGCTTGTCCTCTGGCCCCTCCTCCTCTGCCAGGGTGGGCGGACCAGACTAGGGAGAAAGGGGCTTTACTTCCCTTTATGAATCTGCCTCAGGCCCAAAGAATTCTGGGGAGAGGGGAACAGAAGGGCCTTTTGGTCTGGCCTTTCATTCACAAAAGGACTAAAGTTTGCCTTTAAGGTGACTGCCAAATGAGTTCATATGCACAGATAGAAAGACAGGCTGGCAGGACTGGAAGATACTGATGCCTGTCTTGCAGCTTGGCCAGGCACCTGTCCCTGAGCTTCGGTGTCTGTGTTCTGTGCAATCACCCAGGGAAGCGCACACTTCTACTGCCTGTGTTTCTGTGTGTGTTGTAAAGCATCAACGTGTTATACCTAAATGTTTAAAGCATACCACAATCCTTTGCAATCATATTTTGTAATTTCCTTGTTTCTTTTGATACACTGGTAGCCTCAAAACTGGAAGCGGCCCTGGCCTTTCTGGCTGCCTGACAGGCCCCAAGAGAAGGAAGAGGAGGAGGAGGTGGGGCAATAACCGTCACAGCAGCAGTCGCTACACAGAGTGCCTTTGATGCCAGACGCTGCCAAGTGCCCTGTTCAATCCACTTTAATTAGCACATTCACTGCCATGTACCAATTCATTTAATTCTCTCCTATGAAGTAGATGTTTTACAGATAAGGAAATTGAGGCACAGCCGATAAGTGGCTGTGTGTCGAACCTTCCTGAAGGGCTGGAAGGAGCGAGAGGGAATGAGAGAGTGTGAGGGGAAACAGCGTAGAGCTGTTTGGAAACGTCGTGGCCAAATGGGAAAGCACCTAAGAAGTGAAATCCCTCGTGAAGAGCACTTCCTTCCTGGAAGTCCCCAGATCCTAACCTTGTTTCTGAGCCCTCGAATTCTCATTCGAGGGTAGTGCCTTCCCCTCAACTGCTCTCTGGAAAATTCCACCCTCCCAAGGGCTGTTCTTGTTCCAGGTGTCCCTCCTCCTCCACCATGTGGTATCTTCGCCCCAGGTGAAAAATCTCAGAGTCTGAGTTACTCAGCATGAAACGACCCTTGGAAATTTTGGAGAGTGGTCGGCAGTAGGGTGGGGGTCGCTGGCGCTCCAGGTGTCTGGTCCTCCTTGGTGTCTCTCTGACATGGTAGGTGAAAGTTAACGATCTTTATTCTATCTCAGCCTGTCAGTAACTGTTGGATCTACTTGTACCTTCCTCTGACATTAATTGTCAGAGGAAGTTAAGTCTGAACCATCTCATAGGGATGTAGAGAATCATCCCTAAATGATTCATAATTTGCAAATATGTCTTTCTTAACAACGGAGCTAGTGCTTTGGATTACAGTCATACCCCAGTACTTGTCGGCTTCAGAACTCGTCAAACCCTTTACTTGTTGCATTTTGACAAGAAAAAAGTGTTTCTGCACTCGGCAGTGACTTGGACCCATCACACTTGCTAGAACTTGTGTGAGTCGCAACGTTGCCCCCAAGGAAAAACGCAGTCAGTATTCCTAGCTTTCAGCACTTATCATGAGTTCCGGAAAGAACTCACGAAGAGTACCAAGCGAGGTACCACTGCAGTACGGTTCGTTTATCTGGGTCACTGTGTCCCTCCCCTAACACTGGGTTCCTTCTGGGCAAACCACCATCCTCCCCATACCTGCCTGTGATAAACAGGAGGCGGGCGGGTGAGGGTCCAAAGGCTTCAGTCTTCCAGCTTCCAACAATGTAAATAAGGTCGTCTGAGACTACTTTTTAAAAGACGCTTCCACTGCATTCTAAGTGATCAGTGGAAAACTGTGGTCGATGTCCTTTGGTCACATTTTGCCCTAGCACCAAAAATATTTATTGAGAGTTCCCTGAGGCCCTGGTTGTTCCTAAACACTGTGTAACTGCTTCTTTTGAGCCAAGTGCCAGGGCCTGGCCCTCACCCAGGTAAGTGAGGAGGGATCTTATGTTAGTTTTTTTTTATGGTAAACATTACTTGGGACTAGCCCCAAGCAGAGGGATAAATTGGTACTGTAAACAATTCAGAGGCAGATTTTGGAATGGAAGCTCTGTAAATTGCTCATAATGTCCAGAATAACAAGTTTTCCAAAGTACTTTCACACATACCATATTGTTCCACTCTCACGATAACACAAAAAGGTCATTTAGACTTGGCATTAATACACCAGGAAATTGAGACTGGGAGAGTTTACATGATTGGGCAAGGTCATCGAGCTAGCTAATTAATCATAGAGTAAAGCTTGGTTTTTGGCAACCTAGTCTAACTCTTACCAAAGCATTGGAGTTTCACTTCTTTATATCTGCAAAGCATTTCACGATTATTCGCCCTAATGTGCAGTTCTGTGCTTTGATCCCTGTGATGGTGAATTGTGTGTGTCAACAGGACCGAGCTAAGTGATGCCCAGATAGCTAGTAAAACACGGTTTCTGGGTGTGTCTGTGAGGGTGTTTCCAGAAGAGATTCTCATTTGAATTGGTGAACTGGGTAAAACAGATGACCTTCCCCACTATGAGTGGGAATCATCCAATCAGGTGAGCACCTGAATAGAACAGGAGGGTAGAGAAAGAGTGAATTCACTCGCTCTCCCTAAGAGCTGGGACATCCACCTTCTGCCCTCAGACATCAGAATTCTTGGTTCTCAGGCCTTTGGACTTGGACTGGAACTTCCACCATCCCCTCTGCCGCCTCCGTTGGTGGGTTCAGTGCTATGTTAAGAATACAAATTTGAGGTCCTAGAATGATCTCTGAGACAAAAGTGCTTACATAGGAGGAGACAAAGATTCTTCATGTAAACCAGGTGCCAGCAATAGTTCTAATCATTGTTATTGATATCAGGAAAAACTTCTGAGAGTTAACATCAATTGATTTTTGACAAGGTACCAAAGCAATTGACTGGGGAAAGAATAATCTTTTCAACAAATGGTGCTGGGTCCCTTCCTGATACCATATACAAAAATTAACTCAAAGTAGATCTAAGACCTGAATATAACAGCTGAAACTATAAAATTATTGGAAGAAAATATAGAGGCAAATCTTCATGATCTTTGATTAAGCCATAGTTTCTTAGATAAAACACCAAATGCATAAGTAACCGAAGGAAAAACTGCCCTGGCTGCTGTGACTCAGCTGGGTCCAGCGTCATTCCGTATACCGAAAGGCCGTGGGTTCCATCCCTGGAAGGGGCACGTACGGGAGGCTACCCATCGATGGTTTCTCTCTTACATCAATGTCTCTCTCTTTCTGTCTCTGTCTCCTTCCCTCCCTTCCTCTCTCTCTAAAATCAAGAAACATATTTAAAATTTGTTTAAAAAAATAAACTTCATAGAAACAAAAAAATTGTGTTTCAAAGGACATCATCAAAAATGTGAAAAGACGACCCACATAATGGAAGAAAATACCTGCAAGTCATACATCTGTTAAGGGACTTTTATGCAGAATGCATAAAAAACTCTTACAAGTCAACAGTAAAGAGACAAATAATTCAATTAAAATATAGGCAAAGGACTTGAATACATAATTCTCCAAAAATAAAATACACAAATGGCAAACACTGTAAGCACATAAAAAGGTGTCTGACATCATTACTCATCAAGTCAAAATACAAGTCAAATCACAATGAGGTGCCACTTCACACCTACTAGGATGGCCACGGCCAAGTGCTAACAAAGACACGGAGAAATTGGAACGTTTGTACATTGCTGGTAGAAATGTAAAATGGTGCACCTGCCTTGAAAAACACTCCGGCAGTTCCTTAAAAAGTTAACCACAGAATTACCATACGACCCAGTAATTCCATTCCTGGGTATATACTCAAGAGACTTAAAAACAGTTGTCCACACAAAAGTCTGCACACAAATGTTCACAGCAGCATTATTCAAAGTCGCCAAAAAAGTAGGAGGAATGTACATCATTCAAATGTACGTCAACTGATGCATGCATAAAAAGAATATGGTAAATCCATATATGAAATAACACTTGGCCATAAAAGAGAAATGAATTACTATGTGCTATAAACAGATGAGCCTTGAAAACATGGTGCTTTCTGTAAGAGGCCAGACACAAAAGGCCACCTACTGTATGATTGCATTTATGTGAAATGTCCATAATCGACAAATCCACAGAGACAGAAAGTACATTAGTGGCTGCCAGGGATGGGAAGAGAGGGGGAAGGATAGTAACAGCTAATGAATTCAGGTATGGGACTGATGGTAATAATGTCCTGGAATTAGTGGGGTGTTGCCTACCTTGTGAATATACTAAAAATCACTGAATGCACACTATAAGAGAGTGAATATTATGGTTTGTGTATTATATCTCAATTTTTTTTAAAGAATAACCCCCAGCTTCTCACAGGTGCTACCAGAAGGGAAATAGATAAATCCCTTGATTCAGTGCTCCTCAGCCCACCAGGGAGCCAAGGGGGAAAAGATCGATGCCCAGAAAATCTCGAGGGAGGGTAGACTGGTTGTTAGGACGCCGAAGTATTCTAGTAGCACTCCAGGACAGTCTCTACAGAATTTGCATTCCTGCTTAACACCAGGACTAGATCCAAAGTGAAACTGTGGCCTGAGGACCAAGCTGATCTCATTTTCATAAACCTCCATCTTGCCATCTTTCAGGTGCTTCCTCTGAGGTATCAGAAAGAATGAAAGTCAAGCTTCTAACTGGTTCTCAGAGAATTAAACTCAATTCAACACATGTCACTGAGCACTCGGAATATCCAGGCACTTGCTAGACCCAGGGAAGCAGCTGTGATCAGGACGAATGCTCCCCTCCCTAGATGCAACCTGTAATCTAATATGACAAATGAGTAATAAAAAATACGCTGGTTCTTCTTCAGCGCCCAGCCCGTCCTCAAGCCGTTCGGTGGACTTCCCTGCCCTGCTTTGCCTTCTGGAGAGGTGGGGCTGGCCGCCATGAATTGCGTCACCCAGGCTCTCCTGCAATGGCAGATGGGGCAGCAGGAAAAGAGAGATCAGGGTATTTCTTCTGCTGTTCCTTCCCTGCCTCAGCACCACAGTTTTGTTGTTGTTGTTATTGTTGTTCTTTTAAGTCTTTTTTAAAATTGATTCTAGAGAAAGTAAAGAAGGGAGAGACAGAGTGAGAGACATCGATTTCTTGTTCCCCTCTTCTCCACATTCATTGTCTGATTCTCACGTGTGCCGGACCAGGGGTGGATGGAACCCACAACCTTGTACATAGGGATGACGCTCTAACCAACTCAACCACCTGGCCAGGGCCTTACTACTTTCATTTTTAATTCTCCTGTCCCCACCCCTCCTTCTACCTCAGGCAATAACACTTCTAATTTATTTCAACTTAGATTAATTTTGCCTATTCTAGAACTTTATATAAGTGGAGTCATAACTTTTTGTGTTTGGCTTCTTTTGTTCACTATTATGTCTATGGGATTCATCCAGGTGGCTGCATATATTACTACTTCATTCCTTTTTATTGCTGAGACATATTTCATTCAAAGGGTGTACCACGATTTGTCTGACCACATGCTGTTGATGGACATTTGGGTCGTTTCTAGGTTTTGGTGACTGTGAATAAAGGTGCTATGAATATTCTTGCACAAGAACTTTGACACAGATTTCCAAGTGAATTTATGGGTCAAAGGCTGGATATGTAAGGATATATGAACACATTTTACTTTTGTAATATAGAACTAATAAAAACATTCCAAAGAAAAAAATTTGAAGAAAGAGAAGGAATCTGCATTTAAACAGGTAATAATACTTGCTTTCTTTTTCTCCAGTCCCTCCCCTCTCAATAGGTATTTAGGTCGGTGAGATCTTAGGCTTCCTAGGCCGAGTCAGCAACCCACCACTTTTCAGGGTGAATCATCGAAGATGGGGAAACTCTAATGTTACACCTTCCCAAGAGGAACTGGATTTTGATTATCACCCACCAGGAGCCATGGACTCAAGGGATCATTCAAGAGAACTGCTAACACACAGGAAAAGCAGCTTCCACAGAAACCACTTGCAAACAAAACAAAACAAAACTCATGACACTCCTTTTCTGTAATAACAGAGCATCACCAGAGTAGATACTTAGCATTAACAAAAAAAAGGGGGGGTAGGTTCTGAAAGTAGTCAAATCAACACCTCAGGAAAGAGAGCAGCGGAAGCAGCCTCACCACAAGGAAAGGTGTACAAACAAACTGTGGACCAAACCCTGGTAAATTCCAAAGCTAAACTGAAAGTCCAACATGATACAAAAATCCAATCAGTATCACAAAGACCTACTCTTCGGAGAAATTGGCTGGAATCCGCATATATTTTTAACTGTTAAAAAATAGTATGGCCCTGCTGCCAATGAGAAATTTAGGGGCACCTGCAGGCCCAAGGCCCACTGCCACCTTTCCCCTCAGAACTGGCCTGGAGTCCTGACCCACAGGAGGGTCAGGGCATCAGTCGTTCCTCCAGAATACAGCTGTTTGGACCAGGAATGGAGCCCTGATAGGTCAAGTTTGGGTTCTAAGTGCCATGGGAAGCCATTGAAGTATTCTGTGCAAACAGAATAACATGGTCCCATTCACGATTCAGAAAAATCTTGGAGGAAGAAACCAGGAAGCTTTTGCAGTACTTCCGATGAGAGATGATTATGGTTGACAATGAGGGAGAGAAGTGAGTCCACCCAATATCTACAAGCCAGGGAGAAGAACCCAGGTTTCTGAAGGAGCCTGAAATGCTGGAAGAACTGGAAGGCTGGTGGGTAATGAAAGCTAAGAGAGCAGGGAGTTTGAGAAGAAAGTAGTCAACTGCAGCTTGGGAAACCTGTTTGTGAAGAAGACAGCCTTCTGTGAGGGGAGCAGAGAAACGAGGCTCCCGCTGGAAGATGCTGAAGTGACATGAAGTGACTACAGCATGTCTGCAGCTTCTTGATACACTTCAGATAAAAATCTAAAAGGCCACGCCCTTAGCTTGACACACAAGTCCCTCCATGCCGTAGGACTCCCCGCATCAGTCAGGGTCCCGGCAGCAAACACTGGGGAGGGCACAACAAAGGGGCAAGTTACAGCAGGGCAGGCAGAGGAGGGAACTAACCTCATCTGGGGAAGCACCCGGGGGTCAACATCGGGGTGAAGGGAGCTTGAGCTATGGGAGGCAGACCACCCAATCCCAGCAGTGGCCACAGAGGGACTCAGAGACGGGGGAAGGAATTGTCATGACTTGCCTCTCCTCCATCTGCTGATCCCACCTCACAACACTGACTGAGGCCAGCAGGAACCTGGGAGCCGTGAGAATGCAGGTAACAGAGTCCTCAGGGGTCAGGAGGGAACAGGTCAAGGCTCACCTCGCGAGCTCACTTCTGACTATTCCACCCCTCTCCCTGCAGCCTCCCTGGGCCTCCTTCCACATCCTGGAACACGCTGAGCTGTGTCCCATCTCAGGCCTTGGCACAGCCCGTTCTCTCTATCTGGAACGCTCTTTCCCTCTCTACCTCATTAACTCAGAATGATCTTTCCACCTTCACCTGAAATGTCCCTTTCCCAGAGAGGCCTTTCCTGGCCCTGGCCCCTACCTAAGCTGAATGAAACACCACTGTCACATTGTCTCGTAGCATCCCGTTCTCTTCCTCTACTGCGTTCGTCGTATTTGCAGGGATAGATTTATCAAGATGTTATTTGTTTGAAATCCATCTCCTCCCACAGACTGCAAACCTAATGAGAACAGGGGTTGTGTCTGTTTTGCACAGTAACTTCTTGGCGATGGGGTGAGTGCCCACATACATAGTTATTAAAGGATCTGATGCACCTGCTCTAACACCCTCTCCCACATTGCCCATGATTTCTGGGTATGAACAGTTCAGCAACGATAACAGATCTTACTCAATCAGTCCCTGCTACGTGTCAAGCGCTGTGCCAGACGTTTAAAGTACCGTCATCTCAGTCACTCCTCCCAACGGCCCTATAAGGCAGGGACTCTTATCAGCCCCGTTTTCTCAACAAAGGTGCAAAGGCCTGAGAGGCCAAGTAACTTAGTCAAGGCCACACAGCTTACAAGGTGTGAACCGAAGTCCTGATGATAAGACAGCTGATGCTCTGACCTGTCACCCACACTGTGCTGCCTCCTTAAATATCTCACTGTGGTTTTGTTTGTCTATTTGTGTGTCTGTCTTCCACAGTAGACTGTAGGCTTCTCAGGTACCAATAGACTTTGAGTCATCTATTTAACCCCACTGCACATTGCAGATGCCAATAAACATTGAACGTTGACTCCTTCCCACCAGGAAAGCAGACCTTGTGCTGACTGACCCCCCGTCTTCAGCCGCATTCATGTGTTTATTACAGAACAGAGGTCTGCACATCAGACGCTTTTGATGCCCACTACCTCGAGCTTTCCCTCTAGAGCACAATTGTTTTCCAACGAACTGATCCAGTTCAAAGACCAGCAGAGCCTCTATGTGCGCTCTGGACACCTGGGGGCTTTCCCGGGACACCTGACCTTATCCAGAAGGCCCTACCTCAGAAACCAGCCATCCCACCCTCTAGGGCATCCACCCCATTCACTCCTGAACCTGACCTGACAATGCTGACTAGTTGCTAAGTTGATGGCACCTTGGCTCCCAAGAACAGAGTTTTCAGAGGCCTAGACACTAGGAGCAGTACATCCACCCTGGGCCTGCCTGTGGCCAGAAGACAGAAGGAGAGAGCATCCCAGGAGGCAGGGAATGATTCCAAGAGCGCTTCAGCCTTCATCTCACCTCCTGCCTGCACATTCTTGCAGAAGGGCTGCAAAAGTGTTAGCCCTCTAGAGCACCTACCAGGCTTTCTGACTAGGCTCACCCGAGCCCTGCTGACAGCACTGAAGGAAGATGGAAGTTCAGCCAAGAAGAGCCCAACAGTCAGTGGAACAGAGTAAACGAGGGCACACCGGACTACCAGCTTACCTGCTGCACAATGCTGCACTGCCATGCAACTCCCGCCTTCCTTGGGGCTCCCTTTTCTCTTCTGTAATTTACCGTGGTAATCTTTTCTCTTTTGCTCTCCAACACAACATTTGTGGAATTTGGACCTTAAAAATAAAAGGTATGGTGTCATAGCTGGAAAGAACCTCGTGTCATTCCAGTCCAGAGCATCCCTAACCCTGGTAAAATCACTTCAGAGGGGTTTTTTTTGTTTGTTTTTTTAAATACAGATTACAAGCTCCCACCTTAGACCTAAGTTTAAGCAGAGCAAGGGAGTTCATTGACAAAGGGAAATGCAGACACTTCAGAGATAGAATTTGTCTCTGTTGTTTTTCTCTGCTGGGGTGTGGCTTTCTTCGGAGCTTCTTCAGAGCATGTCTCCCCCAACTCATGTGGCTCTCCTAAAGCTACCAAATCTGTAATGCATACCTCCATAGAGGTGATTGGCTCGCACATAGGCACATGATCAAAACTGAGCCAATCAGAGTCATTCCCTGTGCTATTCGACTCAGTGGGTGAAAGACAGAATATCTCTTCCCACTTGGTTGCCTAATTGGAAAAATGGTAACTATTCCCCACCAGGTAGTGTCCCTATTACCTGCCAACTAGGAGAAACCTATGTGCAATGAGGAAAAATGAGAATTAGAGAATTCTGACAACATTTGCTAAGTTCCTGAGGCAAATTCTATCTCTGAAGTGTCCCCATTCCCCTTTGTCAATAAACTCCCTTGCTCTGCTTAATGCTAGATTTAATTTCTGTTACTTGTGACCAAATGTATAGAGGACAATACACCTATTAAATCGGGAACTCAGGGGCTAGGACAAGACCATCTGAAATTTGTAAGGGTTCCAGGAATTTCTGATGTATGGCAAGGTCTAGGATACTCTGATAGACCGAACCTCTCAGTTTATAAGGAAAAAAAGCTAAAATCCACATAAGAGGTATGATATTAATAATGAGGTAAAACTGAGTGAACATTTACTACATACAGGACTCAATGTGAAGTGAGCAATATGCACTATTTCATTTGATCCCAGGCATATCACTTTTGAGCTTACTATGCTTATTATATCATTTGTTTATTATCTGTTTATCTATAAATTGTAAATTTAATCTAGCAATTGTACATCCACCACCTAGCCTAACACCTAAAATATAGTAAGAGTTTACTAAATACTTGTTGAATATTGAATAAATTTTATAGATTTATACAATTACTATTACTATTATTAGGGGCAGGAAGAGTAACATTAGTAGTAGCAGCATTGCTACTATTTACTGCATGTTTATTTTGTGTTAGATACTGTTTTAAGTTCTTTTTAAACATTACCTTATTTAATTGTCTGAAAGAGCCTTTAAGGCAGGCTTCTAGTACCCCCCATTACGATGAGAAAACTGAGCCACAGAGATGTGGAACATTTTTCCCAACTCGAGCCCAGAACCCAGCTGCAGAGTCCCAGTGCACAGCCTCTGTGCTCTGCTGGCTTAACTCACTCACCCAGAGCGCCCCCGCTACTGAGCAGCAGCAGGTACAGAACCTGGGCCTGCACTGGTCTGAGTCCAGAATCTGCACGCTTTAACCACTGCCTTACACTTCTGCTCTGGGATTAACTGTCTGGCAGGTCACTGTGCTCCACATCAGGTTATGCAGTATATAATCTGCACAACTCTTGTGGCCAACCTCTCACTGTGATTAAAAACTGAGTGTCCTGACTTTCAGAGAATAGAGACAATCATGTAAGTGGAGCCACTTTCAAATGGAGCCAGGGCCGCAATGCCAGGAGGACTACCTTGAATGTCTTATACTTTAAACCTTGGAATATTAAAAAGAGAGCACAATTCACCTTTGGACTACACCTAAGTGAACTTGTTTCCCAATGAACTATTTGCAAAGCTACCAAGAAAGCAGTTATTATGATTACTATGCTGAAAATTTTAAACATTGTTTAGAATTCACATTGCTATGTTATTTTATGTGCACCAACAGAAATGCCTTCCTTCAATTGATGTAATTGTTCCCTTTTCCCTTCTTATAAACACCCATTGCCTTTGCCTCCTAACCAGAACACTATTTGGACTTCTGCCTGAATGAATGATTTCCAGCTAGCTATTCTTTGATCTCAAATGTACACTTATTTGCCTTTTGCTTTGAAAGTCCTTTTTTATTTTTAGGTTAGCAAGAGGAGCAGTCAGGTGTGATAAAAAAAACAAGACGGTTTGAGCCAAATACTGAAACCAATTGTTTGCCTGTTGTGTCCGTGTGCATACTGCAGGCAGAAGAAGCCCAGATGGAATTAAAAGTGTAAGAGATTTATGGAGGGAAATACCTACGAAGGATTAAGGGGAAAGGGAACAAGAGCAGGTGGGGAGAGCCTCAGGCCACAAGGAAGTTCTGACACCTGCCACAGAAGGAAGGCAAGTCAGGAAGACTGGGTAGGACGAAGGTCCACCCGATGGCAGGGAAGTTCTGAAGAAATCTGGGCCAGGTTGATGGGGAGTCCAGGACAATGTTTGCCTCATAAAGGAGCCTGGCCTTGGGCAGAAATGGCCCAGCTCCAGGTCACCATATTTAGTCACTGTCTGGGAGCAGCCCAGTGAGAGCATGGTCCAGATAGGAAGCTGTAGGCCATTCCCACTCCTCACCCTGGCTCCCTTGAAGAGAGATCCGGGCAGTGCCTTCCCGGGGCTGCCACACCCGCGTGCCAAGAATTCAACTCCTCCAGAGGAAAACAGCAAGGAGCCAACCACAGGGGATCAGTCAGTGTCTTTAACTGCCCCTCATGTATAAATAACACAACTGAGTACATTTACTTTCAAACCTTGTGTTGGCTCGGCCTGTCAGCTCGTTTAGTGAAAAATATGCTTTCCTGAGGAGGGGTGGGTGGGGCATTTTCTAGTTTATTTTTCTACCACACACACTTAAATTGCCACAAAGAAGTTACTATGGAAACTGCTCCTAACCTTGCAAGATAAGAGGTAAACACGGAACACTTTGTGGACATGCAAATACGTAGTCTTTGTGACCACTTTTTAACAAACTCTCTTTGTCTGGTTCTTCTTAGTCCATTAGGGACTCTCTTGAATGAAAGGCAGACAGGCAGGTTTTTGGTGTTACATGCTAAATGGCCCTGGACAACTCTGAAAATGCCACAAGTGACAACACTGGAATAAGTCTAGACACTTCCAAACTTGGTGTTGGAACAAGCAAAGTAGATAATTGCATTACATTCTCTCCATAAATCTGGTGAAGCTGACAGTGAATTCCTATGAACAGGCAAACAGGCTCAGAGCTCTGAAGATAGTTATTTTTATGCTCTGCCCATTCTGCTGGTGTACCCTGGACCCCTTTGTTTGAACGTTAACTTGCTGAGCTCTTATTTATGCAAAGCAGTTTCTCTTATCTCTTCCTGCCACATTCTATCCTTTAAATCTTGGGCTGCCAAGTCCTTTCAACAGGAAACACAAACTTCTCGCTTGAAAGTCCAGTTTCTCTACCTATCTCTGCTCATCTTAACCCACCCACCTCTCCATTTCATTCGGGTCTGCCCGGGCACTCCTATCTTGACAAAGTTCTGAGATAGCTTTGTCCTGAGTTCAGCCCTCTGTACTTTACTGCCTGGCAATTCTTTCAACTTGCTTCTTTCAGCCTTAATTCCAAAGACTTACTGAAACCCTTCTAAAAGCTGCTTCCAGTAATTAAGTGGATGCAAGGAGAAGAGGTTACTTGACCTAAGGAACTAGGGGTCAGAGGTTCTGGGTTCTTGATTTGGGATCCTTATTACCTGGCTTTCTGCCTGGCAGCACTTCACTTCTTCTTTGTGACCAGTCTTTGTCTGTTCCCTTCACCAGGGATTCTTTTATTGCAGATCTTTCTTTTACAGCTAGCTTCTCTTTCACGTTCAAGATTCAGCTTAAATATACTGTCCTGAAAGAGGCCCTAAATATTCCCTAATGTTATTTTCCTCCAACATCATTCTCTTTAATATTATTTCCTGTCTTCTTCATGCATTTTCTATCTGCAATGTCGTAAATGTTTCCTTGATTATTTTTGCCTCAAAAGACCCTTAAGACCCAAAAGAGCTGGGGCCTGTCTGGCTTGTCCCCAGCTGTGTTCTCCACTCATGGCACACAGAAGATGCTCAATAAATATTTTTAGAATGAAAAGAACTGTAAAACTTAAGCAGCTGGACCAAATGAACTTTAAGGATGTTTACAGCTTTAAGACGAACATTGTCAACAATGAGTAAGTAGAAAATGAAATGACACCAACCACTGCAATAAAACACCGAATGTAGTGTGTGTATGTACTTGTATTTTAAGAATATAAACCTGCTAAGTTCTGGGACATGTCATAGTGCTGCCTTTCCACCGTTTGCAATGGAGCGTGAACTGAGTTTCTGGGCTTTATGATAACGTATCTGACAAGAATATCAGGTAGCTAAATATGAAACCACCGTATCATAGAATTAGAATAGTTTTAAAATACAACCTCTTCAATTTGCAGGAAAAACTAAGGCCCAGAGAAGGAAGTATATTTGGACACTTAGAACCAAATACAGAGCGGCTTCTGTCGGTGAGGAATATATATACCACTCACATTTCCGTATAATCATTGTTAATAACCTCAAAGCTTAACACCTGAACCAGTGGGTCTGCAACTTGGGCGTGAAGGACATGTTAAAGCACAGATTGCCGGGCCCCACACCCAGAGTTTCTGGTTCTGTAGGTCTCTGGGTGGGGAAACGTGCGGGGTACCCGTGCAGTTTCAGAGAAATCTTACCAACCTTAACACGCCAACTCAATTTACACTGCTCCGCGTGGCACGCAGAACTACTAGTCCCGGCGTGCCCCGCGCGCAGCGGGCGGAACATCGGGCACTTCCGCTCCACGCAGCGCCTCTGCCCTCGCGTCTCGACGTGTCACCGGCGGCGCCGAGGCTGTGGCTGGAGAAGGAGCTGACTTGGGAAGTTCGAGGCGGCGGGCGGCGGCGACCCGGCCTGGATCTGCCCCGGCGCGGAAGTGATCGGGAGTCCGTGCGGAGCAGGAGAGGGAGGAGGCGGCCCGGCCGTCGCGGGGCACGATGTTGAACATGTGGAAGGTGCGAGAGCTGGTGGACAAAGCGTGAGTATCGGGGGGCAGTTGTGACCAAGGCCCACGCGGGGAAGGGGAGAGAGGGGTATGGGGAGCTGACCCTGCGCACCGGGCGGCCCGCGTCACGCCCCCCGGCCCGGCCAGCCTCGTCATGGCGGCGGCCTGCTCTTTCCCCGGCCCTGATCCTCCTCCGGATCCGCGACACTGGGAAGGGACTCTTACTCGTTTCAAAACATCCTCTTAGTCCCCGTCGCTCCTACCCAGGCCCTACTTACTCTGTTCCTACCCACGTCCCCCTAGGCACAAACCCTTGGGTCAGGGAAGGGGGCGGGGTTGCCCAGAGCTGGGTCACTGCCCTGGCAGAGGACTGTCTTGGCCCCAGGCAGTACGCGTTGCCTCTTGGACAACCGCGAAGGTTTGAGGGTGGGGGACGCAGTGCACTGGCTCTTGTGTCCCTCGGGTGTGGTGCAGAGTCCTTTAGCCTGATCCGGATAGATCCTTTACCTTGCTGAGTTTCTTTGATTTCCTAATGAACCTGGAGTGTTGGAGTGGGTGCTAAGTGTAACAAGTGGCCATTGTGGTCAGGCTGGAGTTACTCAAGAGGAGACTCATCCTTTGCTTTTCTAAGTCCAGTGAAAGTGGATCACCAAATAACTTCTTGTATTTCTTTTTCTGTTTCCTTTTCCACTACACTTCGTTTTTGAAGGGCCACTTGTTTCATTTGGTTTAATTAACAAGTCATTAAGAAATTTCCCCTAAAGAAGAAAACAGTTCAGGTTTATATCCTGTTGTTCTGCGTTTAACTTTCCTGATAGGTAAAATGACTAATATGTAGTTGCTTTCCTTTAAGACTGAAGTTATCTTACTGCACTAGGAAAACTTAAACACTTAAGTTGATTATATCAGATATAACAGTGGTTAAGTAAGGTCTTCTAGGCAGGAAATAAAGTTTAAGAATTTAACCAGTCTCTTCCTTTTGGGTTTTAGTGAGTATGCAATAAGTGTGGAAACAGTTCTTTTGTGCCACAATATCCCCACCTAAAATTAGGAACTGTGGATGACAAACTGTTAGGCTTTCTGACAACAGAAAAAAATAATTAACAGTGACTTGGATGATATGTCAAAAAGAACTCAGAGTTTGACCATATCTTCAAATTTTCTATAATACCAAGAAGGTAGTAGAGTGCCTAAGCAGCAAAGGTTTCAGGAGCTGGTTCGAGTGCTGTGACGGTGAGAATTCATCTCAGAGTGGTCCCGTGTTCTCAGGCACACTATGAAAATGATAGATACCTCCCTATCTTGGAATGCTAGTGTGAAGGGCTAAGATGTTTAATATGTTTAGATCAGTATACTTTTGATAACTACAGCAACTGTTCTGCATTGAGAGTGAGGTGAACTTCGTTAAGAGAGAAGCCCCATCTTTGAAAAGTGATTTGCTTTAATAATTTTCCTTTATCAGCCATTCATTTGACCATTAAGTCCTCAGACATTTATTTTGGGCATATTTTGCTATTCATAAACTCTGTTTTTGCTTTCCAAGGATAAAATATTGCTTCTTTTCCAGATCCTGTTTCATTGGTTGCTTTTTTCATATATGGTATAGAGACTAAGGTACTAGCATAAACAGTTTTTTAAAAGTCCAAATGTTTCTTAGCCGAAGAAAACCACTAAGAAACACCTTGTTATCGTAAAGGACCAAATTTGTGGTACTCAGAAATTCGAAGAGGCTGTACTTTTTTCAGGAGACAGAAATCAAGGCTATATTCCTGCTGTTGGTGTTCCATTTCATTGTTTGTCTTTATCACCTGTGTTATTAATCTAGTGCTTTAGGTTAAATTTGCCATGTAAGTAGTTACCAAGTCATCTAGTAGAAGAGCTGTTGTTGAAAAATAACTTCTACCTTGGTACTTCTCAATTTAGAATGGAGACTTGAACCAAGTTATTCAAGAACTTGTAAGAATGTTGCCACCAAGGGCTTTTGAAAGCTTTCCTGGGTGCCTGACACATGATATTAAGATTAGAGCATGAGGTTACTTTATTGATGCATACTCAGGATTTAGTTTTCATCCTTCACTGGCAGAAGAGGGGTATGTCTTACAGAACTGGTACCTGTGGCACTGTGTACAAGTGGACTGTTCATCGCACAGCGCCGTTAGTGGCGGGAAGTGGAGCCCTGGAGTGGCTGCTCTGGTTATCGCGGGGGTAAGGTGATCGGGGAACTTGCAAATGAGGAAGCAGTGAAGTGATTCAAGGCTGCTCTGAGAGCTTAGGTTAATATGATAGAAAGGGCATTGGTTTGGGTTTTGGGGACCTCAGTTCAGATTTTGACAGTGCCTTTTAGACTAGTCATATGTATCATTGGAGGCAGAATCATATGAACCTCCAGACCGTGGTTTCCTTATCTGTAAAATGAGGGACTGGGCTTGAGTATCGATTTTCAACCTGTTTCATCCTGTGGCACACCAAAAAATATATTTTTGCTGATCTGACCAAAAAATAAGTAGAATTTTGATTCATTCACACTAGACGGCTATTGTGTTGGCTGTTTTCATTGTTTAATGTGACAATCTAAGGGAAGATCTGTACCCTTGACTAGTTCAGGTATTACATGTTTTGAAAATCACTGGGCTAGCGTAAGACTTTTTCCCACTTCACTGGCTATCTGGAGACATGAATTTTCCTTGGTAAGAAATTGGAACTAGTATTTCATAATAGCAGATCAATGTTGGAAAGTCATTATCCTTCAGAGATAGTTTTGGTTAAAAAGGACATTTTTTAAGAGAGTGGCAATCAATAGATGTTATATTTAAATGCTTTGTGCAGTAAATAAATGCAGGCCATGACTCAGGAAAACCAGGACCTTTATTTAGTGTGTATCCCTACCCAGTGAAGTTAACTGCAGAAAGAAAGATGCACTCTTACAAAATGTGTTCCTGGAGCTCCTGTTGGATCCAGCGTGGTGGCAGTTCTTAAGTATAACAATATATGGCAAATACTGGCTTTTGAGACCTTCAAGACGTACAGTGAGTGGGAAGGTATTTTCCACAATAGTGGCACCTCCTGGTGGTGTTAAGTAGCTGTTTTGCAGCATAATGTGGACTGAGGAGAAGGAGATAAAGCCATAGGTCAGCCAGGGCTTGCAGTGCCAGCTTCCTCCCACTTTCCTCCAGGCCCACAGAAGCCGATGTGGCAGGAAAGGATAAGTGGTACCACTCCCACCAGCCGGGACTGGCTTGACCATTGTCATCCTGTGTCCTCCCTCCCTCGTTTGAGGCTATAATAAAATTGGACACGTTTGCATTTAGTCACACCATACTTGATATAAATTGAAAGTCGCTGCAGTTCTATTTTTTTCTCCAAAGTTTGGAAACAGGGTGACATGGTATAATGGTAGATCAAAACTGCTCCTTATTCAAGCCTGGCTAATGGTAAATCTGTCTCATCAGTGGCTCCTGCTCTTTTTATGATCGTGATTCAAACAGCGCTGGCCAAGGTCCTAAAGTGCCTGCTGTTGATAGTCCATTTCCAGTTCTTAAGCATAGTCTGCATTCTCCCCCCCACCCCCCCGTAAGTTGATTTTTGTTGGTGTTCTGTTCAGTTTGCTTCTTAGAATGTAAAAGCAAAGATTGTCAGCTTTCTAGTCTTCCCATATTAACTTTTCTTTGAATCAGTTGTAAATTATTGTTATTGCTGAAACAGTAAGTTGATTATCCTTCCTTCTAGTAACTAGACAGAAGTAGATTAATAAGAATTTAATTCCAAAGAAAGATGAGTTTAATTTATCTTCTGCCAGCATTTCTCAGGGGTGATTTTCTGTAGTCTAAATTAATGTTTAGTACTAGTGTCCAGATGCTTTTAAGAAGCACTTAACTGCTTCATTTTCCTGAACCCCTTTAGTGTTAGTTTACAAGTAGTTTTTGTATGTTTACTGATACGTCTGCTAAAAGTACTAGGCGTTCTTAAGTACAGCCTACTAGTACTCCTAATTTTTACGGTGTGGCTCCACAGTTGAGCCTTTTTCTATGCTCTTGTGCTACTTTCTTATTTCCAGTGTTTAATGTTTCCTTTAAAAAGAGCATAGGCAGCTTAAATAACGTTTTTTAATCTTGAAGAAATTTCATTGTTTTTTTATATTTAGATCTAGACTCCATATCTAGTTGGAATTTGTTAGTTTTTATTATGCAAAATGTCGAATACATGTATGTCCAAAAACGGAGGGACTATTTGTGCACACACGAACAGCTTCAGCAGCTGGGGCAGTCTTGCTCCATCCGCGCTCCTGCATACACTCCCGCTCCACATCCTTCCGAAGCAAATCCCAGACACCACACCATTTCGTCTATGTATTTATCAGTCTCTAAAAGGTGAGGAGTCATCGTTTATTTAAGTCATAACCGTGCTACCACTACAAAATCTTTTTAAAAATGATGGTTACTTAATATCAAATGGCCAGTCAGTTTTCATTTCTTAATTGGCTCATAATTCCTTTTTGATGTTTCTGATTAGTGGGTATATCTCTTGATGCTCTCAGTGTATAGGTTCAACCTCTACTTTTCTTTCCCCTTGCAATTTATTTGTTGAAGAAACATGGTTATTTGCCGTTCCCTCAGTCTGGATTTTGCTAATTGGACCCCCATGTGGTTATTTAAATATTTATCTAACCTCTGTATTTCCTGTAAATTGATAATTGTATCTAGTCATTTTGATCAAATTGAAGTTCCAATTTTTGAAGAGCAAAATACCTCATAGATTCAAAGTACATTTTTTGGTACTAATAATGGGTCTCATGTACAGAGTTAACTCTTTTCCGTCTCAGCTGACGTTACTTAAATTCTGGGAAAACATATTTAACTATTTATTTTTTGTTTTTTTAAGGTGGCACTTAATGAGAGATTTCCTTGTTTTGCCTAATTATGCGTTTTTCCATCCAGGCATTTCTGGAGTACTTTGCTGGCCATACACACTCTCCTACTATACATAGCCCCTGTAGATGGAATTCGTGGATCTGGGAAGTGGTTTGTGGTTCAGAGGTCAGAACTGGATTGAAATTGTAGGTTTGCTACTAAGAAATGATGATCTTGGGCATTGCAACAGTATCTCTAGATTTCCCTATCTAGAAAATGGAGATGTTTATTTTACAGTCCTTGTGAAGATTAACTGCATGTGAAACACTTAGCATAGTACTCGACATAAAATAAACTCTTGAACCACCTATCTACCATTCTCATTATTATATAATGCACAAAATAATTTTAACATCTAGAAAAGTCAAAGGAATATAATATTGGAAAGAACACAGAAAATATTGTTGCCAGACTAGATTATTCTGAAGTATAAGAAATGTTTATGTAAGAACTGTCTTAATTCATGGATCATTATTTTCTATGGGTGCACTCTCCTTAAACCTTTCACCTGAGTGAACGTCTTAACCCTACATATAGGAAAACTCATATAAATATCTCTATTGTGTGTCCCTCGTGTTGTGTTTGTTAGCAGATTATACATGCTTCTACTTTAGTATTGTAAAGCGTAGTACATAGATAACTCTTCTGAAAGACGTATTGAGGAATGAGGTCTTTGGGAAGACATATTGCTCCATCTGCTCTTTTTTTTTTTTTTTTCAGTTTTGTTTTATATTTTCTCAAGATTTTAAAGATACTGCTAATGTAAACATTTTAAAATATAAAAAGATTTATTTTTGAAGGAAATTGAAGTTGATGGTTTACCCTTAAAGAGAGTGAACAATATCAAGGAAAAGAACTCCTTAAAATACGGTACCAAATTCATGGTCTCTGACGATGCCTGAGCACTGTGTACAGGGAGAACACATTGTAGAAAGGACTTGGCAATTGTGCAGCCCAGTCTCTCCAACCAACAAGAAATTATTTTTGGCCTACCAGAGCCCTTTAGCCTGCAGATCAAATACAGGTAAAAGAACATAGCATATTTCCATGTTGGAACCAATTTATAGCTATTTATGACTTGTGGATAGATTTAGCTAATGAATTATTAATATGAGTGCTTTTGTTACTGTGCAGCAATAGATAGGCATGTTTTATAGTTAAGAAAAGCCTAGTTAGCCAATTATTTTAGAATATTTCCTTTTGGCATATGAATTTTGTTTAGTTTCTAAGTTCTTAGGAGAGCATTTAATTCTAATATAAATATTTTTTTTATAATTTCCATATTAACTCACCTTTATGTGGTAAATATGTATACATATTTTTGAAATGTCAAGAATTGTCATACAGGTAGCCTTACATTTTTATAGTAGAAAAGTGACATGCATTGAAAAATCAGTCTCTTATTTTCCTTGCCATTTTTTCCCATGCATTAACAAATCATTAGCAAATCATTAAGGAACAATGCAAATAAAAATACTGAGTTCTTTTCTATTTTTCTCATATTCATTTTTCATTTGTCACCTTTTCACCTTTCAGTGACTTAAAATTGTATGATTGAAACTTCTTATTTGCCATTAAACCACCATGGTTAAATAATATCCTTAGTTTGATGTATTTGGCTTATAAGTTTGGTACTGACTGGGCTTTTGAAGTAAGACTCATTTCCCATGAAGCTAAATAAAAATTTTAACTCTCTAATTTGCTCTCCATGCAGTGACAAGAATGATTCTGTAAAAAATATTGTCAGATCTACTCAGAACCTTCCCAGTCTCTTCTCATCTCCCTGTTTACCAGCCTCTCCTTAATCTGGCTCTCCGAGGCCCCTTCCGACCTCATCCACCACCACCCTGCGTTCTTCCAGTGTTGTGTGCCTGTGTAAAATAGCGTGTGTTCGCACTCCACACTCTTCCCCTGCTCTCTTTATGGATATTCATAGGCTGCCTCTGGGAGGTAAGCTTGCAGAGGGCAGGGGCTTTGTTTTGTTAGTGCTGAATTACTGACTCCCGGAGCAGTGCAGTGCGGGACATGGAGTAAGTGCTGAGTAAATATTTTTGAATGATTATGTTAATTTTGGTAAGTTCATTTATATTACCAAGGAAGTCATTTAAGTCCAGATATGTCTAATAAAAGCTAATAGTTATTGATCATTTGCCATGTTCCAAGAACAGTGGCGACAGCATTATTATCTTCAATTTATTAATGAGGAATCTGGCCACAGAAAAAGTCCAAGAACTTGCCGAGAGTAACACATCTAGAAATAGACTTTAGATTTAAATCTAGATGATCTGCTTTCGGAACATGTATTCACAGTTTTTACTAACTTCTAAAGGACATACTTTAAGTAAAAAATTGTATTTCACTATAATAAAGGTGACTTCTAGTGCATACCTTATATAAGTTAAAAATTACTTGGGAAAAAATTATGATACTGAAGTTTCAAAGCCAAATCAGTGAGAATGTTTAGTTTCTTTTTTTCCCTTTTATGTTCCTGTCATAAAAGTTTCCAGGCCTCTTGCAGTAGTCTTAATGTTTGTATGCTGGAAGCCCTCAGCAAACAGGAAGCAAATAGGTTTCCATAGGTGAAAAAGAAAATTGTGGCTATTGTAACAAAGATAGTCATTGTAATTAATTCTTTTTAAAAATGTGACATTAATAAGCTGTATTAAATGCATCAGAATGATTGGACCTCTGTAACCAGCTTTCACAACTTTAATAGGTTTCATTTAATCCTGTGATCCTTATATGGTGGTTGGTTTGCTGCGCCTGCAGTGCTGTGTCAAATTAATCTGTGATTTAAATACAACTTTCCCCAATTTTACTTACGTTCAAGTTGGATAATTTAGGAATCATTTTCCATAGGCCATTATCTACCTGTCCAAGTAGTATATTTTGGCATAGACTGTAAATATTTAAATGTTACGCAGTAACTGAAAACACATTACTGACATCCTTACTGATCTTGGCCATGCCTGTAAGGGCCCTTCGGCGACTGTGTATTAAATACCAGCAATGAGCCCTGTAAAGCACTGTGCGATGAGAGCCAGACCTTACGATCCCAGTGGCAGCCTGTGGTGCTGTCAGGCACATGGAAGGCATTTGAATCTCTTCGGAATGCTGCAAGATGGTGTGGTATCTGAATTTGGGATGAAGGGTATAAATAATGTAGAAATTTAGAGAATGGAAAGAATTAAGACAGCAAAAGCTTCATGAAGGAGATATATCCTGGTATTTTAAAAATGTCTACTTGCTGAGAGGACAGTGAAGCCAAGTCAAGTATAGAACATGGAGTAAAGATCTGAATCAGGTCAGATGATGCAGGCCCACTGATAAGAACTTTGGGGCAGTAAACACAATACAACATACAGATCACATATTGCAGGATTGTACCCCCGAAACCTATGTAATTTTATTAACCTGTGTCACTTCAGGAAATTGAATTAAGTAAAAAAGACCCTGTTCTCAAATGGTTCCAAGGAGCAGGGTAACATCAGTGAGGACCATCTGAGAAGCTGTTCTGTTGCAAAAGGGGGTCCCCCTTCTACACCAGTCAATTCAAATTAAGTAATTTGAAGTGTGGGTGTTTGTTGGGTTGTGTTTTGAGAGTTTGAAGGGAAATAAATTATGATGGTTTCAAAATTTTAGCAGTGAGAGTCTGGAAACCATTTTTTATGTCAGAAAAGTTGAGTCTAGTTTTGGGGATTTGTAAATGTATTTGTGTGAGTCTAAATTTAATCAATCACAAGTGAAAATGGAGAAAAACTATTATGGCTTAATTTAAACAGAATATCCAGTATTTAAGTTTACATAGAGGTAGTCATACAAACTTATTACTGTTAAAGTGCAGGATTTCTCATTTTTATCATTCCGTTGGTAGGGTTTTTCAGTTATATATTTCCAGTTAAGTGTTTGATATGTGGCTATGCGTCTGAGTTTAATCAGGAGTGAGAAAAACCTATAATCCAGCTGTATAATATCAAGTATTTGTGTTTACAGAGATCTGATAGTCTCAGTGCAAGACTTGTCATCATTTTATTATTCTCTTAGGAGGATTTTATGCTTTTTTAAAAAAGTTTTAACTTCAGTACTTTTAGATTTTTTTTCATGAAGGAGTCATTTAATAATGCATTTAATAAAACTACTTTAATTGGATAATTTAAATAGGGCCTTGTATTTATTTATTATTTTTTAATTTAATTAATTAACTTATTTTCAGAGAGAGGGGAAGGGAGGGAGGAAGAGGAAGAAAAAGATCCATGTGCGTTTCTCGCATGCTCCCAATTGGGGACCTAGCCGGCAACCCAGGCAGGAAATCAGTCTGCTGACCTTTCGGTTTGCAGGCCTGCACCCAATCCACTGAGCCCCACCAGCCAGGGCGAGTGTCAAATATTTAAAAAGATAATTTGTAGTGAGTACGTCCAAGCTGAGCAAATTTCTTTGGTTTTCAATTAAAAAAAATTTTTTTTTAATTGATTTGTGTGTGAGAGAGAGTCAGACAGACACTGATTTGTTGTTCCACCCACTCGTGCATTTATCGGTTGATTTCCTGTTAGTGCCCCGACAGGGATCAACCCTCAACCTTGGCTTATTGGGATGATGCTCTAACTGAGCTACCCAATCAGGGCTCAATTTTATTTTTATTTTTTTAAAGATTTATTTATTTTTTAGAGAAGGGAAGGGAGGGGAAAAGAGGGAGAGAAACATCAATGTGTAGTTGCCTTTCATGCGCCCCCTACTGGGGACCTGGCCTACAACCCAGGCATGTGCCCTGACTGGGAATCTAACCAGCAACCCCTTGATTTGCAGACTGGCACATAACCACTGAGCCACACAGCCAGGGCTCAATTTTATTTTTAAATGAAGGGTAGGGAGGAGAAATTGGAGGGGAAGAGATATAAGTAAAGAGACTTTGTCCACTTCCGCTATATGAAATAAGGATAAGGTTTACCCTCCACGACTGTTACGAGAATTAATGAGTTAATATATTGTGAAAATGTTTACCATTGTGTTCTCAGCAAATTCTTGTTCTTTGCTTTTGTTTTGGTTATTTAGTTTTGTCATTGTGAGACAGCTTTAAAAAACTGTAACCCAAAATTAAGAGATATATATGAACAAAGATAGTTATTCCTTAGATTAGTTCTAACTGTAGTGGCTATTTTATCATACCTGTAAAAATGAGAATTGGAGTCTATAATGCAGATAAAACTCTTATGCCTTGCTCATTTTTTAATACGTTGTATACTTGATCTGCTTGTCCCTTAGATATTTGATCTGCTTGCAGAGCCAGTTTAACATAGGGTATCTCTTGACAGGAAAAACATCACACTGTGCTTTCTTTAAAAATAGTGGATTTACTAGAAAAGCAAAGAACCTGTGCCGGCGGCCTTAAGCAGCTGTCACCAATAGGAAAGTTTGTTTCACAACTAATCTTACACATAAAAGAGTGTGAGTTTGAAACCACTTTAAGTACAGAGTATGAACGTTTTGGGTTGTTGGTTAGAAATAATATTTCCATAGTTTTTTAAAAAAAATAGACCGTGGGAACTTAGGCTTTTAAAATTTATTAGAGATTGCATTTCAGGCCCTGGCCAGGTGGCTTAGTTGTTTGGACCATCATCCTGCACACCAGAAGGTCACAGGTTCAGTCCTGGTCAGGTCCATTGAAGAGGCAACCCATCAATGTTTCTCACATGGATGTTTTTCTCTCCTTCTCTCAACCCCCATCCCCTTCCTCTCTCTCTAAAATCAACCAACATATCCTTAGTTGAGGATTAAAAAAAAAAAAAGAAAGATGAAGTCCATATTTAAAAAAAATAAAAAGTTGCATTTAAGGAACTTACACTTGAATTGATAAAGTGTACCACAGGATATACAGTTAAATTTGTGATGACTCAAATTTGCAAACCAACTTAAATGTTTTAGATTAAATATTCGATTAAAAGTTTTTCTACCAAGTGGAAATCGGTGTCCTAGTTATGTAGAGTCATAAATATACTCCTAACTATTGTACTAAATACAACATCTTGCTAGCTTATATTAACTTATCATTAGATGTGATAATAGGTTAATGTTTACAAGAAAACTTGTAACTAGAACAATCCTAAGAGCTTTATCAAGGATGTTTTTATTGTTTTAGTTGAGTAACTAAAATATTTAACCTTTATGATTTTTTTACTCATAAATAGTTAGGACTGCTTGATATGTGAACATGGTTGAGGGGGTGGTTGCTGGTATCCCAAAACAATAAGATTTGTTTAATTTATCCTGTAGTCCCCCTCAGTCCATGGTGTATATGTCCAAGAACTTCAATGGATGCTCCAAACCATGGTACCCAACCCTTATACAGTATGTACAAAATACAGACGGGTGTCCAACCTGCAGCCCAACACAAAATTGTAAATGTGCTTAAAAACTTTTTTTGCTCATCAGTTTTCGTTAGTTTGCATATTTAATGTGTGGTCCAAGAGAACTCTTCCAGCATTGCCCAGAGACACCAAAAGACTGGACACCCCTGCAAGTACGAAGTATCTTACTGTACTGTACTCAACCTTTCTTTTTCTTGTGATGGTGACACATTGCCTCTGTGATGAGATGGAGTCAGATGAATGCTGTTGGCATTGTGACGTAGCATTAGGGTCACTGTAAGGGTTACTTGAAACAAGCACTTGGATACCCAAGACAGTCCATCAATAACCGAGATGGCTACTAAGTGACTAATGGGTGGGAAGCTTATACAGTGTGGAGACACTGGACAAAGGGATGATTCATGTCCCATCCTGGACAGAGCTGGACAGCACAAGATTTCATGACGCTACCACAGCAGTGTTCAATTTAAAATTTATGAAATGTTTATTTCTGGGATTTTTCATTTAATATTTTTGGACTGTGGTTAACCACAGCCAGCTGAAAATGCAGCAAGTGAAGCCACAGATAAGGGGGCACTGCTTTATTACTAGTCGTTCCTTTAACTGTATCTAAAATGTAAAGTGAAATGACATTAATTGTAAAAATCAGGTAAGCCTAAATTTTGTAATTGTTTTAACTCTGATAAACTTCCTTTACATTAAATTTATGCATTCTGGGTTTAAAAAGCAATAATGTACACTCTGCATCTAGTAACTGCCTAATTTGACACTAAAATAAATGTTCTCCAAATTGTAGAATCAAGAAAATGACAGTTCACACTGAAAGGGATGTAAACCAACCAGTCCTTTTCACAAAGTTTGATTTTGTTCTGTTTCTTAAGCAAATTTTTTTAAAAAATGTATTGAGGTAACAATCATACAACATAAAGTTAATGGTTTTAAAGTACTGAATTCAGTTGCATTGGATGTATCTCATTAAATTTTTAAATAGTTTTATTTGAAAGTAAAGTTTTGAAAATAGTAAAGAGAATACCTGTGTATACCCTTTATCTAGATTCACCAGTTTTTAAGATTTTGCCATCTTTATCATTCCCTCTTTTCCTCCTCCACTCCTTTTGTCTGTGTATACACACACACACACATTTATTTTTCTGATCATTTGAAAGTTGGTTACATACCCACTTTGCCTCAAGACTTTTGTGTGCACTTACTAAGAACAAGAACTAAGCCACAGTATTGTTACCAGATTCAGAAACTTAGCCCTGGCTGCTGTAGTTCAGTGGATTGGGTCCTGGCCTGCAAACCAAAGGGTTGCAGGTTCAATTCCCAGTCAGGGCACATGCCTGGGTTGTGGGCTTGGACCCCAGTGAGGGGCGCATGAGAAGCAACCACACATTGACGTTTCTCTTCCTCTCTTTTTCCCTCCCTTTCTCTCTAAAAATAAGTAAATGGATAAAATCTTTTTTAAAAAGAAAGTTAAACAGTGAAAAAATGACTTTTCTCTCTCTGTGGTCCATATTCTGATTTTTTCACTTGTCCCACTCCAGTACAGGGTTATGTCCAGGGTCATACACTGTATTTAATTGTCATGATTCTTTAGCCTCTTTTACCTTTTTTAAACCTTTAATAACATGGGTAGTTTTGAAGGTTACAGGCCAGTTATTTTATAGAATATTCCTCAGTTTAGGTCTATCTGATGTTTCTTCAGCTTATGTACCATGAGCTAGAATGTCACATTAGGTAATATTGTGTCCTTTTCAGTAGGAAAACAATGTCTATATGTCCCTTCTTAGTCATTTTAATTTTGATCATTAAGCCAAGGTGTTGTGTGGTTCCTGCACTGTTCACACTTGTTTTTCTCACCGCAACTGATGAGCAGTCTACGCAGAGACACGCTGAGACCTCTCCTAATCAGACTCCTCCCTAGATGTACTCTCTACTGAGGTTTCTTGCTTGAGCTCATCTTCACTGTAATAGGTACAAATGGTGATTCCCATGCCTGAACAAAG
This sequence comes from Tonatia bakeri, assembly GCA_004024845.1. Taxonomy (NCBI): domain Eukaryota; kingdom Metazoa; phylum Chordata; class Mammalia; order Chiroptera; family Phyllostomidae; genus Tonatia; species Tonatia bakeri. The sequence continues at coordinate 102,299 of PVIA01000448.1, read as the reverse complement.
TTTGTCTAACAGGTATCTTCTCTGCAGGGCACGTCACAACCTTCTTCCGCTCAGGAACACTAGACAGCACCTCAGCACTGGGGTTGGGGCGTGTGACACAGTGCAGGCACCAACAAAAAGCACAGGGCAAAACACGGCACCGGAGAGACCCGGACAAGGACACTTGTTTCCAGTGCGAGAGCTGGAAGGAGAGGCAGGGCATCACCTCTGTGAGCCCCCTCGGCTGGGACCGTGCGTGGGGAACGACTCAGAACTTCATTGCTCTGCATGTTCACCAGTGACCGTGAGTGCACTGGGAATGTTCATTTGAGGACTACAAATACATTTTAGGGAGCAGGCCAGATTTGCCGATACGAAGTCCTCAAATAATGAGGATCAATTCTACTTGCTTTTTAAACATTTACACTGTAATAAGGGAATTAAAGTAAATTCACACACAAGTCATTGCACAAGGCAGAACATAGTTCACGAGAGTTCTAAATGTAATGTTAGATTTCATCACGGGAGTGGAAGACTATGGTTTGGAAAGAATCAGGAGGGCTTCATTTTTTGCATTTTTGTTAAAAACTAGTTTGTTTTTAACTGAAAGGAGAGTTGGGGATGCCAGGAGGGAACAGTCTCTAAGGTAAGAGAGTAAATGACATGTTTAAGTTCCGGCTAGTAACACAGTTTAATTATCCCATGAAGGAAATGAGACAGAAGCAGCGGAAGAGAAGGCTGGCCAAGTAGACTGAGGCCAGATCGTGCAGATCCTGATGACAAGTTCAGTTAGGACTGCTCTTTAGTCAGGAGAGAAGCTGTTTAAGAATTTTAGTCCTTTTGTTCAATTACTCGGTAAGTGTTACTGAAATCCACTGTCACTGAGCATGTCCCATGTACTGAGGATCTTGAAGTGAATAGACCTGTTCGTCCAGAGCGGGCGACAGGCCTGTAAACTAGTATGCCTTCCGGAGTGCGCTGGCGTTAGTTTTAGTGCGCCGCAGTAGGACACACAGGGCGCCGCGAAGAGCATGAGGGCAGACCTCCAGTCTGTTTGGTAGTTGCAGAAAGGTTTCTTGGAGGAATGGGCGGGCAGAGGACTTAGAGGGTGCACAGGACAGTGATGGAACTGAAGAAATCAATTGGTATCTCAGGTGAAGGCCCTCTTTTGTCATGTTAAGGAATTTGGACTTCATCTTGAAGGTAACCAGGAAACCTTTGCTAGATATAAAATGAAGAGCTCGGTTAAGTAGGATCTGTATTTCAGCAGGAGTTTATTTTGGCTGTACTTTGGTGGGGGAGAGAGAAGCAGGGGCAGTGGTTAAGTTACAAGGTCATTGGCAACAATCCAGGTGTGAAATGGTGATGTCCCTGGACTAGAGTGGCAGTGTGGGTAGGGAGAAGTAGATGGACATATGTGAGATCTGCATAAGAAATCAGGTTGAAAAGGCCTGGGAATGGGCTGGATACTGGATGGGAGAGCGGGGAGAAGTGATCAGTACTGATGTCCAAGACATGACTCTGAATGGTACTGTCCACTGATACAGGAAGAGGGAATGTCTGGGGGAAAGTGGTGATGAATTTGGCTAACATGGCTAATCCTAAATATTAAGAGAATGGGTCTTGGAGGATGAATAAAAGAATACCCCTGCAGTGGAGAGATTGTTAAATGACTTTTGTAGGAGCCTAGGCTAGAGGTGAGTGCCTTTATTTTTAACGTAGAATGAACAGGTCTTGGGAATGAATGGGAAGTGGGCACTGCGCAAAGGCTCCCACAGATGGCTCCGGACATCCCAGCACAGTGCTTTCCCGGAGTGCCTTGTCATGTGCCCTGAGACCGTTCTCAGGATGAAAAGTTGTGAAGCTACTTCCATGTTGCTGCTTCTCAAATACATAGGAACTAACATTTCATTGTTAAAAAGCAGCCATAATTTCTGAGAATAAGCATTTTTTCACCCTTGGCACTTGATAAAGCTAATTTCTTTTTGCGTATCTCATAACACATGTTTAATTGATCCTTGTGTACAATATCACCTCTGTATGGGGGGCCCAGAAAAGCAGTGGCAGAGTCAGGGCCAAGGGGAGAGGCCACTCATCTCCTCCTGCGCTCTGAGCCCTGTTTCTCTCTTCAGCTTTGCATTATAAAATACTGTAAAATATGCAGGACAAAAAGAAACAGGTTTATTAACAGGTTTATTAAATGAGGGCTAAGAAATTAAAACTTAAAGCTAAAAATAAAGTGAGAACTTTGAAGGGATTGGAATGAAGTTTAAAAGTCTTTTAAACCCAGTGGAAAAAAAGGATACAAAAAGAGTAAAACAATTGAGATTTTAAATAGTAAGCTAAGATCAACAGTAAAGAATCAAAGAGTTTTTTAAAAATATGATAAATGAGATATAAAGGAAGATAAAAAGCTGAAAGCCAGCCAACAGGTAAGAGTTTAAAGACATAAAAATAAAGGATTAAAAGGAAAACCTATTTAGGAAGAGCTGTTTATTAGGAAAGGAAGGAAGGAATGGGGGAGAGAGAAAAGGAAGAAAAGAAAAAAGAAAGCATACAGGGTGGTAAAAGTAGGTTTACAATTGTATGTGAAACAGCTTATTCTTATATTATTTATTAATTACTGTATTATTACCTATACGGACACATATAAGCCCACCCTGTATTCTAAAAACAAAATGGTAAGACAAAAGGTATAAACTGACCTTTTTTAAAGTTTGGTGGGGAAAGGGCAATTTGCCAAAGTGGGTTTCTTGGGACACTTAGAAAAAGCTTCAAGGAAAAGTTGTGTTGTCCCTGACTTTTTAGAGGTGTTTAACACTGTCTCCTGTTAGAGCCGCAGCTGTGCACATTAGGGTAGTGGAGCCTCTGAGAAACCTTGGCAGTCCTGAATTTGCCTTTGTTTTTCCATAACGCTTCCCAGATCTCACCACGGGATCCTTCTCTCACATAACACCTACTAATATCTCCCAGAGTGTTTTTCACAAAACACCAGAGTACTGTTTCAGAAGAAAATAAAAATGAAAATCTTAAAACTTACAGGGATGCATGATTTAAAAAAAAAAACAGTTGGAAATAGAAAATAATGTTGGCTTGGAGCTGGCATTCCTAGGGAATAGTCTTCTGTTGAGGCAGCGCTGTCCTGCTGCTAGCCAAGGGGCAGGGAGCAACTTGACACTCGGCCCTGGCCCATCGGAACTGTCTTTTCAGAAAGCTTTTATCTGTGCAGACAGGGCCCTGATAGAATACACAGGTTGCTGAGCCAGAGAGTAGAAGCTGATCCTCAGCAGAATTAAATCAGCCCAGCCATGGGGTATTTCCTAGCAAGTCAAGAGTAGTTTTATATACAAGTGCTGTTTTTTTCTTTTTTAAAAAATGGGTTTTTTCCTTGCTTACATAGAATTTGAAACAAAGGTGCCCCCCACACTTTTCCTGGGTTTCATTCCTCTTAGGCTTTGGGCACGTGCACGTGTTTTTCTGTAGTCTATAGTGGTTAGCGTTCATACAGTTGTGCATTGTGAGAGCTCTTTCTCTGTGACCATGAAAGGGAGTTTCCTTTCCTAGTGGCGGCTGCCTCTGCGGGCTCTCCTGCTGCAGTGTCCCAGGCACCATTCCTGCCACACTTTGGAAGCAGCTTTCCGTCTGCTTCCATGAACCACACAACGAGGCCTCTCTTTTGTGGCCATAAAACACTCCCTCCCCCAGTCTTATTGCCACCAGCATGCCTCTCTCTGCAAAATAACTCCTTAGCATCATGGGACCAGCTTTATATCAGACAGCTTCTTTGTAAGCCCGTCACCTGCTGCAGCAGTTACCTGTGCTAGAAGGGAATGGAAGGACTTCCGTGTAAACCATCAAGACCCGTGGACACGCAGACATTTGCTGGTGTATAGATTCGTGTTCTTGCAGATGAAATGGCACAGAAACTGGGTATCATGGTCCTTCTAAAACCTGTTCAGCCAAACACCTCATGGAGTGAGTAATATAGACCTTATTTTTGGCATTTTGACAGCTCATAAATCTGCTTCTTTGTATATTCCTATGTTGTAAACATAAAATTTACGCTAGATAATTTCCCTTCTTATTATAATGACTTCAGTCTTTGTTTTTTGGCTTAATTATCTTTGGTATGTGCAACCCCAGTAGTTGAGTTAGTTCAGTGAGTTCAAAAAAAGTTAGAGACTATTTTATCAGATGATACGAGATTATCACTAAAACAGAAATTGTTACTTAATGTAAAATGAAATCCTAGCTCACATTTGGTGATGGGCTAAGACTAAGGAGAGTTAACTTCAAAATACAAACTCTAGTAAGCATAAAATAGCAAATGTTCTGTGCTGGGGCTTATATTAATAGATGGCTTGTCCTGTCTTTTAATGATACTCATTCCCAGCTCTTTGGCTGTTTCTTAGTTAGTAAGTCATGTCTGCCTTACTGTATAGTTACATCTTCAAAATCCTCATTTTGGGTTCTGCCCTGTGAGTCAGATGGGCTGCTAGTTAGTGTAACTGTTAAGTTCTGCAACAGTGAATGACGTGGGTAAATCATAAGTATTATGCCAGTCTATTCTAAGGACCTTATGGAGAATATCTCAAGGCTAAAAATAATAAATACTGGAAGAAAAATAACCATGAGTGCTAAATGCTTTACACAAATCATTTCCTTTAATCTCTGTAGTAATACATAGGAACTACCTTCTAGAAGAAAAAACAGAGTAGTTGATTTGTTCAAGGATCAGAGACCAGATTTGGCCTTTGTTAATTTCTTAATTATTGATCAATAATATGTATATTAATGTGCTTTTTTACAAAATTAGCCATAAAAAATGAAGCAGATTATGAAAATAGGTAAATGTGCAGTGTTTTCCTCTAGTGTGGCCTTGGGCTTTGGGCAGGTCCTGGAGTCCAGGCCCCTTGTAACTTCTGTTCACGGGCTGCTCTCGAGTGGGATGTGTCCGGTCTACGTTGCTAAAATGGGTTTTGAGTCGTGAGGAAAGGGAAGTAGTAGTACAGTTTCTCCTTCCCACACATCATAATTTAGTTGTGCACATACGGGTGTTTTTCTTGGCTTATCTCATTCATATAGTTTTCCTTGCACATCTGTTACATAAATTACAAAACTATTTCCTTGAACAGTTGCCAGTTTAGGTCACACTTAATAGTGATCAGGAGGTCCGTTGGTACCTTGAAAAAAAGAATGGAATGACAGACTTTGACGGACAGAAATCCAACTACCATTCTGGTTTAAGTATTTTTTTGTTTTGAATCAACTCCTGTATTTTTTTGAGGCATTGAAATAATTATATGTGGTTTCTGGTGTTTCTAAAAAAAAGTTTATGTTGGATTATAAACATTTTATGATCTTGTATATAATATGGGGTATTTAAGTCACTGCTTCTATAAGTTTTTATCTTTTCAATGATCAATTTATATGTTCCAGTCTAGTACATAATTTGGCATTTGAAACTAAATTTGGAAGGTTCCTTTTTTTAATGATTATTCATTTTATGTACTTCTTCCTGACCTTGAATTTTACATAAACCATAAAATAATGATTTTCTGGTTTTTTCTTGGGAAAGAAAATTCACAAGATTTATTCTGCTAGTTACATTTTTAGGACAACACTATACTTAAATGTTGAACATACCATTTTTTGTGAATCTCAGAAATTTTGGATGTGTCTGGTTTGTGTGGGCCCACACAAACTGATGATATTGAATCAGTACTAGAAATTTTCCTGGAATGGTAGGTGAACTCTTCCATACACCAGGGCCTGAGTATTTCTTTAATGCACAATTTGAAATTGTGGGGATCTGGAATATTGGTTTTTGAGCTTAAAATATTTAGATATCATTTGGAATACTGATAATCTGTATTGGGTATTTTTAGAGATCAGAAGTGAAAGTATAGTGTAAGTAGGTTAATGTTAGTTCCTGATAAAAGTTCTTAGATTAATCTTTTTTATGTTACATTGCCTATGAAACCTTTCTGAAATACAGTAGATTCTTGATAGATTTTTCTGTTCAAAGTTGTGATTTTTTAAAACAGATCTGGAAGATTTATTAAAGAAAGAATATATAATCTGGTTGTGGCCCAGACCTGACTTGCAGTGTAGGGACAGGTCCCCTGGCCATGCTGGTCGCTGCCACCTGCCTCCACCTCTGTTGTGCTCCAGCTCCGAGGCTGCGGGAGACTCCAGCTTCTTTGTGAAAACAACTCAAAGAAAGTCAGCCTCCAGGATGGGCAGTGAACCCAGCAGAGCCTAAGAAAATCATGAATCATGGACAGAAAATAGGAACTTTTATGTGTATTTAGAGAGGAGCACCAGGTTTGGTGGTACCTTGAATTAATGGCACCACCGTATCTATACAAAGTCAACAAAAAAATTTATGAAACATGTTCTGCCATCCAGTACTTCCTAATCTGAAAAATAAAATTTGGTGAATCTAAATATTGGTTACCCTGAGCTGCATAAGTATAGTACGCACAGGATACTTTAACTCTTGATCAAATCTGGGAGATTGTCTGGAGTTTGTACAAACATTTCCATTTTCATAATTTTGAAGATACACAGAAGTGTGTAGCTAGTTTTTCAAGAATGTTAGGGGTTTACTCTTACAGCTTCTTCTGCCTGCTGAGTTGTGTTCAGTGTTTAATTTGCTCCCTGTCAACACCCCCAAAATCCTGAATGATAAGTACTTTTATGGAAAACAGTTTTCTAGAATTTATCTTTATACTTTATCTGTAAGTAGCTCAAGTGCAGTCTAAATTTTTGAATTAAGATTACAGGAATATTTGGCCGTATCAGTCAACAGTGTTCAGCAGTAGGAAAACATCAGTAATGATTAGAATTCTATAGTTCAGTTCTGCACCCCCATGATGGTACTGGACTGAACTGTTACTGAAGTTGAAGGCCAACATTGGTCTGATGGATCAAAGAATTCAGTAGCAGAGTTAATGTGAGAATGGCTTTTGCCTTCATTTTCTTACAGCTTAAAACAGGTTGGTATTTAAAAAATAGTTGACAACAGTTAGGAGTAGTTTTCTATTGTCTTGCGTCATACTGGGAGGCAACAGCTGAAGTGGTGTTTTGAACAAGAACAGATTTTCTATGGTTTTAATGACATACATGCAGGCTTCTTGAGTTTTGAATTAGGCAGTTTTTCTTGATCTCTAAAAAGGACTATGGGCCTCCCATCCTCCCTCAACAAAACCTGGTAGTAAACTGCTTTATTCTTTATTTTATTTACTGATTGATTTTGACTGGTAGCTAAAGGATGAGGCATGATATTTCAGAGCCAATTCTTGATAGTCATTTTAAAAAGCAAAAGTTTCATGTTTTAACATTTAGCATTTTACAGTTCCCTTTTGAAAAGTAAAGAGGAAAACAGAAGGTGCATTATCCTCTGTAAATAAGTGAAGTCATAAATAATAATTCACACGAGCATCCCACATACTTAAATATAAATAAATTGAAATAGGGTATATGGTTTTTAAGTAATAACGTTACTCTTTTCTGAAATTGTGTTACTGTAGAAGAATGGATAAGACAGCCTCACACTTTAGATATGTTTAATTTCAGTTTTCCCTATTCAAATTTTTGTTTTCTTTACTCTGCTTTTAAGAGGGGGCACCTTGGTTTCCTCCTTTTCAGTTGAATAGTTTGTATTTAATATTTACTAAAACCAAAGAAAATGCAATTTCCATGACAGAGAATATGCAAGTATTTGTTTATTTATATTTGGTACTTTTAAACGTGAAATCAGTATTTAGTTCTTTTAGTAGCACAATTTGTGCTGTCAGACACTGATTAGTAGGCTTTTTCACTTAGATCATGTGATACTGCTAATTCTCCGATTTTAGGGCAACAGTGGTATAATAAAAAATGGGCTTTGGAATTAGAAAACCTAACAAACTTGAACATCTGTTGCCACCTACCAGTAAGGTGATCCCGAGTGACTTGACCTAACCTCTTTACTAAGGAGTTGCTGTTGAATATACTTTCCCTCTCTCCTCACTCTTTTTAGTAGAGAGGGTTGCAGCTCCTGGTGGCCGCAATAGAAAGTGCCAGTGTTAGGTTTGCTGCCTTTGCTGCTTCTGTTCTTTCCAGTATTTATTTTACTGGTTTTCTCCTCTATAGGTATAGGGAGCACTATAGTTTATTCCTTGTTTTAGCACTGTAGCTATTTTATAACTAAGATACTATCTAGGCAAATATGGTAAGACTCGCTTTAGTAGCATTAAATATCCTGTTGACCCATTGCTTGTGTTAAGACATTTTCCATTCTTTGTATTTCATTTTCAGATCAAGAAAATACTTTTTTGGTTTTTTGATAGGTAGCCAATATCCAGCCAGGGGGATGAATCAGTTTTTCCACCCCCCCCCCCCGCCCCCCACATCATTTCCGTATAGCTTCAGATTTTCTGCTTAACAGCAAAAATTATGTTTGTTGAATTTAGGAGTACTTAGTTGTTGACTATAAACTTGATACTGTTCACTGGATTGTAATAACATATAACTTGGTTTTAAAATACGAGTACTGAATCTATAAAATGTTCAGCTTGCAAATAAGGGTAACATGGTGAAGACCATTTCCTGATGAAAAACGATTATCAAGCTTTTAGAGCAGGTGTTCTTAAAACTGCTTCCCTAGTGTTTTGGCCAGAAAGGCCTTTCTTTTCTTCTTTTTAATGTACCAAATTTTCCTGGCTTAACTGACTTGTTACCTCAGAAAATTTTCTTCATTGTTCATTTTATGGGTCCTTTATTATTTTTAAAAGTTTTTTTTTAAAGGTTGATACTTTATAAGGAGCATAATAATTTTAATTAAATCATAAAAGTATCTGGAATCTTTGTGGGATTGAGATTAAAAGGTAACTTTTAAGTATAGGTTTTATTGTAAGGAATCATTCTTCTCGAATATTTAAATAGTTTTAAAAAATCATTTTAATTTCAGTATTAGGTACTTAAATTATTCCCTGTAGTTTTACACACATAGCACTTGGTTGGTATACACATGTAGTGTATATATACATATACATATACATATACATATACATATACATATACATATACATATACATTAGTTACTAGTTTGCTGCATTTATTAGCCTGACAAAACAAAATGTTGGAAGTCTACATAATACTCATGTGGTCTATAATGATGCCTATTTTTCCATATGCATAAAGTGTAGCTAATGATGATATAGTACTTGACTGACATTTTTAATGACATTTAATAAGTTTCCTTTGGTTACAATAATCATGGTCATGGAAGAAATTTTGGAAAATTCAGCATTATTTAAAACCATTACTTTGAACCATCTCTGTCTTTTGCTACCTCTGTTTTTCTGTTTCTGACCCTCTGTCTGTAAGTATGGATATAAGTATGCATGCATATGATGAAATAAATTTAAAGATTTGAAAGAAAATACTGCAAAGAACTTTCTTGACCTTGGAGTGAGTGAATTATTTATAATAAGTTCAAAACAAAAAGAAGAAACTATATTATAAATACAGACCCACTGACTCTCTTTTAAAAAATATTTCTTACTGCATCAGTGTTTCAATTTTTTTATTCCTTTGTTAACAGTACTGGGTTACACTTACACTCTGCCTTTTCTGTTTGTGTATAGTTTTCTTTTAAAAGTAAACAAAATGTGCTTATAGTTTGTAAAGCACATTCTTGAATTTTCGACAGGAAAAGTGTAAGTAAGGGCTATTCAAGTTTTTCCTCATGGGTCATGTTACCGATTGTTCTCCATGTAGATGAGAAGCAGCTCTGGCCATCTGTGAGTAAAAGCCCCGTTTTAGCTTTTACTTTGAACCAGTTTTGTATCTAAAACATGGTCTAGAGTTGTTGTCAAGTAAAATAGCTTGATATTTTATCATTAATGAGTGGTGAAATAAGCAGAAAATAGGGAATAAAGAAAGCCAAAGTGAACGTTAATAATTTACAAACTGAATAATGAGCCCTCAACTAAAAGTGCACATCGACTGTCTTTGTTCACACGGCCGTGGAAGCGAGTGTGTGGAGCGTGAGGGCGGTCGGTTTGAGCAGCTGGCGCAGAAGGTCCAGTGAGCGAGTGGCGCTGGGTTGTCCAGAGTGAGGCACGCCCAGTGGGGACTCGTAGTTCTGTCCTACTTGTGTACGAGGGTGTCGTGAGGAGCAAAAGTGAAAACTGTAAAAAAGCTGTGGGAGCAGTGAACGGTCTCACAAATGCAAACAAATAGTGATTTTAATTGTGGATTTTTTCCTTGTAAAAAGCAATTGTTCAATATTACTTCAAGGTAAAACTCTTGAGAACAGGGGCGGCTTCTTTTATTCTTTACTGATAATCTCCTATAATTTTGTTTGCGGAATAGATCCTACACCTTTGTCTGATTTTTGTGTTTAAAAAACTGATGAGAGAGCCCCCTCTAGTGTCTGAAATATTCATCCTAAAACATTTGTGTCAATCATGGGATGCTTTAGGAATTAAATGAGCTGTTTTTTCCTTTCACATCTGGACATAATTTTTTTTTTTACTTTTCATTTTGGAGGGAGGGTTTTTCCTTTTTTACAAAGGTCACCAGAATTATGGGTAGGGTGTGGGTTGAAGGCAGTAGAGACATGGGAAAGGAAGGACCAAAATACCATTTCTACCTTTTTAGAAATAGTTATTTTTGAATGACTTGGAATAAGGCCAAACTATACAGTGTTGTTTTGTTTTAGTTTACATTTGTTTCTGAATTGAGTGCATCATTAAAAAACTTTGTTTTGGAATTCTTTATGCCATCAGATCTCATCTTAAGAGAGTTCTTTCCAGTTTCTGAGAGCAACAGTTTTATTGGAAAACGGCTTTAAAATAGAGCCTCATTCTCTTCGTGATAGTGTTCTGCCTTTGTTATTGTCATTGTGGTATGTTTCTGTGGACATACTTTTTAACAACATGGTGAGTCTGTTCTGATGGCAAGTTGTCATTTTACACAGTTCCCGTTTTTTTCAAACCAAGGAAATAAGGAGATTCTTAAATTATTGGCTCTCCGTCACCTCTCCCTCTAAACACACAACACTCAAACACAGGCCTTCAGCTTAGAGTTTTGTGAAGGGTTACGGAAACAGGACCTTTTTCATTTGACCCATGGGCTTTTGTGCCTTGAACAAGGAAAGTAGTGTTCTGAGAGCTGCAGCATTTAGGAAGGCTCTAGTGAAAATATTTCATGTGCATGGACTGAGAGATTAACTTCTTTCATCTTACTCTCCAACGAATTAAACAATGCAAACAGATTTCAAGTGCATTTTGGTAATGAAATGCTTGGATGAATTATAATCCTAATTGCTATTATGCATTCGCACAGCTGCATTTTGACACTTTTTAACTGCCGAAGCCACGCATTCTTCAGCCACTAGGACAAACAAACCCATTCCGAAATCCTTCATTGTGTGACATCTTAAACTGCATATCTGTCATTGGCTGCTTTGATTTTATTTTGGTCCCATTGTTGATAAAATTAGGAAACAATGTGATTATTTCTTTGTACATAAAATTGTCAATAGAATCATTATTGGGTTTTCATTTATTAATATCCTTAAAATTTGAAGGAGACAGTGGAGATTATGTATTTATTTTAATCCCAGCAAAATAATTTGTATTTATTTTATCAAGCTAGTTGATATTTTAGGAGGCACTTTCTCCAAGGTGTGAAAGAAAATAATAGGATTTTGTTTTTCTTCCTTAATAGAAGAGTATTCTGAGTATCTAGAAGTCAGGTTTATTTTGCAGTTTGGCAAGTTGTAATTATATGCATAATGGTTCCTTTAAAATTTGACTCAAAACTATTTATAACTAGTCTGTTCCTTCAAGGTAAAGAAACTGAAGTGTTTGCAATAAATCTGAAATTTACATTTCTTTGTATTTGAGAAAGATTTGAGTGCCAATTTTAACAAAACCTTTCTTATTTAAAAAGCAAAATTTTTTGATGACTGAAAAATTGTACAGCAAAAGATAGGTATATTAAAGTAACAGTTTAGATTTTACACTATTTCTAAGACTTAATTTTAAGTGGAAGATTTGAATTAGCATATTCATTGGCATCTGTTGTAACAATTATTTAGTAGTAATTGGAGCTTTAAATGTCAAATTATTGCTACTATAGTATGTCATATTTAAAAGTATTTCTTTATTCTTCAGAATGTTTTTGAATTTTTAAACCTATGTAAGCATGAGAAATTGGTTTAAAAATCAAACAGTTTTGCCATCGCATTTCTTAAATTTAACATACTCTTAAAAGTTAATCCTTTTTATAAAAATATTAATATTTTAAAATTCTAATAGGTGATTATTGTCTCTAATAATAAAATAAGAACTAACATTGAGCACTTCTTATATGTTTGACACTGCTAATAAGTACCATTTGTAGGCTATCCTTTAAGCTAGAATTTTTCTTATTTATTCTCATTTTGCATTTGAGAAAGCTGAGTTTAAAAGAATTAAAATACTTCTGTCAAAGGTTATTACAATGTGAGTGATTGAAGTCAGATCTTTCTGACTCCTAGAAGCCATGTTCTTGACCACTGCTGAAGTCTTAAGTGAAAGTTAAATGCATTATCATAGTCTCCTGATGGGTTATCATGTAGCCATTAAAAGTGAGGGTTACAGTGCCTATAGTGAGGTTGCAAATGTATGTGATGTAATTGAAAAAGACTCGGATTACAGTAAAATGTTCATAGTGGTTCTAAACATTTTTAGAATGTTATCTTTTATTTGTCACTGCTTTTTAAAAGTATATAAATAATGTTCCACTGTTACATAATTTTGTCAATTAATTTGCCAGATCTTTAAGACTGCATGTAAACCACGTCTGGTTGGGAAACTGACAACTTCAGTTTTAATCAACTCTAGCATGTTCAGTTTTCTTTGTAATTTAACCCCAAACCATTTTTTACTGGGCTTATGCCAGCTCTAATATAGTCTATTATCAGTATTCTTGAAGAGAAATGGAATAGTAAAATCTTTTTAAAGATAACTTAAATGTGTTATATAGTGTCCTCAGGGTAGCTAATGCACAGAAGATATTTTCTTTTCCACCCTGTAGAGGTATCTCATTAGGACACCCAGTTGTGTCATTATTAAGTTTTCATGTGTTTCTCAGTTTTGATGCTAATCTCTGTGCGTATGTGCGTGCATTTTTTTTCTTTGCAGCACCAATGTGGTTATGAATTATTCAGAGATTGAGTCTAAGGTTCGAGAAGCAACGAATGACGATCCTTGGGGACCTTCTGGGCAACTCATGGGAGAGATTGCCAAGTAAGTGATAATTTGACTCAGCAGTGCAGAAAGAATCCAACCGTCTTTACACAGAAATGTGAGATTTGCTTTCAGTTTTAAATCGTTTAGCTTCCAGATAAAATTTTTGCATAAATATTCAAATATTAATAGAGGAAGTTTTACGCGGGGTCCATTCCCCTTAAAAATTAGCTCAGAAAAGTAAAACAAAAAATTTTTTTCAATGACATTTAGAGACCTACTGTAGTTTACCATGTAAAATTTGGACAGATGTGTATAAAATAACTTAAAATAAATTTATGAAAATTTTTTCCTCTTGAACATCTAGACCCATTATGCCAGTGAATGAAGGACTTGTAAAATATGATATTAATTAGTGGGGCTTACAAATGTGCTAGATGGTAAACAAAATATAGGAAAAACATTTTTAAGGAAGCATATCATTAAATTTTTTAATTCACGTATAATTTTTAAGCTCTTTAGGAAAACATAATAACTTAGAACAAGCCTGCCATCTACTGTCAAAATTGACGTATTGCAAGGAAAATTATTCTCTTTTCAGGGCTACATTTATGTATGAACAATTTCCAGAACTTATGAATATGCTTTGGTCACGAATGTTAAAAGACAACAAAAAAAATTGGAGAAGAGTTTATAAGGTATGGGCATTTGTCTATTGCTATTATTTAACATGTTGAAAAATGCTTGAAGATTTAAGGTATTTGTAGTTATTATGAAAAACATTAAATCCTAGAATATCCTAAAACAGGTTTAAAAAAAAAGATTTGCTCTTTGTGTTGTTTTCTAGTCATCATAAAAACTATTCTTAAAATGTTTAAAATTAGTAGTACTTCTAAACGTTGAATATTTCTATTTTATGGTTAAAGTTGTTCCACCTAAAACTGTGCATATCAAAAGTAATGAATCTGTAGCAGTGTGTGTATTTAGGGTGTGCACAGTTAAGATGAAAACTGTAGGCCAGCGTGGTTTGTCATCTCTACATAAGAATCTCCTAGTTTATAATGATGTTGTTTGGTATTCTGTAGCAGCATTGTTAGTTTAAGAGGATCTGTTTTCATCTCCTCCTATAATGTAGACTTTTAAACCGAGATAGTCAGCTGTTCTTCCACTCCCACCGTCTTTACTTATTACCTAGAACAAGTTTTTCTGTGCTTTCCAAAATGATGTATAATACCTACATTTGAAACTTTGAAAACAACATTTCTGGCTTTCAGGATTGAAAATCAGTGCTTTATTTAGTTACATGTTTTTTATAGTATTTCGAAAATATTCACTCTTATTTCCTCAGCTTGTATAGTAGTTGCAATGAAATACTTGAAATTTCTATAAATTAAATATTTTTTTCACTAGAGGTAAAAATTTTGGGGGGGTGTCGTAAATTTTTTTAAAGAATTTTTGGTATGCTGAGGGTTTTTACCACTCAATTTCACTAACTTAACTAAATTTTATAGATCTAATCATCTTTATGTGAGGCTTATTCTAAGCAAAGTTAAGTTCAAAATACATAATTCACTGATTTTTAGTGTAATCAGAATAGTTCAGTGTCCACCACTATCTAATACCAGGACATTTTCATCACTTCAGAAAGAAGCCTCATAAATCTTTTTTTCTCTTTATTTGTTAGCAGCAAGTGTTTGAAACAAAAACCACATCATTACTTGCCCCCCGCAATTAAATTTTATCTTTGGAAAATGCTGTGGGATCTTATAATTACCAAGTAATTATTCTCTTTAAGTTTTTTAAATTTATTGATTTTAGAGAGGGAGAGAAAGAAACATCAATTTGTTGTTTCACTTATTTATGTATTCATTGGTTGATTCCTCTTTGTGCCCTCACCAGGGATTGAACCCGCAACCTTGGCAAACAGAAATGATGCTCTAGCCAATAGAGCAACCCGGACATGGCAATAATTGTTCTCTTTCAACTGATACTCTATCAGTTCACAGCTCTGTAATGCCCAGATGAAAAGTAAAAACTGCGCCAGCTTTCTAAAAGCTTAGTGTTCAATTTATATCATACATTCAAATATTTCTTACCATCGGAATTATATTTTTTATCTTCTGACACATGGTATCCAATGGATAGTTTATTTACTATGCTTAGTATAAGAGGAACTTCACATTGATAATAGACTGTGTATAGTCTAACATGGTAAAGAGTTTCCTCCCCCCGCACACAAATGAAGATTACTCATTTGCTAATGTTGAAATTATTTTTTAACCATTTACCAAAACTTCACCCGTATTTATTTTGTTGAATCATTTGGTGCTTTGTATTTTTACAGTCGCTGCTGCTCCTAGCTTACCTCATAAGGAATGGATCAGAACGTGTTGTTACAAGTGCCAGAGAACACATTTATGATTTGCGATCCCTGGAAAATTACCACTTTGTAGGTGAGCAATAGAAAAACCTTATAAGCAAATTAAAACAGTAGTTGGAGTTGTCAGTCACCTGAACCAGCTTAGAAGCTTCTCCGCTCTAATTAGAATGTGACCGTTGCTGGTTGTGTGACGAGTGCAGAATCCAAGACGTGGGGCCCTAGAGTATTAATTAGTGAAGACAAGAACTTGCAGAAAAGACCGGCTAATAACAACAGAACCAACACAACATGAGTGTTCGGGTTTATATTAAAATATGCACTGGAGACTGGTCCCCTGTGGTGTCCGTAAAGGAATAGCTTTAATCATATGGGAAGAAAAGGTTAGAGCTCCAAAACACACACATCTGTTTGAAGCTGTTTTTTTTCCTCCCACCAAATAATATTTACTGTGCAAAGGCAGCAAGACCAGAGTGTGTTTTGAATGTGAAAGAAGATACAGAATGAACCACATTTCATTTTGTAGTATACTCCCATTGAAAGCATTTTAAAATTTCAGTTTTTCAGCTATACTAAATTCTGGTAATTAGTGTTCCCAAACTTGTATTGGGAAAACCAAAGCATTTGGGTGCTTAAAACCCAAAATGTAAGTTTTAATGACTAAAGTGAGTTTCGTGAGTTTTGATTTTTGTTTTGTTAAAAACCATCAAAAAAGAAAATAACATTTGTGGATGGAAGTCCATTTCATGTGGTCGTCATTAGGAATCCTTTTCGGTGGCTCTTCAGTCGATCATGTGTAGCGCTGTTATCAGTGGTCCTTTTTAGTTCAACTTGACAGGCTCTTACAAACCAAAATCGCGCCTCAAAACTTAGAATTTGCTAATGAGGAAATGACAGGATTTAACAGCATAATTGCCTCTATTAATTTTAAAATATATTGGTTTCTTATGTTGAAATTTTCATGTCTGTTTTTTGTGTTAAAGGGTTTGATGCAGATTATCTGAATTCTTAAGGTTTTGTTTCTCCCTTACCATCCTCACAGATGAGCATGGCAAGGATCAAGGTATAAATATTCGCCAGAAGGTGAAAGAATTGGTTGAATTTGCCCAGGATGATGACAGGCTTCGTGAAGAGCGAAAGAAAGCAAAGAAGAACAAAGACAAATATGTCGGGGTTTCCTCAGAAAGTGTTGGAGGGTTCAGATACAGTGAGTATCAAAAACAGACTGGCACCTAGCCACCAGTTTAGCTTCTTGGGTATATTTTAAGAATCATTGAGCTATTATGAGAGACCAAAATGTTTGTTTGTTTTTTTTTTTAAAGGAATACATAGAATACTAAAATGTATGTATAGTCATTTTGGCTCCTATTATATGAATCTTAGGAATCTTTCTCTTTATTTAGTGTATTCAAGAATACGATATTTGGCAGATTCAAGAATATGATTTTAACCATTAATTATTACTTAAATGACCGCATCTTTGAGTTTATATATAGAGAACAAAACAGATACATATCTTTACCTCTTGGTGTTACCATTCTAAAAATGAAAAAAGGGTTTCTCTAACTCAGCATTTAGAGCATAAAATTATAAAGTTTGAGCAAGAAATTAATCTTCCTAATTTGAAACCAATTTATCTGTTTTTGGCCAAAGAACAGTTTCGCATAGGTGGGCTCGGGCTCAGTCTTTTCCCTTCATGGAGCAGTGCATCATCTGGCACAGGTGCAAGGGGCCAACAGCGTTGTCCCTGACACATTGCAGAGCGGCCAGCACATTCGTCTGCCAGGTTTATTTCAAGTGTGATAATGTAGTTGGCCTAAAAGAGATCGCTAAGTGCTTGAAACAGGTAGAGAAAACTCTTTCATAGCATGTCTCTTTGGACTCGTATCTTCTGGAGCTGCACAGTCCCTGGCCATTTGGGGTCTGCACAGCCAGGCCAGCGCTGTGCACACACACACTGGGACTCTCCAGCTCCTCCCAATTGCATCTAAATGTGTGCATTTAGGTTATTCTGAGAACTCACGACTTGTCATTGGAACTGTATGAAAGCCTTCTATTTCTTGTCTTGTGACTACCTGTAAAACAATATTTTCACTCCTTCGCTCCTCTGCTTTCTTGTTCACAAAGAGAATGCTACACGTTAAGTAGTTGTTAGAAGATGTTTCTGATAGCAGAAACATCTATTTCTTTTGTGTCTCATTCAGCATTACATAAAAGTGAATTCTTGAATTGGGCAAAAATATTTATCTTAAGTAAATCATGTAAATATATTTTAAAGTTTTTATTTATTTGGGGGAATAAGAAGTTTTCGGATTATTTGCCCAAGTAGTTATTTTACTAACTTTTCAAAGTAGCTATAGCAATTTAATATGTTCATGAGTAGAAATTGCTATTTGCAACTCATTTCCTCATTCTATTTGCTTGTAATCCTTTTTTACCTATAATTATATAATTATCTATATAATTTATCTAATTATAATCCTCATTATGTAATTAGATAAATTTAGAAAATTAAGCACATTTTCAGAATCCATCACAGTGAACTATGTGCAGTAGAGATAAGAATTGAATGGCCTATGTATTTGCATCATATTCTTGTGTAAGTTATTTTCAGTGTTATGTGTATGATTCAGAGACTTAACTAATTAATCAACTTTAACTATTTTATATGTTTTTTTTCCATTTTAACATTAGATAATATCCTGCCAACATCCAGTATTTTTGGCATGCATTTAGTATACCTACCACACTAATCAGTTTCATTTTCAATTACTTCCATTTTTCTGATAAATTCTTTTTCAAAGTTTAGTTTATCATATTGTCGCTGAAATATTATTGGACAACCACCATTTTTATAAAACCATCCTGGTTTAAATTTTATGTAAGAAACTTTATTTTTTCATGTTCTGTTTAAGTTGGTGGTCACTTTCAGATTCAGTAGACAGGTATGAAAATTCTCAAGCTCTTACACAGTATTTTGACTTTACAGTTTCAGCAGGCACTTCAGTGCGGTGGTTTAGTTCATCTGCAAAGGGTGTGTGTGCCATCGCTTGTTTACCAAAGCTCACGCAAAAAGCTCTCTCTCCCACCTTGGGATTATTTTGTTATTTCTCGTTGCCCTTCCCTTTCTTTCCTGCCTGCCTTAATTTTCAGTGTTTTCTTCTTTTTAACCTCATGTGATTTTCCTGTACCTTCTGTTCTTGCCTCTTGAGTTTGGACATAGACATTGGAATGGAAAGGTTCCTTCTAATGCCTATAATTCCTTTCTCTCCTTTGGACCCCAAGGTCAGGGACTAAAACAGATCTTGACTTTTGGGAGTTTTGTTCGCTGCCATGATCTGTTTCCCTCACTTTCAGATTCGCCGTGAGGCCTCCTCAGTTTGACCAGCCCCCGCATATGTCTGTTCTGAACTGCTTGAGCATATTTCATGATTCCAGTCAGTGTAGCTTTTGGTAATTAGAATATTCTTTTCTTTTTACTGTAATTAAAAGATGTTTTCTTGTGTCGTAACATCTATTATTTTTCTGGGTTGATACTAAGGAATGTCTTTACAGCACATTGAGACACGTAACATTTAGAATGGTGTTTCTTATAGCTTGTGTTTTAAGAAACTTAGCTGTCCAGCACTTTCCTAATAACTGAAAAAACATTGAGAGAGAGGAATGAAATATAATTCATTGAGTGACTTTTGTAAAAACAAGAAGATTTCCATTTCTACTAGCTTATGTAGCCTGTGTTGGTTTTTGTGTTTTCTCCACTCCTTTCATCAGCCTTTAAGAACTTCCTGATAATGCTGTGCTGTGCATTAAGGTCATGTAAGTTTTCATAAGTGAAAGCTTTTGAGTCTGCGTTCCCTGCCATTTAATGACTGGCACTGCCTGCTGTGTCTTGCTGTAATTGTGTTGATTCAGCACCATGGGAGCTTTCTGTTTTCCTTCAAAAACTATTTTATTATGAGAAAAGCTTCAGAAAGAACTGTAGACACTTTTTGTATTTAATGGCCTTAGAGTTGCTTCTTTTTTTTTGATGCTTTATATAGGTGAAAGATACGATCCTGAGCCCAAGTCAAAATGGGATGAGGAGTGGGATAAAAACAAAAGTGCTTTTCCATTCAGTGATAAATTAGGTGAACTGAGTGATAAAATTGGAAGCACAATTGATGATACCATCAGCAAGTTCCGGAGGAAAGATAGAGAAGACTCTCCAGAAAGATGCAGGTACTGACACTTCGTGTTCTGGGTCTCTTGGAGAGGGCGCTAAATTTGTGCAGCTGGGGTTTTTTGTTTTTGTTTTGTTTTGGGTGTTACCATTGTTTGAAGTTCAGCTTTTTTCCCCTAATAGATTTTACTTTTTAGGTTCCCAGAAAAACTGCAGAAATTACAGAGTTGTCATAATAACATGCACAGAATTTCTCCTGTTACTGATATCTTGCATTACTATGATTCATTTATTAACAGTTGATAACCAACACTTGTATATTGTCACTAAGTCTGTTGTTTGCATTAGGGTTCACTATGTTGACAGTTGACAAATGGGTAATACCCACCATTATAGAACCATATAGAAGAGGGGCACTGCCCTGAAAATGCCCCGTGCAGAAATGGAATGATTTATGAATTTGCATGTCATCCTTGCACAGAGGTCATGCTGATCTTCTCTGTGTTGTTCTGGTGTTAGTGTGTTTGTTGCTGATGACTGGCTGTGGCTGTTCTGAAGATGCTAAGTCAAACACTGTTTGAAGTTAGTACCGACACACTTTCATGTTGTCTTTGTCCATTTATTTCTAAAGTTTTCACATTTCCTATTATGTTTTTATTCAGGCTATTTATTGGAAATTTTTTTCTCAATAAGAACTTTCAAAGCTTATTTTTCACTTGGGCATCACGTTATCCAGAGATCTAAGGTATTGCTAAGGGTTAACAAAGCTTATTATATTAAATTTAAACAAAAGTTAAATGGTTTGGAATTTAACCCCTCCTATGACATTTCATTAGGATTCTGTGCCAGTGTGTACCAGGAAGAAAATCCAAATGGATTTTTGGACTAAATGTATTTTGAGTATAGACCAGTATTTTCATAAACTACATTTTCTAATGGTAGGGCATCTTTTATTTAGTTTTATATAAAACTAAACTAGCACATGGAATAGCATTCATTTTTGTTCTCCTTACCAACATAGCTATAAACTAGTTTTGCTGCCAGTTAAAAGGGCAATGTATGTAGCATTTCATTTGCAAAGCAAGTGTTACAAGATTTTTGTCAGTCGTGCTTCCAAGTATCTCTATTTGATAGGCTAGAGAAAGGCTTTTACCCTTATTGTTGAGAAGTAAAACCTGAGGCCCAGTCAGGCAGTGCTGAACTTTCCTAAAATCAGTTAGTGAGTGCTGGCTGGGGGGCTCAGTTTGTTGGAGCGTCATCCCATGTACTGGAAAGGTTGTGGTTTGATCCCTGGTCAGGGCACATACAAGAGGAGATAACAGATTGCTATTCCTCTTTCACGTCAATGTTTTTCTCTTTAAAAGAAGGTTATATCTGTTTATTTTCAGAGAGAGGGAAGAGAAACATTGATCAGTTGCTTCTCACACACCCCCAGCCAGGGATCTGGCCCACAACATAGGCATGTGCCCTGACCAGGACTTGAACTGGCAACCTTTCAGTTTGCAGGCCAGCACTCAGTCCACTGAGCCACACCATCCAGGGCTCTTTCTCTCCCTCCCTCTCCCCCCCTCCCTCTCCCCCTCTCCCTCTCCTTCCCTCCCCCAAAAATCAGTAAACAAATCTTTGAGTAAGGATTAAAAAAATTAAAAAAAAACTAACAGTGTTAGAAGCCTTCAAGCAAGTTCTTGTAATATTGTGGCCATGTATTCTGTTGCTATTTTCTGAAGTGTCAGAACCAAGTAGATCGGCTGTTTAGACATTGGACTATGTACATTCTTGTGTTGTTTCCTTTGCCTTTCCACCCTCGGTTTTTCTTTCCATGCTTTTGTCTTCTTATTCTTTCTTTTTCTTTCTTGGCTCTAAGAATCTGCTGAAGTTCATAAATCTTTTATATAGAGTATTCAAGTTAAAGAGTGAAAATATAATGTATATTATTTATTATAGTAATTAAAGGCCACATCAAGGACTTTTACATCTTGGAGTATTTGTGAGAGAATTTTAGACAAAGTTGCATGTGACCTCTTTGGCATATTGCCAGGATTTCAGATTTCAGACTTCTTAGTTTATTATTAGATTTAGGAATTCTTAAACAGATCAAATATAAGGCTTCCATTTCATTGTGTGCTAGTCAGGTTTATATTCTCAACTTATAAAGAAATTACCTTGATTGAAATAAAATTGGACATCAGAAAGGTAGGAAATTTCTGGTTTACTTATAGAACTGATGGTAGGACTCTTGAGGTTATTTATACCGAGAAATTGCATAGTAAGTGACAAGGACTTATAAACCATCAGAACTTGAAGATTCCCGCTTATAGATAAAAATACATGTAATGCCTTTGCTGTGTGTTGGAAGCCATGCTTTTTTGATCCTTGATTTATACAGATTTGGAATGAAACAGTTCCAATTGCATTTATATTTTAGTAGAAATTGACTTTAAATTAGACTGAGTTAAATTTCCTCAGTGATAACAGTCATAGTTTTAAAGAGAACTTTCAGTATTTTATTTTGCCCTGGCTGGTGCAGCTTAGTGGATTGAGCACTGGCCCAAGAACCAAAGGGTTGCTGGTTTGATTCCCAGTCAGGGCACATGCCTGGGTTGCGGGGCCAGGTCCTCAGTAGGGGACGCATGATAGGCAACCACACACTGATGTTTCCCTATTTTTCTCCCTCTTTCCCCTCTCTCTAAAAATAAATAAATAAATAAAAGTTCTTTAAAAATTCTTTAAAAAATAAATAAAATTAAGTAACGTAGATAATGGAACATGCTTCAGGTATCTCTTCCTGTGTCCTACTTGCATTAAAAACAAACAAAAACCAAACAGTGCCTCATTACTGGAGAACAGACTAGTGCTGGTATTTTTAAATTCATGGCATACAAAAATCCCAGTTTCTTGTTATATTTTTTTTTGCACTATTAAAAAAAGAAAAAAATTTTGATGTGCCTGAAAAATTATTTCAAAAAAATTTTAAGTATACTTAACTTTTCTATAAAGTAATTTTCATAGTTATATAAAAGTTTGATCTGCTGATACTATAGTGAAGAAAGAGCACAACCACAGGTGGCAAGCACAAGGCCTGGGAGCCAAACCTAGCCCTCTACCTTGATTCCACCCGGTAGCAGCGCCGAGCTCCTTGCCCCTAGGTAAGGAGTACTTAACATTTATACAGTCCTAAATTACACTCAGCCCTTTGAAGGCAACCAGGAGACTGTTGTGGCCCCTGGTGGAAAAAAGTTTGACACTCCTGCCTTACACTTTTGTGCATTTACAGATCAGTGTTTAATCATTTGAATTCAAATAAGATAGTACTTAAAAGGTATTCATTGAAATATTTTACTGTGTATTGCATTATTATGTGAGAGTCAGTGACAGAATTAAGTTACGTGAACAGAACTAGTTCCACACAACCCGTTTCAAGAAAATGGTCATCAAATGCAGATGTTGGAGCTCCTAGGGTCTTGTAAGTTGATTCTGATATGGTAATTCTGTTACTTTATTTTTTAATTAAGCTTTAATCTATAATAAATAAGCACTGGAGTTATTTCAGACATTTTTTGTTTGTACACATGTGTGTAAGTACTGTTTTGTAGCAGTATTTTAGATTTGCCCAGGGAATTTGTCTGGTTCCCACGTCCTCTCCCCGGCACACGCGGATCATCACTCAGACAGCTTGGGTAACGTTCTGTTGATCCCTGTCAAGCAGTCAAAGTGTGGAGTTTCAGAGTTACTGTATTTGAAATTCTTCAGCTCAAATCGCTGAGGACTCCATTTTTAAGTACTCCCTAGCCTTATTATTTTGCTTCATTTTTAATATCTTTTAGCGACAGTGATGAGGAAAAGAAAGCGAGAAGAGGCAGATCTCCCAAAGGCGAATTCAAGGATGAAGAGGAGACTGTGACGACAAAGCACATCCATATCACACAGGCCACAGAGACCACCACGACCAGGCACAAGCGCACAGCCAACCCTTCCAAAACCATTGATCTTGGAGCGGCAGCACATTACACAGGGGACAAAGCAAGTCCAGATCAGAATGCTTCAGCTCATACGCCTCAGTCTTCAGTTAAGGTGGGAATGGCACAGATCTACACATTATACAGTTTCGTTCTTATGAATTACTTTTAGAATCGCTGCATTCGTAGGCTTGGGCATTTCCAAGCAATCATATTAACTACATATCTCCTGGCATGTATTACTGAGAGTAATTAATAATAAAAAATCTCCTGGGGGGGGAAATCTGTCCAATTTCTGAATGATTGTCTGCACTTTCTACGAAAGTAGAAATGATGCTTTGGTTCACTTGGGAAAGGTTGTGAATCAGAATTTAGTCCATCTGCTTCCTTCTAGACACACCTCTGGTTACCAGGTACAACGAGATTCACCAAGGAAAACATGGGAGTCTTTGGGAATTGTAAGAAATAAATGATGAAGGAGGACCGAATAGATACCTGGGAGAACGGTCTTGTTTGGCACAGAGGAGGTGCCTGTAAGGGGAGGCGTATTTGCTTGCTGGTCACTGCTGACCAGGCCAGCATTGACTCTTGTCGTTTCCCCATTTGTTTTTCATTTACCACAGAAACAGAAGTCCACCTGCTAGATACCTGGCCATGAGCTAGCCTTTTAGACAGAAATCTGCCAAAGAGGGAGATTTGTCCCCAAAGGCTGAATTGTTATTTTGTCACTCTTCCCCTACTAGTGTTTACTCAACTTGCATCTCTGCATCAGAAGTAGCTAAAGCTTGGGAAAACATTTTGCTAAGGTATCCTGCTAATAGTAGGTGACTCTAAAAATAAAGGTAGTCCTACTTAGTATCAAAAACAGGTATCATGTTAACTTTTGCCAAATATCTTCTGGTATGTAATTTCATCCATATTTGCTCTTTTTAAAATTTGGGTGAAAATTTCGAAATTATAACTCAACTTTAGTTGTAGTTATAAGGGGGAAATGACTGTCCCTTCTTTCTCATTCTACATTTCAAACCCGTGTTGTGGACACAGTCAGCTTACTGACGGCGGCTGTGCAAGGTCTGGTAGTCATAACTGAAACCCGCGTGGTGGCTGTAATGTGGAAGATTCACTTAGGGTCACATGAAGAAAATTATCCCAACTGCATAATGTTTTAACAGTAAATCAAGACGTTTATAATTCATGGGATTTTTAAAGTATCAGTTTGTAGTATGTGTTACTCTGCCATAAATATTTTATATCTGTAGTGTAAGCTTTTTGATTTTGTTGTTAGAAGGTCGAAGTTCTGGAAAAGTTTCCCAACTACTTCAGATCACTCTTGATCTCAAGGCCTTCCTGAACCATAATGCAGTACTTTAATCTACAAAGCTCAAAGTGAGGGGCCCAGGAACTCAGCAGTGTTTCCCTGTTGCCTAGCAATCCTGATCTCATTTAGTGTGTGTGTGTACTGAACATCCCCATGGGCTTCAGGGTGCTTGCACTACGGGGAAGAGAAAAACTGTATTACAGTTCCAGCCCCATAATTTAGTTTGGGAACTAAATATAAAATAATTAGATGTCAAGGTACATCAAACAACAGAATTATACTGACTTAGTAAACAAACAGTTAAGTGTTGCTGAAGTTCACAGAATCACAGAATTTTAGAGCGGGACAGGATCTTGGCTTCTCGTCCAGGGGATCTCAGACCTTCCTAAGCATTGGAATTTCTGAGGCAGCTTTGTAAGACGACGGTACAGGCCAAGATTCCACCCTGGGCATTTAAGGTTCAATGTGTTGTGATGAGGCTGAGGGCACATGTATTTTTTAGTGCTTCTCATGATTCTGATAACACAGCAGTAAGATTTCTGTGGAAGGTATGTGTTCCAATGTGAAATGCAATACAAAAAAATGAGCTCGGGGAAAGAGGAGTGTGGCTGTTACAGACTTTTGTAGTGATGGGAATAGAATTACTTAAAAATACTGTCTCTCCATAGGATTTCAAGGTTACATCTGTTTTTGTTTTTGTTTTGTTTTGTTTTTTCCAGAAAACTAAATCTGCCCGTATTAAGATAATTACAGGTATTTGTGTCTAAGTTGGAAATTAGAGTAGAGCAGATTAAAAAAAATAGTAGAAATTTGTTTTCTAAGCTTATTAGTTTGTGTGTTTTCAGACTTCAGTGCCTAGTAGCAAGTCATCTGGCGACCTTGTTGATCTGTTTGATGGCACCAGCCAGTCAACAGGTAAGCTTCTACATTGGCTCTTTCTTTCTTTAAGATTTTATTTATTTATTTTTAGAGAAGGGGGAAGGGAGGGAGAAGGAGAGAGAGAGGAACATCAGTGCTCAGGAGAAACATCAATTGCCCATCTGGCGACCAGGCCTGCAACCCAGGCATGTACCCTGACACCTGAACCACTGAGCCACATGAGTCAAGGGAGCTTATGACCCATGGACATGGACAGTAGTGTGGAAATTGACTGTGGAAGCAGGGGGTTGGCTAGGTAGCAACAGGAAAAAAATTGGAACAACTGTAACACTAATAAATAATACTAATAGTAATAGTTTATTATTAGTGTTACTAGTAGTAACTACTCTAGTTACTACTAGTAACACTAATAATAAAATAAATTTTTAAAATAATTTTTTTAAATGTCAAGGGATGAAAAATAAATTTCTTTGCAATGTATTTATTTTTAATATGAAATTAGTGAGCTTTGAACATTACTTGAGGGGAATTGTCCAGTTGCCTAAAATAAGGAATGGTGCTTAAATATTTGACCAATAATTTATTAATCTCCTTAATTTCTTTAGCACTGAGTATTTGGGGTCCTCTGCTTTCTCTATAAACAAAATGTACTGCTCTGTTCATGTTACTGTCTTTTGCTGAATATTAATTCTGGCTTTCAGCATCAGCCATGCCTCGAGTTGGGTGCTGGAGGAGTAACGTTTAATAAAAGAGTTCTTGCACTTGTGGGAAGCTCAAGTGGTGCAAGTACAGTAATCATTATTCAAGAGTCACAAAGAGTTACTTAATTCCAAACGTGCAGAGTGCTTTTGGGGAAAGGAGCATTCTACAAAAGTGTGTAACTACCTACCTGACATATTTTAAGAGGGCTGCAGCAAAAAAATAGTTTGTTTACCAAAATTTTCTCAAGATAGGATTAATGGTGTCTTCAATTTGATTACCACTATGTGCTAAATTTTGAGTAGTTCCCTATAAATTATTTTTAAGAAAATTTACATTTTAGGCTATATTCAGTGATTATGGAGTTCTAATAAACTCCTGTGTCAAAACAGCTTAAGAAATGAAACTTCTCTTTAAAGACAGCCCTTCCCAACCTGTTTAAGTTCATTTCACATTAGATCGTAGATGGCAAGATTGGCATATAAGTAATGACCAAAGTAAATATATTGTTCCTAGGTGTGTGTAATGATTTTTTAAAACTGCCTGAGAGGAAGTCTGTGATAGAAATCGATTAATAGTTAGTTTAGCACATGTAATTTAAGTCTTCTATTATTTTTGTCTTCTCCTTACCTAGTGTCATAAAATTCTTGGACTGGGAGTGAACTTCATAGGGTATCTGGTTTAACCTAGTTTCTGGAATTCTTTAATTCCCATCCCCTTTTTTTCTGTAATTGTAAACTCATCCTAAAATTATTAAACTGCATGCCCAAGATTACAAACAGCTACATTAGTTTTTTTAAACAGTATACATGCTTTTCATATAGTTATGATTTTAACTCTCGTATGAAATGGCAGTTAGCATGCAGTCATATACTACAGACAGTGTCACAGAATATCAGCTCTTCTGGACTTCCAGCATGAAATATTAAAGAGCCCCTTCAGAGCATCTCTGGAAAGTTTTAGTGGAGCAATCAGAAAAGAAAAAACTAGGAAGGCCAGATGAGTGGATGAACTTTTTTCCTCTGTGATACCAAGATTGCTTTGAACAGTGAGAATTATTAAGTAGTAGCATGCTTCCTTTACTTAACAAGAAATCTTTGAGTGGTTTTTCTTCTCCAGTACTTAAAAATAGATTGATTAATTAAATAGAAATAGCAATTAATATTAATATAATAACTAAGACAAATGAAACCTGGAAGGTTTCTCGCCTTAATGTTTATCTTAATATTCTCTTTTAAAAAGCAACTGAATGTGGGTTGGCATCAGAATTATTTTTTAAAGTTATCTCCTTTTTGGAGCAGTGTTTAACCAGTTTGTTCAGAGCACCCCCTCTAATCAGTACATAAATTTTGTTACTCGAAATCTCTATTTAAATATTTCAGTAATATATTCGAAATTGAATTCAGTGGTGGAAATCTTTAGCATCGCTAAATCTTTGGCACCTACACATGAGAAAGTGTAAGAATCCACCATGTTCACATAGCTATTTGGTATGCCATTGGGGCTCATTTACCAGATGTGCCTGTACTTATAGTGCCATTGGGCACATAATATGGACACGAACTATAAACCTAAGTAGATATGGCATCTGCACGGCTCACCAGATAGATTTCTCCTTTGGGAAAATGTTCAGGTAGTCTTTTTTTTTATATGTTACTACATCCTTTTGTTAGCAGCTTCAAAAGTATACATGTGGTAAAAATCATTGTAGGATATCTACCAAGTTTAAAAATAGACATGTGAGCCCATTCATCAAGGTTTACTTGAGATTCTCTTGAATGTCCCACTGTGGTGATGATCTTTAAAACTCTGTATTCAGTTGATATTTTGATGGCTTAAACATATATAGGACATTTCTAAATAAACTAAATGAATAAAATAAATAAATACAACTGAATTGAATAATTTCAGGTTTTAGAAAAATAAACCAATTAGAAATAGAATGCCAGAAACCATTCCATTTCATTTTTTTTTTTTAAGTATATCTCATTTTAAAAGTCCATGTGGTCTCCTTTGTCCTTTTGCAGTTAAGGAATGAGGTCATGGTTATCGTACTGTTAAATAAGGTATTTCTAGTACAGTACATGATGCTGAAGAGAAAAATACACTGGAGTCAGTACCAGTAGAAAGACATTATATGACTTACATATGTTATGATTCCTTTTAAGGTAAAAAATCTTTAAAGATTAAGGTATATCAAACCCAAAATTTGTATTACATTTACATTTGAACCTGTTGTCTTATAACCACTGATACTAAAGTTTGTTGAGGATATTTCTGTGACTGTGAACCACCTTGTTACAGCCTTAACGTATCAACATGTAAAAGAATTTCCTGGGAGTTGTCTCCAGTTTAAACCAAATTTACAAAAATAAAAATGTTTAATAACTTTTTACTACATAAAAGTAGTTAGTGCTCATTCTAGAAATTTGATGGAAAACAAGTGATTCACCATAACTTAGATTCATAAAGTCAACTATGAGTTTTGGTGAATACTCTTTTTTTACATACATTTTCTGTATATTCAGTCAGTACATTTTAGCATTTATTGTGTGGCAAATCTTTTTCAGGCTTCTAAATAAGGATTTTTATTTTTTGTAAACTGCTTTTCAACCAAGATCTCATGACCATTTCCTTATGATAGTTGGCATTCTTTTACAGACCTTTTAATTACTTTATAATAATCTTAACATTGTATGGATAAACTATAGTTTATTTGGCCAATCAATATCTTTTTTTTTGCAACATTAGGTTTTTAAGGGGTTTTTTCCTCCAAAATTTTCTGTATTATAAAGTAGTGAAATAGCACCTTCCCAAAGTCTTCCAATTTATTAAGGAGAAAGTAAGATTTCATTTTGCATTTGTTTGGTAACTGAGTTTAAAGACTTTTTATGTTTTTATAAATTAATCATAACTTGTCTATTTATGTCCTTTGTCCATTTTTTCTTTAATTAGGGTGTTTATCCTTATTTTTAAAAGAACTTCTTACATTAATTAATTCTTTGTCACATATTTACATGTTTTATCATTTTTTTAAATTTTGTAAGTATTAGAATTCTGTATGCAAATTTTGTTTTATAATGTTACCTAGATTAAATTTTTTATTGAAGGAGATTTCCATACGTAGTCTCGCTGTATTTTCCCTGTTCACAGATTGCTTTGGAAAATACGTGTTCCCAGCTGGTGATTGTAAATAACCTCCTTGCTGCCCTGAAAAGGCAGATGGAAATGGTTCATTTGTAATGACAGCTCTCATGTGGGAATCTTGAAGGATAGCTCTCGCTGTGAAATTTAGTAGTCTTCTACACGCAGCCATTTTTGGTAGACTCTTTTATTTAAATTCCCTTAGAAGTTATCTGGGAAAACGCTTAGGAATAGAAAATTTCTATTGAGTTCAAAGCATTGGTATGAATAACATCATGCATATGGGTATGGATAGTCTGTCCTAGGAGAAAGTCTGTTCCTACATGAAATACAAAGATTTTTATATATTAAGGTAGTTTTCAGAGTTGAAGACCATTGTGTAATATAAATAGCAGCATAATCTGTGGCACTTCAGATCGTTAGAGAAAAGTTAAATTCTTTACAAGGAAAGGTAGCTTTTGTCTGTAAATACTTGTGCATATATGTGTTTCCATTCTCTACCCCCAGTGTTCTTAAATTAATCATGTTAAAATCAAACTCCCTTCTAGTAGGGATGGAAAGGAATAGTATTTCCTATAGGTAAGTTATGAATGTGGCATAATTTCAGCATAGGTGTTGGAAGGTAGAACAGTAGAATAACCAAAGTAGGTAATTATCTGAAATATTACATTCAGGATATGACACAAATAAATATCTTGCCCAATTTGGAGTTGTAGTCTACAGTACTCAGTGCTTTTATCCACAGCATTAATTTTCTTACAGCTCAGACTGAATAAGATTTGAAAAAATTCCTAGCTTGTTTGGCATAATAAATTACATATTGATGCTTAGTCACTGCTTGGATGAAGCAAATTAAAATAATCCCCAATTTTCAAGTCCTTTAATGTTATAGTAAATGATTAACTATCATTTTGTTACCTGATAGTATACTTTGATCAATATCTTGAACATGAAAGAACATTACACAAGGCAACTTATGAATATTAAGCAGCAACTGTAACATTCATTTCCCTGCTATTTTTTATTAATGTATGTGCTTGTTTAAATAGTTTAAAAATATAGGTCATTGATCTTTTGTGCCCCTTGTCATATTTTATCATGATGTATGTGCCTATAAAGAAAAAAACAAACAATGTGATACTATCCTTTGGATAAAGCAGAAGTAGATGCATGATCTGTAGTGTTGATAGGGAGTGAAGAGCCATGGCCTTGGTGGGACAGGAGTTAATTCATGTTGGGTGTGAATATATGTGAATATGTGCATTTGTAATGAGGTAAAAGAAGGAAGAATTAGTTCTGCCTGCTGATAGTTGACTACAGTAAATGTGCATTAAAAAGAAATACTAAATACATATGTATCAGAAACTGATTTGTTCCTTTCATTACTGCTGGCCATTTATTAAGAAGGGGAGATGGTTCTACTTTAATTAACCCAGTTGAGTGTAGCAGATGGGGCAAAATGTCTTGCAGCGATAAGACAATTCAGAAATGGCACCAGATGTTAAAAGCTGTCCCTGGTGGTGTTTGAGTGCAGCCCAGATGTTCCAGTCCCACCTGGCTAGTTTCTAAGCACTGCAGGCTAAGCAGCTGTGATGTAACCTATGTAATGTTCGCGTAACACTAAAAGCACCATAATTGAACTGCCACTCTAAACTCCTAAGGCTTGTGACTCTTAAGAGGTGAAATCTTTAAGGACAAAATAAGGACAACTATTTATGGTTTTAGATCCTTTGGCTATTGCTATTTAATTGATAATTGGAGAGAGGTGAAATATTAAAATTTAATAAAATGTTATTGTTCAAATTGTAGATAAAAGTAAATATTCTTACCCATGTAGTGTTTCCAAATAATGTGCGTGGAGTGACTGATTTGCAGCTTTCTGATTTGGGTCTCACCCCTTTACAAATGCCAGTCTCGAAATATCAAAACGCTATTTTTCATGTAATAAAAATGCAAATATTTGCTTGCTCATAGAGTAAACAGTTTTTTCCCCTTTTATTTCTTTTAATTTCAAACCTATATAAAATTTGCCACATTTTTTTTCTCTTTAGTTCTTTTTGGTGGTTGTTTTATTGTGTACTATTTGTTTATTGTGTACTATTTGAAAGAAAAATGCAAACAGTGTGACATTTTGCCCCTAAAATCCTTCAACATACACCTTTTTACAACAAGGGCATTCTCCTTTATAATAACTATAGAATTATCATACTCCGGGAACTTAACATTAAAACAGTTTCATTGCCTAATAACAAACAGACCAAAATGCAGATTTCTCTGGTGTCTCAGTTATGTCACTTCAGGAGAGCACTTTCTGAAGCATCCAGAGTCCAGTCCAGGATCACGCGTGTCGTTTGCTTGTCCTGCTTCTTTAGGCTCCTCCACTCTGGAGCAGTCCCAGTCTCTTTGTCTTTAATGATGCTGACATTTTCTGAGGTCTTCAGAGTTGTTTTGCAGAATGTCTTCAACTTGTATTTCTCTGATTCATTCCTCATCACCAGATTCAAGTTAAATATTTTTGGCAGGAATTTTCCACATGGGTGATGATGGCCGTTTCGGTTCCTTACATTAGAGAGCCCATGGACACTATTTTATCCCATTCTTAAGTGTGATCGCTCATTTCAGTTATTACCTATCCAATTTCTCCATTGTGAAAGTAGCTTCATCGCCTTGCATTTACTAAATAACCGACGGGGTGATGTTTTGAGATTATGTAACTGTCTTACTTCCCAGCAGCATTTTACCCCGGTACTAGTATCCATGGAGGACTGTTATGAAGAGCGTAACTAGCTGGGTAAACTCCATGCCCATGTTATGTTTCTGAAATGTAAGTAAGGGATAACTAACCACAGTTGTGGTGTCAGTTGTCCTCCTAGACACAGAACTGAGGATTGTAAGAGTCTGTGGTAGCTTAAAGGGACCATGAAAACGTAGATCAACAAACTAGCTTTTATGATAGGTCTGGACCCTGTAATAGTGGGCATTTTTTACATGTGGTGCTAAAACGGCTTCCTGAAATTACTATCAGTTGTTCTGTGATTCTAACAATTTAACTTTTTCCTCATGCTTAATTTCTAGGAGGATCAGCTGATTTATTTGGCGGATTTGCTGATTTTGGCTCCGCTGCTGCATCAGGCAATTTCCCTTCCCAAGGTATGGTCCAATTTGATTGGCCAGAAATCTAGCAATAGTGAAAAGTTTATCAAAACAAAACAACTCCCTCCCACATCAGCTTCTTTTTGGCATTTTTTTCCATACTGTATTTGTAATTCCTAATGGATTTATTCAAAAGTATATTATTGGGCCAGTGTCGTAATTGCACCACAGGAATTGATTTGGTACAAGCCACTGAGGCACACTTAAATAAAAGTGTTCTCACTCATAAGTAAACCCTATTTAGCTTTTTTTGGTGCGGAGTAGGGAGTTTGAATAAGCATTAATAATGTGTGTCCAGCAGCCAAGGGTGCTGGGGTTTATGTTTAACTTACGATTTTCATGAACGAAATTCAGGGACCTTGGGTATGGGCAGACTATCTTAGTAAAATTCATTTCTTTATAATTTAGATATCTTAAGATCATTTTTGTGACAAATAACTGAACTTCATTTTGACACATCCTTAGCAGTTGAACCTTGGGCAAAACTTCCTCACTCCATGTTAGATTAGAAATTTAAAAGTGCCCTACCAGGGGTGTCCAACCTGCAGGCCACATGCAGCTCAGGATTGCTATGAATGCAGCCCAACATAAAATTTTAAATTTACTTAAAACCTTTTTTGCTCATCAGTGTTCATTAGAGTTTGTGTATTTAATATGTGGCCCAAGACAACTCTTCCAGTGTGGCCGAGAGACGCTAAAAAGTTGGACACCCCTAGATTCACTGTGGTGATCATTTCACAATATATACAATATGGAATCATTAGCTTGTAAACCTGAAACTGATACAATGTTACACATCAATTATACTTCAGTTTTTAAAAAGAAAAATCAAAGCCAACATCCAAGCAGAGTAGAAGCTTAAACATCAAGGATTAAGGTGAATGAATGGCTTGTCTTTTTTCCCTTTTTTATCTTAACGCCTCTACCATAAACTGTGGAAGCTAATTAACTTTGGGAAAGCCTCTGAGCCTCCAGCTTCTAAAATCAGGAGTCATGCTGCTTTCAGAAGTATGGTTAGGCCTTCAGTAGGGTCAATATCTTACTTCAGGCAAATCAAAGTGGAAGATACATACTGCCCCAATTTTATAGACTGCCTGTATAATTCTCAAAGTTTTTATGTATATAAAGTTGCCTACTATGCAAATAATTCCAATGTTAATGTTGCTAAGTGATACATCTCTTCATCCATATGAATGTGATTACTACAGCTTGAACACCATTACGCAAAGGGCTGAAACTGTTGCAACAACATTTGATCATTTCTGAACAGTGCATGCCCCACTAGAAATATCTTCCTCTGATTAATCACCTGAGATCAAGTTTTCACATGGGCAACATGTTTTGTCCCAATTTCCATTCTATTTGTTTTATTTATCAAACAAAACAAAACCAACATAAAGTTGACCTTTGTCCAACAGTCTTACTTGTTTAAATTGTTTAATATAGAGAACTAATTGTAAAACTCTTAACTCAGTCTTTTTTGTAGAGAATATGAAAGACATGTTTTTGTAAAACCCTGAGGTAATGAATATTAGCTGAGTTCTTGTATTAAATTGTTGGTAGAGCTTAGGGTTTCTAAGTGAATTATTTTCTCTTTTGAGGGTGTTTATATTTTAATATGGTAATAGAAGAATATAATTTTAAAGACTTAATGTGCTTTTGGTATTTAGCATAGTGAGACACAGCGTTGCTGTGGTTGGTTAACTTTTTACCTAGACATAATGTATTTCCAAGTTGTAAGTGAACACAGAGTACAAAGAGATGGTGCTTTTTTAAAAAATATTTTATTGATTATGCTATTATAGTTGTCCCATTTTCCCCCCCTTCACTCCCCTCCACCCTACACACCCTCTCCCACCTACATTCCTCCCCTTTAGTTCATGTCCATGGGTCGTACATACAAGTTCTTTGGCTTCTACTTTTCCCATACTATTCTTACCCTTCCCTGTATATCTTCTACCTTCCATCTGTGCTACTTATTCTCTGTACCTTTTCCCCCTCTCTCTCCCTCCCACTCCCCTGTTGATAAACCTCCATGTGATCTCCATTTCTGTGGTTCTGTTCTAGTTGTTTGCTTAGTTTGCTTTTGTTTTTGTTTTAGGTGTGGTTGTTAAAAACTGTGAGTTTGCTGTCTTTTTACTTCATATTTTTTATCTTCTTTTTCTTAGATAAATCCCTTTAACATTTCATATAATAAGGGCTTGGTGATGATGAACTCCTTTAACTTGACCTTATCTGAGAAGCACTTTATCTGCCCTTCCATTTTAAATGATAGCTTTGCTGGATAGAGTACCCTTGGATGTAGGTCCTTGCCTTTCATGACTTGGAATACTTCTTTCCAGCTCCTTCTTGCCTGGAAGGTCTCTTTTGAAAAATCAGCTGACAGTCTGATGGGAACTCCTTTGTAGGTTACTGTCTCCATATCTCTTGCTGCTTCTAGGATTCTCTCCTTCATTTTAATCTTGGGCAGTGTAATTATGATGTGCCTTGGTGTGTTCCTTCTTGGGTCCAATTTCTTTGGGACTGTCTGAGCTTCTGGAACGTCTTGGAAGTATTACTTCCTTTGCCAGGTTGGGGAAGTTCTCCTTCATTATTTGTTCAAATAACTTTTCCACTTGTTGCTCTTCCTCTTCTCCTTCTGATACCCCTGTAATTTGAATTTGGAACATTTAAAGATGTCCTGGGGGTTCCTAAGCTTCTCATTTTTTTGAATTCTTGTTTCTTCATTCTTTTCTGATTGAATGTGTCTTTCTTCCTTCAGGTCCACACCATTGATTTGAGTCCCAGTTTCCTTCCCATCACTATTGATTCCCTGTGCATGTTCCTTTATTTCACTTACTGTAGCCTTCATTTTTTCATCTAATTTGTGACCATATTCAACCAATTCTGTGAGCATCCTGATTACCAGTGTTTTGAACTGTGCATCTGATAGGTTGGCTTCCTCTTCGTCGCTTAGTTGTATTTTTTTCTGGAGCTTTGATCTCTTCTTTTCTTTGGGCCTTTTTTTTTTTTTGTCTTGAGCGCCTGTTATGTAGTAAGGGGTGGAGCCTTAGGTGTTCACCGGGCCAAGGTAACCCACGTGGCTGGGTTGTGATGCTGTATGTGGGGGAGGGGTTTGAGAGGGAACACTGGCACTTGCTCTGCTGTCTGCCAGGTTTCAGTCACTTCCCTCCCACAAGCAAATCGGGCCCTTCTGGTGCTGATTCCCATGTGGGTGGGCTTGTGTACATTCTAGGACCCTGTGGGTCTCTCCAACGAACTCTCCTTTGAGGCTGGGAGTTTCTCCCACTGCTGCCTCAACCCCCACAGGTGTTTTCAGTTTGTGATTTGGGGCTTTATTTCCCTGCTCTGGGGCCCTGGGTTATGTGGTCCATCCCGATCCCCAGTTGTTCCTCCCGGTTTATCTGCGCGTGAATGTGGGATTGCCTGGTCCGCTAGCGGCCGCCTGGCGGGGTCCCCCAGCTGCTGCCTTGCCAGCCAGCTGCCATCTTGCTGCTAGTCCTTTCTGCCCGGCTGCCTGTCTCTGCCCTTCCTACTGGTCTGGATGAATGTTTCTTCTTTAACTCCTTTGTTGTCGGACTTCCATACAGTTCAATTTTCTGTCAGTTCTGGTTGTTTTTTATTTTTAAATTGTTGTCCTTCTTTTGGTTGTGTGAGGAGGCAATGCGTGTCTACATGTCCATCTTGGTGAGAAGTAGAGAGATGGTGTTAATTAATGTGGAAATACATACTCTTTGCTTTCAGATGTCAGTTTATCTGTAGCTCTTTTTTCACTTTTGTTTTTCCAATTTCCGTTACATTTATCTATTTGTCCCTTTCTTAAAGAAAGGTTTATTTACTTAGAATAATGTAGTTAAAACTTTTTAAAGCATCACGTGCCTTTATATTTATTGTGTTCCAAATAGTATTATGTACGAAGAATTTATAGAGCTTGACTTAGACTTTTATAAGGCGAACCTGGAGGACAGAGAGTGCAGTGTCTTGGCTCTCCTTTGTCTTTTCACAATTAATCCAAAGCAAAAATAACAAACCTTATATGGCATTTACTATATATTAAATTGTTTAATACTCACAACTTCGATCTTTTTTTAACATGAGGCACAGGGGTAGTTAAGTGGCTTGCTCAAGTTACACAGCTATTAAGTTATAAATCCATACTCTTAAACACTAGCGTTTTAATTAACTTTCTATTTTTATATCATTGATTGCATTCAGTCTTAAACTTGTAATTATATTTTAAAGTGTAGTGATAGTTACGTATTTTTAATGTTAGCATGAGTTCCCCTTTTAAGACTATATACCCCACTTTTTATTAAATAAGTACATTGAACAGTCCTATTTGAAGCAGGCGGTATACTAAGGTTCTATATATTACGGCTATCTACAGCCCTTGTTTTATCAGTGGAGCATGGCCAAATGGGCAAGCACTTCCTACAGAAATGTACTAATCCTACTCTTAATTTTATTGAGTTTTTTTTTTAATTTTAGAAAAGGTTATTTATGTTTAAATAGAGGGGGAGGGAGAGAAACATCAATGTGAGAAACTTTGATCGATTGCCTCTTGGATTAACTCCTACTGGGGACTGAACCCGCAACCTAGGCATGTGCCCTGACATGGAATTGAACCAGTTACTCAACTGAGCCACACCAGTCAGAGCTAATTTCATTGCCCTTTTTTTCCGCATGCTTTTCTGCATTTGTTGAATAAATTTAATCACATGAAGTTGGGGTTTTTGTTTATGAGATGGTATAAATTGTAGGTTGAGTTCTCTTTGAACCTCTCCAAATAATGAATGGAATGAGCTGAATTCTCTGATTTTTCTGACTGTGTCCTTACATGAGGATTCTGGGTCTCCCAGCAAAAAGCTTAACCAGTTCAGAGTTTTCTTCTTGCTTTTAGGGGTGTTAGACTAGTTCACATTTGTTTAGCTGGAACCACATTAGATATGCAAACTTAGGTTGAAGGGAGGTTTTGCTTATACTTTCTGTGTGCACTCCAGACCTGCCAAGAGATGGATTTTACTTTATCTGTGGGAGTTATATTTTTTCTTTGCCACCTTGTTAATACTAGTGGAATATTCATGAGAAAGAACAGTGTCCAGATGGAGATGGTACCTGCAGATGTTAATCTAAATGGACACAGATCAGCTCTAATTTGTTTCTGTTCATAGATTGTTGCATTTGTGCTGTGCACTTCAGAAAGTTTCTTACCCTTAGTGTTCTCTCTTCCTCAGTGACTGCAGCTAGTGGGAATGGAGATTTTGGTGACTGGAGTGCCTTCAACCAAGCCCCCTCGGGCCCTGTTGCTTCCGGTGGTGAGCTCTTTGGCAGTGCCTCACAGCCAGCTGTAGAACTTGTCAGTGGCTCACAACCAGCATTAGGCCCACTTCCAGCTGCCTCAAATTCTTCAGATCTATTCGATCTTATGGGCTCGTCCCAGGCGACCATGACATCTTCTCAGAGTATGAATTTCTCTATGATGAGCACGAATACTGTAGGGCTGGGTTTGCCCATGTCAAGATCACAGGTGAGTTGTCTGCTTCCCTCAGAAATTGTGACTCATAATCTTTGAGATGCTCCGTCTAATCTAATGGCAGATTAGCACATAACAAAAGTTAGCAAGCGATGGGTAGGTTGCTTTTGTGCAGCGCATTTATCTTACACGCTTTCCCCCAGCAGAGTCATCTGAATTCTAGAGGGCAAGCCTTCTCACTCATCTTGTCGTCCATGCAGAGCCAGTCATAGTGCCTTACACAGTGAAAGCACTTGCTGAAAATTTTTGAATTAATTTAAAAAGTGGTATCTAATAGTTTTTAAAAATTGTGTTTAAGAAGTAATAGAGAAACTTGCATACCTCATAGCAGGTTCAGTTCCAGACCACCTCAATGAAGTTGGTATCACAATAAAGCAAGTCACATGACTTTTTGGTTTCCCAGTGCACATAAAAGTTAATGTTTGCACTATACTATAGTCTATTAAAAGTGTAATAGCATAATATCTTTAAAAACAATGTATACACCTGAATTTAAAAATGCTATATTGCTAAAAAAAAAAATGCTAATGATCACCTAAGCCTTCATTCAATGAGTTGTAATCTTTTTGCTGGCAGAGGCTCTAGCCTCAATGCCGATGAAAAATGCAATATTTGCAGGATGCAAATGGAACCTGTACTGGTTTCACCCATGACTCAGTAAAAACTCTGGTCATGTTCTTCAAGAAGTGTCACTTACGGGTTGCAAACAACCATTGCTAATAAAGAAAATCATTTCCTAAAGTGAAGGATGAATGTTCTTCCATGTTCTGGGCCTGCCCTACATTACATAATGTTTATGCTTTTCTTTCAACTGTCATTTTCATAAAGGAAAAATTAAAATTGGGAGCTTTTTAATTCATGTTTTTATAGTTAAATCTAAATGACCTAAAACTAGCTTAGAATTTGAACAAGTGTAGGGTTAGAATATATATGTCTGAGTTGTACTAGGAACTTGGTTTTTTGATTGAAGCTATTCAGAATATTTGTGCAGGGTGCTAATTACTTATTTTAAGAGGAGATTCTCCTCTTTTGGGTGTTAGGATGAAGGAAGAAAAGAGAGAAGCAGAGGGTGACTGGTTTCTGTAACAGAAATTAGATCTGACATGGAGAAAATGGACGTGAAAGCCACACCAATACCATTAAATTAACTATGCACCACTGAATAAGCCCAAGCCAATGTTATTTTGCAACCTTAGTTGCAGCTGTGTTATGATTCTGGGCATTGGTACATTTTAAATTATTTCTTCCCGTTACTGTTCCTTTCCCTTTTCTTGCCCTTTTCACAGTTATCCCTAATATTGTAACTATCAGGCACCTCTGCTTCTTTCTCCCGAATTCCTTTCTTTGGAATAGGTCCACATGGAGCCAGCTCCGCTAATGTTCACCGTAGCCTATGGACACGTCCATGGAACAGGGAAGTGCCCGACAGGATATATGAAATACAGCTTGCTGTTGTGATTGTTTTGCTTTCTATAACATGAGAAATCATATCCCGAATTCCATTTTGTAAGAATAACTATTCTACTTGTATGTTTCCTTAAAACTATCCTAACCTTAAGTTGGTAGTTGCCCTAGGATCGTGGCTTCTAGACTTTGGGTGATGGGAGGATAATTGTTAGGGTAATATGTTTGTTTCCACCCCAAACATGATTTGGACTTCGGGTGAACATTTTGGGGGAGTTAGTGATTCAGGCTACTGAAGACCTTAGAATAAACCATTTGTGGTTCTTTTTAATTTCAAGAGTTTATTACAGAATTTAGTATATATTTGGAGTTACTGTGATTAAACTGCCATCTGATTATCTTTATAGAGCAGATGCTTAATTTTTAGAGCATTTTCTATTTTCCAGCCTTTGCAAAATGTTAGCACAGTGCTGCAGAAGCCTAATCCTCTCTATAATCAGAATACAGATATGGTCCAGAAGTCAGTCAGCAAAACTCTGCCCTCGACTTGGTCAGACCCCAGCGTAAACATCAGCCTCGACAACTTACTACCTGGTATGCAGCCTTCCAAACCCCAGCAGCCATCGCTCAATACAATGATTCAACAGCAGAGTAAGTTGCCGCAAGATTGGTAAATCATGTTTCTTTGTGTACATATAACCTTTTGCCCTGATGCCAGGATTGCTTCGAGCCATGAATAAAAATACTAACACAAACTCTATTGAAGGCAACTAACTGTGTGTTCACTTAAGAGTTTTTCGAATAATACTTGTTACCCCTCCCAGTACGTTGAATTCCTTTGTGTTCTATTCTTGGTGTGAAAACACTTAACTGTATTGTGGTAAGTTTTGGGGTCCTGATCACTAAAATAAAAAATTTGTTGTAGAAACTTTCTCATCCCTGGCAGGTGTGGCCAGTGAATTTAGTGCTGGCCTGTGAACCAAACGGTCACTGGTTCAGCTCCCCGTCGTTGCGGCACGTGCCTGGATCACAGGCCAGGTCCCCAGTTGGGGGTGTGTGGGGGCAGCTGGTCAACGTTTCTCTTGCACATTGATGTGTCTCTCCATATCTTTCTCCCTCCCTTTCCCTCTCTCTAAAAATAAATGAATAAAATCTTTTTTTAAAAAAGGAAAAAAACTTTTTCAATATGGGCAAATGTGACAAGGATACAAAATCATCTGCAATCCATAATCCCAGGATAATCACCATTAATTTACATTTTTTTCATCTTTTCTGGCTGTATTTTTAATCATTGATCATTCTGTCTATATTTTGTTTCTTATAATTCTCATTCAACATTAAGTTCGCATTTCTTTGTGTGTTGAATGTTCTTAAAAAATTACTTTTAGATCTTTATAATTACCATCATGTAAGTGTACAGTTCCTTTATTGTTGGCTATTTCAGTTGTTTCCAGCTTTTTGCTATTATAAAGAACTCCATGATTTTGTTTGTATAAGTCTTTGTGCTTGTGATTTTTTTCCTGAATATTCTAAAAATGGAATGAGTCAAAGGATATAAACTTTTTTAAGGCTTTTGATCTGTAGTAGCTCTTGACAATTTGTTAGGTTGGATTCCACAATGGATTTTGTGGGAATGACTTTAAAATGCCTCATGTCTTCCCCTAACCCACGTTTACTGTTTTTACATCTATGGGAAACCAGAGCTAACAGCCACTGAACATTTCTCAAGAGAAAACAATGGCAATTAATTGAATTCTCTTATAAAATCATTCAAAAAACTTTATTGGGGCTTACAGGTAATGGTGGTCAGGAAGATTGTATTATTTTTCTGCCCTATGAATCTAAGAATTCAATTTCTAGTGGTAGAGTTATTTTGTCTCTTTTCTTCTGATAGATATGCAACAGCCTATGAATGTGATGACCCAAAGTTTTGGAGCTGTGAACCTCAGTTCTCCATCAAACATGCTTCCCGTCCGGCCCCAAACTAGCCCTTTGATGGGGGGACCCATGCCTATGAGCATGCCCAGTGTGATGACTGGCACCATGGGAATGGCCCCCCTTGGAAACACTCCGATGATGAGCCAGAGCATGATGGGCATGAACATGAACATAGGGATGTCAGCTGCTGGGATGGGCCTGACGGGCACAGTGGGAGTGGGCATGCCCGGCCTAGCCATGGCTTCTGGAACTGTGCAACCCAAGCAAGATGCCTTTGCAAATTTCGCCAACTTTAGTAAATAGGAGATTACAAAGGAGCAGATTGAATGAAGGATTTTTAGTGGTGCAGATAGGTGATGTTGGGATGGAGAATGGTAATCAACTCCCCTCTTATCAATTAATTAAAATATACGTATGTAAAGAACCAAAAAGCCTGTTTTATAAAAGTGAAATATCTGGTATTTCAGATGGCCAGGCGAGGTAACTTCAGATGAGGTCGTCCAAACCAATTTTCCCAGTAAGAATGGACCAGTGGGTTAGTGAGACCATTGAAAGAAAGCCTTCATACATTGAAGAGCTCTTACCAATATTGTAAGTTGTGGGAAGACTGGAATAGGGCTGAATAAATATGTTTGAATCTCTAATTTTATACTTTTCTTTTCCTGAGGAACTTGATTTTCCTGTCCCTGAATCACCTTGTCATAATTGGACCTGTTCCTTTTACTACCACTCTTGAACCCATATATGAAATCATTAAAGTGGGATGATCAGTTTTTTATAAAAAAATATATTTTTATCCAAAAAAAGGCATACATATGTGATTATGGCTAAATCAGAGGTAACTGGAATGTATATACTTTTGCTAATGTTCCAGCAACAACACTGCTATCATACTCTCCAAATTTTTATTGTTAACAAAACCTCTTTAAGTAATTTGTGATAGCTATGGGACTTTTCCCATATCTTCTGCTATACTTATCCTTTGCAGAACTAGGAAGAATTTTTTTTTCAGGACTGCTCTATGGTTTCCTTTAAAAGAAGAAGAAAAAAACCCTCCAGTATTTTGTTTGTTTCTAGCAGTCGTCATTACAAATTGCAGTGATTAACCTGGCAAGGCTTCCTTCTGTGTTTGTCCCTGTGGCTGCCATTTAACAGTTAGCAACAGTCAAAAGAGAAAAATATTTATTTTTATTTTTTTTATGTCTTTTCAAAAAATTGAAAAGATAAAAATTCATTAAGACCTTAAGTTAAATATAAATGTTAGACCTCAACAATGTTGGCTTTTAGATTTTATACACAGTATTTGTTTTGTTTCAGTTTTGAGTGTATATAATATGGCACTAGCAATATGGTTCCAATAGAGAAAAGTTAAATATATATTATTAAAGGAGACCTGTAGCAGTCAAAGATTTTATTGATTTAATGACAAATAAAGGAAATGAAACTGAGATGTTTTTGTTTTCCTGCTGTAATTCTGCATTAAGCTCACATGAGAAATCATGATTCTAGAGTTTGGAATGCAAAATTGTTTCACCCTCAAGTTGGGAATATTTTTTAAAATAAATACTATAATATAGGTATCAAATTATTACCTCCCCACTTTGTGTTGAAATTTTTTTTATTAAATTGATAAAACTTTGTTTCCATTGTATTCATAATGTTCTGTTATAACATTAAAATGTTCATTAAAATCAATGTTGAACTGCTTTTTCTTTCTTTCTGTTAGACATTTCAGACTGTTTAGGGGGGAAATAATTATAATTTGGGTAAAGTAATTTTTATAAATAATTGAAAATTATTTAATGATTTCTCTGTTTTTTATCAGACTCTAGTGTTAGGAATTAAAAATGAAGCAGCAAAGATATTCTGACCTGCTCCATGCTTGCTAATGTTCCATCTACACCATTTCTAATTAGGCAGAAATTCATGTACTTCTGCTAAGTGGTAATGAAAAGTGATTCATTTGCTAAATAAGAGATGAGAGAGAGTGTAATTAGCTGACTGCGGTTTTTAGTCTTTCAACAATTCAATGTGTTTAAATTAGTTTCAAAGAATAGGAGCTTTCAAGTGTTGTTACTTCAGAACAGTTAAGGCAGGCTCTGGTGGCAGTATGGAGAGTATCTTCACTGATTTTTAAAACCCATAATCTTAAATGAATTTTTCTATAAATTGGGAGTTAAAGCATCACCTTTATATGGTTCTTGGAGGAAATATTTTGTTTCTAAACTTTTGTGTTTACATTTTCTTTTCTAATAAAATCAAGACTTCTCTCTAAAGCGTTTTCTGTACCATACCTTCTTCCTGTGTTGTGTCTGTGGACAGAAAGAAGTGCCTGTCCTGGTTACTAATGCACCTGAACACGCAGCTTATATCTTAACCATTGTTTTTTGTTTCAGAGCCCATTGAAGAGAAAAGCGTAAGATTTGCCGCATTGGAGGTCCATGCAATTTAATGATTTGTGTCTGAAGGGGTTACTAAGTGATACTTCAAAGAGAAGTTCTAATACCCCCAAATTATTTGGAGTTGGCAAGATAATACTCTAATAATCGATTGGGCTCCCTTTTGCCCATCCTATACCCCTTTTCCTCTTCCACGGCTTCTCTGTAGTATCGTTTTCATTCTACCTAATATTTTGGGGGTGGAGGGTGAAATAGTTACTGTTCTAGCAATTGACATTTGAGAAGTGAGTCTCCACTGCCATTCCAGATTCATTTTTACTTCTCTGATACAATCTTCACGAACCGTAAATATATACAGTGTTCCTATATGGTATTTGGAGTATTTCCTTCACTGGTTAACACAAACTGCCTGAATGATATCCATGATGCTCTTGGTTTGAGGTAGTCACTAGTAAGTTGAGACCTATATTTGGAGCGAAGGATTAATAATTGTTTTTCAAATATTTATGAAACACATTAGTAAAATGAAG
This sequence comes from Tonatia bakeri, assembly GCA_004024845.1. Taxonomy (NCBI): domain Eukaryota; kingdom Metazoa; phylum Chordata; class Mammalia; order Chiroptera; family Phyllostomidae; genus Tonatia; species Tonatia bakeri. The sequence goes on along the minus strand of PVIA01000448.1, from coordinate 57,602 downwards.
TACACTGTCCTTAGGAGCATACCTGATGGTAAATAGGCTTCTGAAATAAACTGGCTTGGCATCTCAGCTCTCCTGGGAAACAGGACTGCGCCATGGGAAGAGCTGGGACTTGGGAGCAGGCAGAAATCCCATTTCAGCCACCAACTGTCTTGAGTGATGCCTGGGCAATTTACCTGACTTCTCTGGGCTTTAATGTATTTTTTTTTTCCTGTGAACTTAAAATCTGAAAGTGTTGGATAACTAAATGAGTGAAACCCACTAGCTCATGCATGCTTTAACATTTCTCTGCCTCCCTTTTTTTTTATGTAAACGCACATACCAAAATTTCATATGTGCCAGTCACTGTACTAAAAAAACTTCACGTGTGTCATTTAATCTACATAAAGCAAGCTCCAAAACTCACAATCCTGCTTTATTTCTCAAAGCATGGTGTAGTGGAGAAAGCCTGAGAGACTATTCTACTAAATTGATTTCTAATTGAGGATTTCCCTGTCTTCCTGAATTTAATTCCACTTTATTTAACAGCAAAGGAAATTATAAATGATCTGTTTTTGTGAATGTATTGACTCACTTCCACTTACACATAGTGCAGACAGGAGGGTGAGGACTAGGAAAAGTGCATGAGGGAACCTTCATGCAGCCAGTTCCGATGCTTCACTTCCCAGGGATTCGGGAGGGATCTGAAAGTCCTGACAGACTAACAGGTTTCATTTGTGACTCTTTATGGTAGTTGGCATTAAATGAGCCCTGGACTGTGAAACCCTGCATTTCCTCCCCGTTGGACTTTTCCTAGCTGCATACTTGCAGCCATGGTCTCTAAAGGCTCCAAGCACACTCTGCATTCCGCAGTAAGAGTGCTCAGAGTTGGTATATGGAGGAGTTTGGTCCAGGACCCTCTTTACAGCCTTAAAAATTATTAAGGACCCCAAAGAGCTTTTGTTTACATGGGTCATAGCTATTAATGATATTTACTGTATTCAACATAACTGAAAAACTTTAAAAATTGATTTTACAATAACCCATTACCTATCAACTTACAATTTTATAAACAACTTTTCCAGAATAAAAATTTGTGGAAAGAGTGGCACTGTTTTTACATTTCTGAAAGTCTCTTCGTTACCCGGCTGAATAAAGTGTAGATTCTCTTACCGGCTTCTGCATTCAATCTGTGTTGCCGCGCTGTATGGGAGTATATGCAAGAAGTCCAGTCACAGGGATACGTGGTTGCAAAGGCTGGAACCTTGCAGTTTCTCTGAAAGACTCTCAGGCTGCCCAGTGATGATCGGGCCCCACTTGGGGAATTGCTGCTATCACAAATTACCAGATAAGATTATTGCTTAGTAACTGTGTGTCCACTTGCTTGTTTTATTCTGTTTATAAGGTGATCTTTGTGAAGTACAAAGAATTTAGTTTTCCCTTTCACTTCAGTTATAAGCTAAAGGCCTGTCACATGAAATTGCTCTCTGGGTACTGAATATTAAAAATTAGCCCTGGCTGGTGTGGCTCAGTGGATTGAGCACCAGCCTGTGAACCCAAGGGTTGCCAGTTCAGTTTCCAGTCAGGGCACATGCCTGGGTTGTGGGGCCAGGTCCCCCTAGTTGGGGGAGTGCGAGCAACTGATTGATGTTTCACATCAATGTTTCTCTTTCTCCTTCCCTTCCTTTCCCCTCTCTAAAACTAAAGAAATTAAAATCTTTTTTTAAAATTGATGACACCATAGCTTTTGCTCAGTTTTTTAGATTCTTTCCTCTAATAAATAGTACATAATTACTAGTTTTTATAATTATGAAGAAGCACATTTCTTTCTTTGGATTTTTTAGAAAAGCTTAGCCTGAAAGACGGTGTTGAGTGCTTGGTAAACCTCCTGTTCTGTCCTTTGAGAAGCAGGAGTCAGATGGGTCAAACCTGAAGACTCCTGACTTGTTTGCAAGGGGGCCTGGCCACCTCGTGTACTGTGTTCCCTGGCAAACACTTCACAGGGGGAGTGGCTCTAGAAAGTGCATCCACGTCCGTAAATTTCCCCACAAACGCCAGGTACGTTTGATCCCTGCACCGGAAAAACCCAGCAAGGTCTCCACCATTTCTTGGAATGGCCATGGCAAGCTCTGCTGCGCTCCTCACATCCAGCAGCTCTCTCCCTTTTTCTCACCCAGGAAACAGCGCCCTCCCTCCAACAGACAGAGCAGGCGAGTCAGAAAGAGACAGCCAGAGTGGCTCTGAGGAGACTGCTGCACCAGGTCCCCAAACCAGAGACTTTGTTGATGAACTGCCTGCCATCAGCAGTCTTCAGTAAGCATGTTTGGCAGAGCTCTGACTATGGAAAGAGGAAGGATATTTTAGGCAGAATTCCCTCTTGTCCCGGAGGAGCTTCGTTTTGGAAACGAGTGCATACTCTAGGCACAGAATCAACTTTTGTTAACAAGTGAGACACTGAAGATGTGATCTTTTGTGTCTGGTAACTCATATACCAGTTTCATTAAACTGTATTTCCTAAAATGCAGCCAAAATATGAGGTTGTGAACTGGGTTCCAGTATTCCTAGATTTTTTCATATTTTCACTTTCCAGTCATCAAAAATTACATAAGGAAAGCAATGCTAAAACAGCATGATAAAAATGGAGAATCCGTACCCTCCCAGCTAGGGAATCAAAGTGCCCTAGGGCAATAAATGGGCTACTAAACCAGAAGACCACTCCCCCAAACTTTTTCCCTGTGTTTCCTCACCCGTCCTACATGCCCACTGCCTGCACTGCCTCGGATTAGTTAGTGCGCTGCACTGCCTGAAACGGCCCCCCACACAATCACATGGCAGTGCGCGCGTGTGGAGTGTGTGCGTGTGTAAGCATTCCGAAGATGACCAAGTTGCTGTTACATACGAACAAGAGAGGCCTAATCTAGGCAGGGCAACTCCAGAAGGCCTCTGAGAACAGAGCTGCTGTGCAGAGATCTGAAAAATGAAGAGGAGCCAGCCACTTGACCTACATGCCTTATGGAGTTCTGCCGGTATGGCTGGAGCTCAGTGTAAAAGGGGAGGACTGAGGCCAGGTGATGATAACGTGCTTGGTGTCTAGGGTGCTGAGCTGAGGTAGGTAATTGCTTCACTCTACTCAAAGTTCCTCGGAGGGGACTATGACCACCAGGGATGGTATGTTCTGAAGGCTCCATTTGCTTTCATGGCCACGGTTGTCATAGACTCCCTTTGAAAAAGCTGAATTGGACTTTGAAAAACTTGAATGGAAAATTGTATGACAATTGTTATTTAACTGTCAATAATTAACACTGAAGTACATTAACAGTTATATATGAAAGACACGAATCTTTGACATCTAAGGGGCCACTTACAAGTAGAAATGGAGAGTTTCAAACAGGGCTAACATGCACTTGCACACTCGTTCACAGACAGGGCGGCCTCACACTCGTTTCTGCCCAGAGCCCACAGCAACCCTAGCGGAGAAGGTGGCAGTTGCCCCCTTACTGTACATGAGGAGACAGGCTCCACGAGACTGAAGGAGCTGGTGAAGCCAGGTCTCCCAGGGCAGGTCTCTGAAACCCAAACCCAGTGTCGTCCCACCGCCCCTCATTGTTCCCCTACTAATACTGCAGACCCTTTCATTTAAAGATTGTACATGCCATGCAGATAAACTGTCCGCTTTCTTGCACTCATCCCTGATCTCTGACCATGTCTTCCCAGATGCCGTGTAACACTCCACACACAGTAGACAAGTAGTGAATAGATTCTAAACGTGTTTTTAAGTAAGCACTGAATGTTTATGGAATCTGTTTACATTTTCTAAAGGTCACCACCAGGAGATGAGCCACACAGCAAATAAAAGCTGATCTCCTCTGAAGAGTAAACCTTTGTTTGTTTTGTAGAAATGGTGATACAACTTAGAATAAGATATTAACCAAATCTCAAAAGCAAAAAAAATGTCAGCAGCTCTGGAACTGTAACGAGGGCTTCTAAAGGTGAGTTACAAGCAAGCTGCAGTCATGGATGGCCTTGGACAGCTTGCTTAAGGAGTCTACTTCCAAAAGTGCACACAATGCTTTCTAAAAATTGGGTGCTCTCGGCAATTTTGAATCTGTGATTCCTGCATTTGAGAAACACATATAAGATGCCCAGCCACCAATAAAAGTAGAAATGGAATTTCTAGATTTAAGTTGTTCTCAAGGAAATATTTGAATTGGTATCTTTCCAATAAAGGGTTGTAAAGGGCATTTAGAAATACCTGGCAGTTTGGAAACCCTAGTTTGATTGCCAACAGTTAAACTCTCTTATTTTTGATAGGGAAAAAAATACTAACTTTAATGAAAAATATAAGATGAAGTTTGAGGCATAAGTTACATGACCAACTTTTCAAGTCATTTTTTATAAGAAAGTGATAAGATTAGATAAAAGAAATATTGAAGTATTTTTCCTTTTAATTGATTTACTAGGCTTATCAGTGTTATCCTTTGGATCTAATTCCTATAATGAAGCAAGGAAATGGTATTATAGCTGAAAATTTTTCAGTTAAGAACTTTTCACACACCTTTAATTCCTCCAACACGGAAGTAAGTCAGTGTACATACGTTTTCATACACCCACTACCTGTCCATATGAATATATAATAAAGATTGGCTCTTAAATACTGTCTCTTTACCAAATTTTTAGATGTCCCAAGAGTTCTAAGATTTAAATGATAAAAAGGGTGCCATAAGGTACCGCTTTAGTAATTAACTGGTTCTTTAATAAGGCCTCAATTACTTTGTTTCATGATAAGGAAAAAAAAATGTTCCAAGACAGAGTTACATTCGACATCTGGGAACCTCCTAACAGCTGGCTACCTAATGAATATGCATCTGCTTAAGAGGCTGTAGACCATTAATAAACCAATAGATGTAAAGCAGAAATGATCTTCGTCAGCTTCAAATGAGATTGGATGCAGTGTGCTGTGAAGTGTCACTGTCACATTGAATCGCGTTTGGGAGGTTAACGACGACTGTTACCTATTGTGCCTTTGTAGCTCTGCACTTGTGCTGATACTCTTGCCCAGCGGGCGGCCACACTTCTGGTGTACAACTTCTCCCGACCGCCTGATCTGAGGCTTACTACGTATCTGTTTCAGAATGTCTTCTCTTTTGTTCCACGAAACCACAGTTTGCCAAGACTGTTTAAAACAAAGAAGTCATCTCTCGGTGGGAAAGGCGGGAAATAGCAGGATCAAGTTGGTGCAAGAGGAACTTCCAGTGAATGGGAAAACATTTGAAATGAAACTTCTATGTATCTGCAGGTAGCTTGGGCACTGTGGGGTCTTTCTGAGGGAACCCCTCACTCCTCATGCAGGCAGCGATTCAGCTGTTGACACCTGGCCCACAGGAGACCCTTGAGTAAGTAGGACGCAGGATCCTTGATCAGACCCCATTTTCTCCCCTTGGCATTATCGAGGAGAAACTCTAATGCTACCTCAGACTTTATTCTTCAGTTGTATTCCTGTGCACACCATGAGAATACTTTTTTTAAAAAATGGGAATTAAGTCCCACCCACTCCCCACAACAGGAAAGTAATTTTCTTTCTTTTCTTTTTTCTTTTCCTTTTTTTAAAACAAATGTGGTGTCCTATCACAAGCTGAGAATTATAGTTGTTTTTGAAAGACCCCTTAGCATCAAGTATATATTTAATGCCCTGTAATCTCAGTTGTGTCACTACTTTATTAAATAAAACATCACCTTGGATTCCTACACAGAGATTATTACCATATTTGTGAGGATGTAAGATCCATTTCCCCCCAAAATCATATAAAAATTACCAACACAACTGCCACCTCATCTAACATTACAAATGATGGCAAACCGAAAACCCAAAACTTCAGTGATGTGTTGGCTCAGTGACGGAGGAAGCGGTTTGCAGAGGAGGACAGGCCGTGCTGGCTGTGTAAACACGGCAGTGCTGCACACCACAGTCCGGGAGGAAATCGCACACCCGGGTGCGCAGTAGCACACCCCCACCCTGACTGCGCTGGGAAGCACTGGACGGGGTTCCAGTGCCGCACTCGCTCGGGCACTCTCAGGCACATGCAGTGATATCTGTATCACATTCAGTACCAGTATGATGAAAAAATTAATTGTTTAAGACAAAAATCCTTACAAAACTGTGATGCATCTCGTTTATACCCTTGCATACCTTAGATGCTAGAAAATAAGTGGCTTGACCTCAAGCACGTAAATAATAATATTCACTTACCCCTCATAACAACTTCCTTCTGTTATTCAATTCTCTTTTTCCCTTTGCCTTACCTCTTTCTAAAAGTACCTGGGGAAGATGATAGGTTCAGTCGGGAGTGCAATCTGAGATGATGGTGTTTTCCTCTGTCAAGGTTATATGTGACGTTTTTACTATACGGCAAGTATGGGTGGGTCCTAGGCCCCAGACTGGGGTTTCTTCTGTGGGCTTCCCATGAGGGATGCATCCTCAGAATTCAGCCATCAGTGCTGAGGCTCATAAAACTCTTCAGTAATGTTAAGTCATTACTTAAATTCCTGTCAGTTGTAGCTTCGTATTTCCATATTTAAAGGATTTTTAGTTCACTGTTGAATGGTAAAAACACACTTCAAAACTTCTGAAAAGATGGCTGCACTGATTCACACTCCCACCAACAGCGTGCGAGGGGTTCCTTCCTTTTCTCTGCCAGCGCTGTTCTCACCAGCACTTTGCTCTCTCTCGTCTCTTTAATAACAGTGGTTCTAACAGGTATGATGTGATATCTCACTGTGGTTTTTATAAATTTACTAATTACATGCTTAATTTTTTAAATTTCTATTTATGGTGAGTCTGTCATTCCATTTACGTAATACAGGATCTTTGCAAACATGAATTTGAATGAAAGTGAGAAAATTCAAAGAAAAGCACTTCTCAAGTCACAATCCCAGGCACTCTAACGAGCCAACACTCGTGATGGGGACAGGAGAGAGGCGGCCCTGGGGGAGCGCCGGCGGCCGGGAGGAGTGCACAGGTCTCCGAAACCTTGGACCAGTAATCCCGAGAGAAGCTCCGGGGAAAATCCAAGGCCGGAAAATTCTGTCTAATGCGCTTTGCATCCAGATTCTTAGGCAATAAATGCCCCAAATGTTCTTAAGATGCCCCTAGCAGTAGATCTGTTCCCCATCAACACAGAGCAAATTTCTTCAAGATACCCTGCTTACCTGAGGTTACCTCAATTGCTCAAAGCAGTGATCTGCAGCAGTCAGTTCACACAGGGCCTGAGGGAACGCCAGAGGATCCACTGCAGCACGACAAGGATGGAGTATCTATTTGTATTTATTTTATCTAAAATATAGAAAGAAAAATTTTACTAATGATTAATATACTCATATAGAATGACTGTGGAATTGATATTTATTTTATAAATGTACACATTTGTGGCAGGACACTAAACACCATGTTATGGATAGGATGTCAGTCAAAGAGGTTTGGTTACTGCCAGGCATGAGAAAGGAGTGGGTAAGTCCCACCCAGCACATGCACTACTGGTGTGTCTGTGACTGTTTCCACTGGGCACACTTGCGCTCTCTCTCACCCTATCTGTCCCTGAAAGAGGGCAGAAGCCCGTGCAGCACCCACTCCTGAGTGACAGATGCGTGTCCCACAGGTCACCCTCACACGTGGAGGCTCACGGGCTGTTTTTTTACAGCCCTTTGCAGACCTGAAAACCTAACCATCTTGTTCCAGTTCCAAATTTTAAATAGAAAAGAAGACCCAGGCCACAAATGGACTGTGTTCCCAAATTTTTTAGTACTTTTTAATGTTTCTGGAAAAAATAGTTTACAATGATACATTTTCTTAGAAAAGATCTATTTAATACTCAACGTGGCAGAAATAGACATGTGCAATGACAATTTACAGATTTTAATGCCGCTACAATACTAGTGATTAAATGGAACAAAAAATTAAATAAATTTATTTTGAACAATGTGGTAGTTACAGAAAACCACAAGAATAAGAAATAGAGACTTTTGTGAAGACTTTCAGAAAACCTAGTCTGCTTTGAGGACATAAAAGATGCACAGAACTCGCTTTTTCTTGTTCATGTTCACTGCAAAACTCAGGTCTTCTCCTCCTTAACACTCGAGTACCACTGGCACACCCCTTTCACTTCCATTCCTGGGGAGACCCACTGTGGGCTGGTGGAACTCCATGCCCCAAAGCAGTTACCCATTAATACACAGGTCTGCCTATATTTAATCTCTTCTTGTCTCATTTGAGATGAGATGAGGCCGGGTGTGTTCAGGGAGATATAGCTGTAGACATCTTGTCTCATTTGAAAAGAATGCTCTTAAGACACCTCTCAGAGATAATTCAGTTCAGGCTGGGAGATGGGTATATACTGGGACCCATGAAGGCAAAAAAAAAAGTCCCAGCAGTCCACCAGGTAAGGGGCCCCGGAAGAGAGGGGCACATTTTGCTGGACCACAGCTTGTTTCACAATTGACAGAGGTTATGGGGCCTTTTCTGATGTTTCCTGTTAAGCAGAATGATATTTTTCCCCCACATATTTGAGCAGCAGAACCTCAGGTTTCTTGTTGGGGCTAGTTTGCTCTTCCCAGAGAGTTTAGCATCCATGGGACAATGTGGACATTTTATGAGTATTTTAAAGTCTCTTCAGCACGTTGTGGAGATGCTGTGCTAAAACAGACGAAGCGCATAAAACACAGCTGTGACCACTTGCAGAGCATGGGGGTGACAGGAAGACACAGGGATGAGGAGCAGCAGCCTCTGCGGTTTTGAACCCGCCAACATACCCACGAGCAACCAGAGGCACACAAGTCCATACCGGAGTTTGACTGCAGAAAAGTGGCCACGCTTGAGAAAGAATGATAATAATGATGCTCCCTCCCGTTTTCCCTCAGTCTCTCCCTTACCTGCCACTCTCACCCCCATCCTGCCTCCTTGTCTCTCTCCCTAGTTGCCTTCCCCATTCACCTCCACTAACTTCAAAGGGACACGAAGCAGAAAAAAATGATGACACCGGGGGAAGAACCACCTCTACGCTGCTCAAAACCCTCCTGCCCATTTGCAAAGGTCACTTTCCTCCGAGAGGCCTTCTCCAGTGACACAGTCACAAAAGTCGCCCCAGTCCCCTTCTGCCACAGTCCTCCCTTCTCCTGTTTGAGTTTTTTCATGGCCCTTTGCACTGTCTAAAGCTATTGTTTGTGTTTTTGTCCTCACGATGTATGGTTTTGGCCCCTCTTCCCCAGTAGAATGTAGACAGCAGCTCACCGTCAGTGTCTCCACTGCTTAGAACAGTGCCCGGCCCCAGAGGTGCCCAGGAAACAAATGTCCCCTGAACACATTCCCTCAACTATCCAAGAAGGTAACTCAGGCAGTCAGCACAGTGTCTAGTGGTTGTGAACACTCAGTAAATGGTGGCTGCTGTGTTTTTATCATACTCTTTTGGGACATAAAAATTACCTGGCCCCTAGAATTTAATGTTCTTTCCTAGCCCAGCAAAACAATTTGGTTCTTCCCACCTCACTCTAACCCTAGAATAAAATTCCTCCCCAAGCCCAGTAACTGTACCCTACCCACCCTCAGCCCCAGTCCCAACATCTCTGTGTATGAGCAATGTGGGCTTAGTGCTAAGATCCACCGTTCCCTTTGAAGATGCTGGGTGAAAAATCCCCACACTCTTGGCCTCAGCTTTCTTTGTTCACTTTGTTTGCTTTGAAGACCTTCACACGGTGCTGGGAAATCAATAAGCAAGGCTGCTGCTGACCCGGTATGTCTCTCCTTGATTCTCCTCCGGGAGGCCCGGCTTACTCCAACGCACTGAGAAGTCGTGAAGTGCCCAACTCTGTCTGCAAATTAAGGCCCTTGTAAGTAATCAAGGAACGCCGCGTTTCGTGTGCTGTGGATTTTCCATCGTGAGTGTCATTAGATGAAACAAAAGCACACAATACAGGTTTGCATAATGAACAAGCCTCAAGTTAGGTTTGCTGTGATAGGGTTATCAGTCATCACGCAAATTAATTATTTAGGAAAGCACTTTTTACAGTGGCTTTTCATTTAAGTTTTGCCCCTTGATGTATGTGTATAAAAATGACGAATTCATTGGACACTGCTATTGTACTTATGCATCTATCACTATCAGACCTTTTTTCATAATTGGTTTATTAATTATAGCATCTTAATGATCTGTTTAAAATAAATAAACCATTTGCACAATTTCAAAGGTATTTTGTGAGGATCAGCTGATACTAAAATAGCACCAGCCTTATGTGCTTTTTCAGCAAGTGACCTAATTAGTTAATAAAGTAATTGAATATTAAAAAGGATGTTGCAAGTGATTAAAATTTAAGAGCCTTCAGAACGTTATTAAAGCCATAAATCATACATCACTGTTTTAATTTGCATAGCTGCAGAATTACTAATGGCCCCACGTGCACACGGGGCTTGGCAATTAGTTCTTTAACAAAATGTTAGTGATGTTGAGGTACCAAATTCTTTCAACCTTTTTTGATAGCTATGTAGAAACCTGCTTTTGCCAGACTAAATGTCTAACTGTTGAAATTCTGCTTGCTTCCTTTGACAGGTATAGAGACCTTCATTCACTCAATAAATATTTATGAATACCTACTGTGTTAGGTGTTGAGTATAATGATGAACAAAACTGACACAATCCTAATGGAGTTTCATTCTGGAGTTAGTTGGGTAGAGATACTAGTCATGCACTTCTCTAAATTCATGTATAATTACAAGGAGTTATGAAGGAAAAGTACGGGATGCTCCAAGAGGATTTTGCTCATGAAATCTGACTTCATCTGCCAGATTAGGGACCAAACACTGCATTCCAGATGAAGGGGCTCTCAGACTGAATTCTTGTTCAAGGGAGAAATGCTTGATGAACCTGCCAATGCTGTATGGGAAGAACTGGGTGAAACTGTTGGGTGGTTACCAACAGCAGTGACTTTCCTGGCTAGCGGAATCCCAGTTCTGTCTGGGTACAGTACTAGCACTATGCTCACGAGACGTAGGCCTGGCCCAAGGATAAATGATGAGACATCTGAATGGATTGTTGTGATGGCATTGCTCTGTGCCTTTGACTGGCTGGAGGTACATCTGTCCTGAGGGACTCTAAGAGGCTTTCTGGAGAATTTTCCACTCTGATGAAAGGAGGTAGACAAGGAGAACACCCCTTTCCTCCATGCTTTTGGATGTCATCATGAATGGAGGTGGTACTTGGAGCTATAGCAGCCATACTGAGACCATGAGGGGGAAGGCTGCTGCTGAAGCAACTCTGGAAACTTTGAATGTCTTGATGTATGAAAGAGTACGTTTAAGTTGGATATGCTGTTACTTTCCACCTACAGTGTCTTCACTGAACCAGATGGGTTTAAAACAAAGACACTAGAACCTGAAAGACACATTAAGAGCCTAACATAACTGTAAGAGCAGTGGTAAAATGCTAAATGATGATGGGGAGGAACAGGAGGAATGGAAAGTGAGGTCAAGAACAGGGCTGAGGCACTGTAGACACGGAGTCAAGAGAACGTGCTAACTCATCGGTTATCCAAGGTGTCGGGTAGTAGTAGCTGCCATGTGTTGAGTATTTCCTACACTCCGGGCATTGTTCTGAGCATTTTCACGCTACCTTGTGTCATCACTTCAACAGCTGTATGAGGCACTATTAATTGTCCCCATGACTGAATCCTGGTTTAGTCACGCCCTGATTTCCTTAGTTGAATCTCAGTAGTCTCTGCCACCACCAGTGGGCGAAAGCAGAAGTTACTTCGGATTCCTCCAGAAAGCTGCTGGCTAGATTGCTGCTTCCAACATTTTTCACTTTATAACACACATAAAACATGGTAACAGTTTAAGGTCCACACTGGTATAAATTGAAGGGGACTTGGAATATCCATATGGGACTTTAAAAAGCCTTCATTACTTTTTTTGTATTACATAATTATAAGAAATAACATTCAAAATTTAGGGAAGATAGTAAATACTAAATTTGTATACAAATTCTAAAATATAATCTCTTTAATTTTAATGAGAAATTTGCATGTTTTTTATGAATATAAATATTCTTTTTAATATCAGATTTTATGCTTGAAATAGCAACTCCAGATAAAGATTTTTAATCCAACCAAGACTTTTTAATGATGGTCTCTTTGAATTCTTGATAGTCATCACTAACTATAAACTTTGTTCACATAATATTTTTAAAAAGTCACATTTTTTAAACCATTCCAAATTTTACAATATTTGGGTCATATTTAAAGAATCTAACAGTTCTTCCTTTTCTCCCATTGACAATTGCACTGTTGAAAACTTCTGAGATTGTGTGAATAGATTTCAAACCTTTGGGAACTTTCTCAAAGTATTTCAAAATAACGGCAATACTTTAACTCGAAGGCCACTCATGCATGGTTAGAGTAGCTGCTGAGCACAGCCAGCCTGGACACACTGAAAGGGCATGTCAGTCACGAGCAGAGGGAAGAATCCAGTGTGTGTGAAGACAGACTTGGCGCTGTGCCTGCCCAGCAGCCCCCACCCCTCTCCTGCCCCTGATGCACTTCCTACTGGCTCTCCTTTGGCCTGGGGCTGTGCTTCTTGCAGAGCTGGCTTCATGGGTGTTTACAAGGACCCTGCGCTTAGTCTAATGCTCTGCTGTCATCTTGAAATGATTTTTGAGCAAATGGCCCCGCATTTTCATTTTTCACTGGGCCCTGCACATGATGCAGGGGCGGTGCTGACATCTGGGGCACTTGGAATGCAAAATCCATCGGTAGCTCCCCTGTGCCTTTGTCCATGATGGGCTTGGGCGTATGTTACCACTGGTCCTTGCGATGTGAAACGACTTAACTGCTGCACTCAGCTCCTTGCCATGGAGCACAACAACCTGCGTGCCATCAGCTTCTCTAGGTTCGATGTTCACATAACCATGGGCCACACCTTCACAGCTTGTTCCACTCAACCACCCCCTCTCCTGGAGGAATCCTGATGAAGTTGTGGACACTTGTGGTTAGAGGTGACGGGCCCAGAGGTTCTAGCTACCCCAAGAATTGAGGCATCAGTTATATAATTCAAGATGCCATGGCTTACCATTTGGCAATCCTGTGCAGTATGAGTTCCCAGATATGTTACTTTCTGGTAGGACCTTTGTGACCAAAGAAGTCTAGCACATCATTGGTAATATCTTTCAAAATGAAGCAGTCAGCATTAACTTTTGAATTCCCACTCAATGCAAAAGAGGTGAAGTATGGTCATTGAGGGTTATATCCAGGAAGGTCTGACATGAAAGGTGGAATAGGCAGGAAACATTCCGAATCCTGGGCTCTTCCTCTGAACATGAGGGTTTAAACCAGTTTCTTCCAACCACTTTGGAATTTGTTATATCGATCTTGTTTGATGTCATAGCATTGGTCTATTAAAATAACATATAAAGGCATACAAATGTCTCTCTCTCCTCTCTCTCTCTCTACACACACACACACACACATACACACAGTAACCAAAAACAATTCTAAGCCAGTCAGGACAGATGACTCCCAGCACTGGGGTAGGCAGCTTCTGCCAAAATACTTTTCATGGAGCAACAGATGTGCTCAGATGAACTCTGGGGATGGGGAGGAGGGGGCGAGAAGCCTCGCTGAGGTGTAATTGGACTTGGCAAGGATACGGAAGAGGCCATAATGTGAGCCTCAGGTTCCTCACACAGAATACCAAATGAACTAATTGCTCTCTGCCCTCAGAGGCAAAGATCACAAGTATGCAACAGTCTTAGAAGAAGGCCATACAAACAGAATCCTGATAGATCATTTCTAAGTAAATACAATGTTTATACTATTGTATGTAAATACACATACCACTCTTCCCAATGACCCAACCTTACTGCTCCAGCAAGTATTAAGCAGTGAGAACACTGTAGATGCTAATGGCATGGAGTCCTTTCCCTGCTCTTTACTGTGGGAGCGTGGGTGTCTGTGTATGTGGTGGGGCGGCAGTCATTCGAAGTAGTTCCTGCGGTCAGAGGAATGGTTATCATGTCCACGTACAATGGGAGAAAGCTGTCATTGCATTCCTGTCTCTTCATGTTTGATTTTCTGGTCTTAGTAAGTCTTGGCACTTACACAGTTGGTCTGGCTCTCTTGCCACCAAATAATGACTTTCCAAGGATGATGAGAAAGCTGTAAGAGTGCGAGAATCCAAGCAGCACTGAAACAATGAGTGACTGCCACGAGAATCCACAAGGTATGGGGAACAGGAGAAGAAACGTGAAAACGATTCACCTTCTCACCCTTTAGCACCCCAGGCAACCTTTGTTTCCATATTACTGAAAGGACTGAAAGCTGTCCATCATTCAACCTGAATTTGTAAAATATATACTACTTTTACCACTCTGCTTTGACATTTCTTCTCTTTTTAATGTATTGGGAGCCTCAAAAATGGAAGTGGTTGAGCTCTCTCTGCACACTGAAGAAGTCCGTGTGTGTATGTGTGTGTATCTGTTTTCTGTGTGTCTGTCCTCCAGTGCACATTTTCATAACTGGACTGGGTGTGACATGCTCAATTAATTGAAGAATACATTTTTATTACCAACACCACTACTGGCTGTATCTTGATCTCCATAAGGAACTGGCCGGCTGGGGAGATTAGCACGGTCTGGGGCATAACTGGAGGGGAACAAGGATGTTGTGAAGACGACACATCTGCTTTGCATATTTATGCTTTGTTTAATCATAAAACGGCCAATAACGATGAGGATGTGTAAGACGCACAGTGTTAATGATGAGTCCAGCGAAGAGTGCAAACAAAAGCCATGACTTTTGAGCTAAAGCTAGATGCAAATTAAGCCTAAGATTTCTTCAGAGTTTAGGTTCTATAGCTACATATTTATGGCTATTAGGAAGACACCTGGCGTTAAAATTCCTGCAAGAATAATTCCATCACATCATGTGTGAAACTCCTGTCACTGACCCCCACTCTTACCACTAAAGCAACTGCTTCATAAATACTGTTTTTGCTGATGTGACCATTTGATCATAAATCAATGTATTATCACATGCACAGCTTATATACCTGCAACATTTATTAACACACAGTACACTGATCACTTGTGGCTCACGAGGTATTTTCGGATAGTATGAAGATAAACATTTTAATTTCAGTAGTTGTATCTTAATGTGTACTCTAAATTTAGGATACATTTCCCAATTTTCCATTGATGGGAGCGATGTACCACCACTTTTAAGTGCAAGCTAAAAACTGAATCAATTTTTAGAAAAATACTGAATAAAAAAAAATGCAGTAGTCTACTTAGGTTAAGGCAAAAATCATGAAGGTGTTCTGAAAATGACCCAACTTTTGGAAACAATGGGCTACGTAATAATAAGAAAGAAAATGTAGGCTTTGGGTTGGGTTTTCAATAGTGATGATGGCTACAGTGAGCCATCCTGGTGACCAGTGCCACACACACGTAAGGCTGCTGTCTGATGCCCCTGGAGCATGCTTTTCCACGTGACACTAATTGGCCCACACAGGAGTCAAACCATGACCCTTCCCTCATTAGCCACATGCACAGGCCAGCTGAGCTAGCTTGCTCTGGGTCACTGGGGTCCCATGTAGGAAATTACCATTCCAGTGCCCTGTGGTCCTTTCGTAACCTCAACTAATGAATGTCCCATGGAGCCTGGTGTCATTCCTGGGGGAGCACACAGCTCTCCCAGCAGTGGGGAAGTTGATGATATTCTCAAGTTTTAACCTGGGGAGAGCTGAGGAAGTGGGGAGAACTCAGGCAGCCTGGAAACTATCTTTCAAACACCTGTGCGCAAGAATAAAGGATGGCCGCATGCTGTTTTTTGTCCATTTGTTTGCCAGGCCTGGTCTCAGGACATGAAATGTAAGCACATGGTAGCAAAGAAAGCTGCTGAACATCACACAGCAAGCTTATCACAGCACGAATGACAGTAAGTCTTTGCTGTCTGGACCGAGCACGTTCTATCAGCAACCCTACGAGGCAGGTGTGAAAGACCCTGGGATAGTGGGCTCTTCTCAGGATTGCCTTATTCTGGAAATAAACACATCAAGTTGATGGGTAATTATAAAAGATGGACAGACAACTTGCCGGCCCTTTCTGCTTGCGCCCCCTTTTAGGTCTCAGGAGAAAGACTATGGGCCCTTTTTATTTTCCCTGTACCTTTAGCATATCCATGATTTAGGCTTGAGAAGAGTTTTTAAGTAAGGTGAATTTACAGTCAAGACTAAGAGAAAGCATTCTTCCCAAGTGCTGGAGAATATTGGAAAGGAAGGGATGGCAGATTTTCTAAACGCATACTGAAGAGCTGGGAAAGGCTGAGATACTCCATTGTCTGTTTACCAAGATCACTGGATCAGTGCCCCTCTGACGGCCAAACTAACTGGTGGGTGAAAACCTCCTAGCACTCACTTGGCAGTCATCCCTCTGCCCTGGTCCTCCCTGGAAGCCAGGAAGGCCTGAGTGTGTGCCCACTTCACGTCAAAGGACAGTCTGAGTCGGAAGAGACTGGACACTTGAGCACACCAACCAGCCACATTTTAACTCGGCCCTCTGGTGTCTGGGTAGTCTACGGGGATAACTCAGCTTGCCCTTAATTTTCTGGTCAATGCCTAAGAAATCTAAGTATTTTTAAGGTGCAATTGACTAACAATAAAATTACGAGTCAGACCTAGATAGAATTGCAAATTTGCCATTAACAAAGAGATGTTGGAAAGTTACTTAACCCGTGTCTCAGTTCCCTCCCATACATAACAGGGACAAGTCTTCCTCTCATTGTGGTTATAAGTAATGCACATAATATGCGTGGCACAGGGTTGGAATGCTAAAAAGTGATAGTGTTTCTTACTGAACGTTCTGTCCTCTTCCCTGTTACAGAGTGTGATTGAGTGAAGTATAGTACAACTTGTCAGGGCCCACAAACACACGAGACAGAGAGCTTTTTATTGTAATCTTTAGTTATTCACCTGAAGACAGTATCTATTTATTATTTCACATACTGTATTCCTCTTCACCATAGGCCACTGGGAAATTATGTGTTGAGGTAAGGAGGGGAAGGTCTTTTGAAGGCCTCGACATGAAGTGCTGAGACTTCCTCGCACTGTCCACCCACTCCTTCTGCCCCGGTGCCCAGCCTCACACTACAGACTTTTCTGTGTCTATTACAAACTTTCCTCTGAATCCACAGCATATTTGCTTGCAGTTGTGGGGGCTCAGTTCTGGTTGTGGAATCACACGAGAGCTGCAACCTTTCTCACAAGTGGACTCCCAGGCATCGATACTGGCTGAACTGAATTGTTTCCAAAATTGAGATAGAGCTGCTGAGAACCAGGGGCACAAAGAGAGCATTCTGTGACTCTTGGCCAGCAGATGGGAAGAGGCTGGGTGAGGCTGATGGTATTCCAAGATGAAAGGAGGAACCCCATGATGTGAGAATAGCAAGAGACTCCCTAAAACAGTGGACACTGGGCAATTTCTCTCCTAAACACTCTTCCCCAAGCATGTTCACTGGCTGACTGCCATCAGTCAGGCTTCCTAACTTCAAATTAGGTAAATTCAATATTGGTAAGAAACACTTATATTGCCACTTGAGTTGCTTATAGCTTCTTTTTGTTTGATTATCTCAGTCCAGACTGGTGAGCATTTAACAATTAATTGTAGCAGTGATTGGAGATCTGGAGAGGTAGGTCCTTCTGGGACCTCTAGGAAAGCAGTTCTCTTTAACCCACTGCCACCTAGTGGTAATTTAGCAGACTGGAAAAAACTTCATTTGCATCCAAAGAGAGAATGTAGTTAGTTGGGCAAGAGACTTTCTTTCCTTGCCACTCCTATCCAAAAAGCATAAGGAAGCAATGATAGATATATGTATGTCATTCCACTGGCCTCCATTCTCCTGCCAAAATTTAACCGTCACTGTTTCATTTGAAACCGTTGTATTTCAAATGTCAAGCTACCTGAGTCTTCTGCTTTCATTTTGATTAATGAGGACATTCTCACTGCACCTTGGGATGCAAAACAAAAAAGCAACAGCCAGAATTGGAGCATTTGGATCTTGCCTCCCTTTCCTCTACTTCCTTGGTGGTTAGAAATTTCCTGGTAATAGGTCAGCTGAGCCCAACCTAATACCATATTCTTTCAAAGTGGAGAACTGGGTCTTGACAGTAAACTCAAGGTTTCCCTCTCTAAGAATCAACTTGATTTGTTTGTCCATCTTCCCAAGGTAACTGGGTTCTGGAAGTACACAAAGGAGATCAAGTAATCAGTGTGGCAAATCTCTGCACAGTTCAACTTTCTTTACATGCAGAGAAAAGCTGATGGCAAATTCAGATATTCCTGGAAGCAGTGAGGATCAATTAGATGTAGTGAAACATTCAGAAGGAGCAGTCAATGGTGACCTCCGCAGATCGTGAAGACAGTGGATTAATGCCATTGAGCTATTAGGATGGAATGAATTCACAGGGCAATCACCATTGTTTGGGACTTAAAAGAGACAGTTCACAATGTGAGGCAAGCAAGTTTCTTTTCTAAGCATGAACTTTAAATAAACTTGGAGGGAAGTTACCCCAAGGATAGAAATCTAGATGTGTGGCTTTGGTAAAGAAAAGGCACAAGGTTACAACAGCATTGCTTGAAATGTTTTAACTTTCTGGGTCCATATCTTCTCTTGGTAACAGACCTCCCTGTCTCCTCTCCCCTCCCCCCAAAATCAGCAGAGACAAAGCAGCCAGTACATTAATACAATCATATTTATTCCAGTTTCCAGACTCCCATATGGCACATATCTAAAGCAGAACAATGCAAACTGATGTTACTAGCAGCAATCCTCCCTAAACAGGAAGGGGTTAGGTGAACTTAACATTAGGAGTAATTTCAAGACAAGGTTACAAGTCACAGTTTTTCTTTTAGCAGCTGGTATATGAAGAGAAAAACTCTAAATTCAGAGTCATCCAGGTTTAGCCCTGTCTAAAAAAACAGTAATATGTCACGGTGCAGAGGAGTATCCCGAGGATAGCCCCCGGAGGCTCATGTCTTACGAGGTCAGTATGAAATAAGTAAATCACTCTTTGAGATATCACTCAGTATCCACTTTACTGCCAGGACAACAGAAGAAGAACTGGACAGCTGCCCTAGAACTGGCTCGCACAAAATCCAGCCCAATAATCTTTGTTTAAATAAAAATCCCTTAAAATTTTTAGACATTTTCCCCCAGAGCTCTAAAAACATAACATCAGATGTTTGTTCCAAAGGACCAAAAATCAAAAGCAATTGCAATGTCCTGGGAATAGCTTTTATAGCTTTCCTGAGGGGCAGTTCCATCTTTTCAAAGAGTATTTTTAAAGCAGCACTAACTCCAGCTGCTTATCAAACTACTTTCTATTCTCAATAAATAAAAGACCAACCGAAGGTCTCAGGTGTACTTATTCCCGCCCCCTGCCCAGATCTCCAAACCATCCCAAGCCATTTCTTGACAGAAAGCTTTCATTTTTACTAGAGGAGTGGATGAGAACTTACAAACATTTGAAAAAATACTCAAAACACTGAGAGTAAAGAAGGTCCAACCCTTCCTCAGAGCCCAGGAAACAGTGACAAGGAACCCCAAAGGCTTACTTTAAATCCATCAACTCAACTAGCTAGAAAGCAATGACAAACTACCCACCTTTGCAACATGGGCCCAGATAAGATATTCTTGCTTTACAATCACTAAGAAAAGCCTTCTGGGAGTTACTGCCCAGAAAAACACGGGCCGATGAACAGAAGTTACTGAAAAGGGATTGACTGCATTCTGTATTTGACACAGGAAAAGAACAATTACAACAGTTGGGAAACCATTATATTTATACCATAATACCCTTATATAAATCTTGACCTTCCCACAGCAATCATCTCATTCATAAAAACATACACAAAGGACTGGAAAACTTTAGGGCAGCACCAGTGACAGCTAGCTGTCTTTGAATAATTTAATTTTTTCCCTAAAGACAAAATTTAGAGAAGTAATTTACAGAATCTATTCCATTTCACGATTTTACCCATGTCGGCTGCTGTAGGTACAGTGCAGACAGAAACACAAGTATGTCCTCTCCACCAAGTCAGGTTTCTGTTTTCTCGAGGGACAGAAGCAGTACACCCACATTTCTGAAAGGCTTCTGAGGACTCAGGGCCGCTCACAGCTCACGACCTGGCAGTCTCAGAAAGTGCCCCTGGACTGTCTCACCACAGAGATAGACCCGCTGACAACTCAGAGCTGGAATCCCGATGCACCTACACTTCGCCGCTAACAGCGTCTGGGCTTTCTGACTGGCACGCACTGTGCAGAGAGAGCAGGCCTCCCCCAAGGCCCACCCTGCCATAAGATGGTCCCGAAAGGAAGCAGAAATGCGTCCCAGACACTAGGACGAACAACCTGAAGTGCAAGTCCTCCTCATGGTAGACAGTGGAATTACCTCTATGTACAAAGAGTGCACATGGTTTCTGGGTGTTGAAACCATATCTTCCATTTCTTAATCCCTTGTTCTTACCTAACAAAGCTGGAAACTCCTGAGAACACCTCAACAGGAAAACAGGTATGCCCTGTGAAAATGTCTAGAGAACACATTCCCGAGTTTAGGGATCACTCTGAAGAACCAAAGTTGGATGTTCAAAAACAAGTGCTATTCCTACCATGTTCCCCCGACCCAAGTCTCTGGAGAACACCAAAGCCAGC
Source organism: Tonatia bakeri (assembly GCA_004024845.1). Classification (NCBI taxonomy): domain Eukaryota; kingdom Metazoa; phylum Chordata; class Mammalia; order Chiroptera; family Phyllostomidae; genus Tonatia; species Tonatia bakeri. The sequence continues at coordinate 36,887 of PVIA01000448.1, read as the reverse complement.
TGTGCTGCTCCACAGCTGCTCTGAGCCCCTTGGAGGTAAGTGGTGGGGACCCAGGACCCTACCGTTCTACCCCTTTCCTCCCCTCCCGAGGGAGACTCAGTTATTTCCACAGCAGTTCACTGCAAGGCCTGGATTAGCACATTGATTTGAGCAGCAAATACATTGTTAGGACCTATTTTTTCTTCCTCAGGAAAAATTTCTCCAATAATAAGGAAAAAGGCAATGATTTTTAAAAACTGACTTCTCTAAAAAAGTATCACGCTTTGTACAAAAAGCACATTACTATATAGTTCATTCATTCCGGGATCACTGTCCAAACCAAACAAATAAATGGGCACGTAAAACACGTTACGCAGTTTTAAAATAATTTTCAGAGCTGGGATTGTCAAGTTGGGCAGAAAAGAAGGACATCAATCCTATATGGATATATGAAAATTGTATACAAACATGAAAGAAAGCATGTGTTTAAAGTAAATCAGGTTAGATTTAATCAGGCATGGTTAAATCTTTAGAATGAATAGAAACTGATTATATACCTTTTCATTTCAAAGCTCTACTGGATTGGGAGGATCTAGTACCCATCACAGCTCCCAGCCGAGGAACAAGAGGGAAGACAGACGGGGACGGCCGGACATGGCAGACTGGTGCAGAGGCAGAGCCTGGGGGCTGGAGGGTTAAACACAACAACTGCTAACTGGAGAGCCAAGATTTCAGACACACTATTTAGAAGAGATTAGACTGGCAGATCCCAAAGATGACTGTTCCAAGTCTGTGACCAGGAACCTCTTTGAATGTTTAGTGGGTCTGCTCTGGCCCTAAAAGCATATATAAGATACATTTTAAAATAAAAAATAAATAAAACAGTTTCCACAAATTTCCTTGTAGGGATGTGTCATTTTTAGATGCTCATTCTCCCTCTGGTACTGTCATATAAACCCCTAGGAAGTTCAGGGGAATTCTTTCTGACAATGATCAGAAAAGGGTGGGGGCTAGGATGTAGGGGGCACAACAAAGAAATGTTACTCTCCTCTTACTGAAGATATTCTTCTGAAACATCCATTGTCCCTTAGAAGAAAGGAATGGAACATGGAAAATAGTTCCTGAAGATATCACTGCCTTCTGACCACAGAAAGATCATAATTATGACACCTACAGAGATCCCTTCCTTACGTGGCACCTGCCTTGCTTGTAAGAATTCTTACCAAACTATGAAATAGAGTTAAAAAAAACTACTCATGGCACTTACACATGTTCAGAATGTTTGAAATGCCTTCCTAAAACTGTCTCAGAGCCCCTGTGAGGTAAGTGTCTGACGGGGAAAACAGGCACAGAGGGACTAAGCCTGCTCTCCTTTCGTTATATAATGAGCCCGTGACCCAGCTAGCAGAAGGACAAGGCATCCTAGCTCCACAAACTCTATTAACCCTGCTTTTCAAAGGCTTATCTAAGTCACACAACAAATATAGCAGGAGAAATTTTTCTTTTCAAGCATTTTAACTAGTAGCTATTTCTTATTTTCACTTTGAACATGAGTTACCTACAATAAAACCAAATATAAACAGAACAAAAAAACCAGCAATGCCTAACAGTCTGTGTCAAGATATCGCCTATTCCACACATGAACATGACTCAAGCAGCATCAGCGAGCGCTGTGGTGTTCCTGCAACTACAGCCAGGCTATGAGTAAGGTGTCCCTTTCAGGCAGCACCACTGCTGTTTGTGAGAACCTCTTTGGCCTGACACAAGGGAATAACGAAATTACCACCACTGTCCCATGGAAAACCATTCTGAAAGATACTCTACACTGCCTGGAAAGGGGACTCTCAGCTGTATGATGCACGTGTATTACTGAGTTCATGCAGCACTCTCTTTGAAGCCAGACATGAAGGTCACAGTTCTTGCCATAAAGCTCACAGGACAGGTCACAAAGGGGCAATACACAAGGTACATGCACTAGCACCATGCCACAGAAGTTAGAAAGAAGGACAAGAAGCCACCACCTGGTATGCCATTCACAGAAGTTACCGCTGGTAAGGAAAGACCACTGAGGTCCCTATTCCTTTCCATAATAAGGAGAGGGATAAAAACAGGGCATTCATTGCTGGCTGCTTTAAGCACACCAACTATTCATTATTTTACCCTTACATAAGTTGGCAGCTTTCTTAGCTCTTATAGATATGCGCAGATTACAGTTCTTGATTAAGAGAGAATGGTATAGACCAAAATTTAACAGTCAGTTACAAAATGTGGGTGCAGGGCTCCATGGCAGGGTATATTGCTCCTCTTAGATTCAAATTCATGAGTACTCAGCGCATCAACTTGTACAGTGAGAGTTTCTTTCCCCCATGCTATAGAATCCATGGGGTGAACTCTACTGACACCATAACTCCTGATTCAAATGGAAGGTCTTATCTTTGGTTTGAGTGTTTGAAGTAGACCACAATCCCAAATCAGATGTATGTGCCCGTGTGCAGCTTTAGCCTTGATATTAATGCAAACGCCCACCCTCCCAAGACCTGTCTCCCCTCGAGGGCGCTCATCTCCCAGAGAGCCCAAGCCTGGCTTCCTCCTCAACACATGCAGTACCAGAGGGAGTCATTCCAACTCAGGGATTCACTGGGACACTAGGATACGGCATAGCAGCAGCTCATGCATTTTATTTCTAAAAGCCAAAGCTCAAGTGAGGCTGAGTGGTCACTGTGCCAGATGAACCAGCAGGACATTCTCGCCTCGAATGAAAATCTGATTTATGTGTCTGGTGAATACCTTTTGGTAATCTACTTTGGGCTTTTTCTTTTTCTTACGGGACTGGCCCCTAGAAAGCGTGGTAGCTCTGGAAAAGGTACCTCCCACACTAGACCCTTCTGTCCGCAGAGTCCTCCCTGACAGCTCGGACCGGGACTCCTCCCTTGTGGATGCCTGCAGGGAGGAAGGAACGGAGCGGGAAGGTTTGCGTGAACCCCGGTCAGTGTCTCCTCTTCCCCACACTGAAGCTACCTTCCAAGTGGATGTCTGGGAGTATCTGGACAGAGTGGAGTCTTCAACTGCAGACTTAGAGTCTGCCTCCTTCTTGGAAGAATCCTGAAGTTTTAGTCGATCAAATAGCTACAAGGAAAGCAATGACAAACATTAGCCTTTAACATCCCTCTTCCAATATATAGGAAAAAAGACCAAATTCTTTCACTGTGCTCTGTGGGCAACTTGCTTCACAACTTTTAAAAAGTTAGCAATGAATTTTCTATTTCTATCCATAACTCAGATAAATCAGCAAGTATGTCAAGAGAAAAGGCACCTGCTTATTTCTACAGGGTAAAAAAGACTTTTAGGCCTTATAAGAGGTAACTTGTTGCAGGTCAGAAGCATGAATTCATCTGAGATTATCTGGAAGCATAAGAAGACAGACTGATGGAGACCTTGGTCCAGACACAGCTGGCTGACAGCACTAGGGCTTTCCCACTAGGAAACATGCTCGCTGGGCTCAGTGACTTTAATTCCTAAGCTGAAAGCATGCTGGGTGCCCAGGAAATGAGAAATGGCCTACCCTGGTGAGAGTCAATGAAGAATCCCGCTCATACGCTTTGCCTAGAACGGGCTTTCGGTAGGTCTCATCCACATCAGTAAGTGCCTAGAGAAACACCCCAAAGGGGAAAATAAGACAGAGTTAAAAATATTTCTATAGCTCTCAAAACAAATTTTTAAAGGCAGAATAACATCTAACTGTAGCATAATTAAACTTAAGAGGTGACTCAGCCACTGAGCAGAAAAAAAATGGTAATACCTGGCACCCTCTAAGTAGGATTTCCAAGTGGCTACGACCATATAAGACAAATTTCTACTGTGGTAAGGGGCCTTTACAACTGTAGAGAGGTTCTTAAATTTCACTGTGCGTAAATTCTAGGAAGCTTATTAAAGTATGAATCCAAGGCTGCTACTGTCCTAGAGATTCAGATTCAGTAGGTCGGGATGAAGCCTAGGAACTTTCTGTTTTAACCAGAAATCCCAGGTGATTTTGCTGCAGGACAGCCTTAGACACACTTTGAGAAACACTACTTACTGCTTCTTCTCCTTTTCCAGTCTCTAATTTTTATGAAACAATTAACAGAGACTGACCAGAGTTACACAATGAATTACTGGTGAATTCTCATCATTGAGAGATCAGTCACACAGGACAGTTGTCAAGATCAAATGAGATCCTGTGTGAGAAACTACTTTGAAAAGTGTAAATCACTGTACAAATATAAGCTGACAGTGTCATGATTACCAGTACTGTCACTACATATGTTCTCTTAAGTCCTTTTCCTTCAAAGGTAAAATTATAATAATAAAATATATTTCTTCACATTTTAGAGGTGAGAAAACTGAGCCTCAGAAATTACCTTGCCTAGAGTCACACAGTTACCAAGTGGTAAAGTTAGGATTCAAATCCAGGTTTTCTGATTCCATGATGGTTGACAACATGGTTTTAAAAATCAGAAAGAACTAAAATAAAGTCCTAGTACTTCCACTTACTAACAGTGTGATCTGGACCAATCTTCCAAAATCTGTAGCCTCAACCCCTTCATTTGTGAAATGAAACAGAAATATATCTACAATTCATTCACTGAAATAATATATATAAAGTTCTTATTATAGCATCTGGCACATAAGCGCTTACTAAATATTAGTAACTACTATTACTATCCAGGGGAATCTATGGATGCAGACAAAGCGCAGGGAAAAGAAAAGTTGGAGATGGAGGACCACATGGAAGAGAAACACCAGGAAGCCCTGGTGGCTCCTACTTTAACTGCCTCACATTACACTGGGCTACAACATAACATATCCCTTCTTTTCTTCAAATATCTAGTAAACAGTCGCCTCTAGAAGGCTGGGAGCATGTGTACACTTCTTCATAAGCAAACACCATGCAAAGTATCTTGCTTATCAATATGTATGCGTCCCCTCTAACCTTATCTTTCTTTTTTAAAATGTAATCTTTATTTTATTTTTTCTACCTTTCTAAAAACAAAAGAGTGACAGTTCCTTCCTGAAAATTCTGTACTTAGCATTGTGCCTAGCCAAAGTGAGATGCTGATAAATATTTTTAATAGGAAATAAATGTAAAATTACTAAACAGGTAAATAAGTCATTATTCCTTAAGGCTGAGTTTCTCAACCTTGGCATTAAAAACATTCTGCACTGGATAAATTTTTGATGTTGGTGGGTGCTGTCTGCATTGTAGGACATGCAGCAAAATCCATGGCCTCTACCCACTAGATGTCAGGAGCACCCTGTTCCACAGTGTGACAATCAATAAAATGTCCCCAGACACTGACAAATGTCCCTGGGGGGGGGAAGAGAAGGGCAAAGTTACCCAACTGAAAGCCACTGCCTTAAGGAAAAGAAAACAATAAAAAGAACCTTTTTGTTGCTTCCCAAGAGAGTGTAAAGATCCTAGTTTTTCTGGGAAGTTATTCTGTAGGTTTTGCTGAATAAGGTTACTCAGGACCTTTAGACTTATAAAAGATTTAATTCCTAAGAGGTTCTTCCAGTCCCTTGCGGAAGGCTCAATTACCATATTCCAGAACTTGTCAAACGCCACGAGGAAGCCTGTACAGACGCCCCGAAGCCCCTTGAAAGTGCGGATGTGAACGTTGACCTTCACCCCTTCCCGGATACAGCGATGGAGCTCACCCAGAGGGCTGCCTTCGTGCACTGAAACAAGAGAAAAACAGTCAGTGTAGCACGAACATCTGCTCTCATTCCAGAACTGACAACCAAGACCACCCATCCGTCCCAGCAACACAAGGCAGCACTGTGCAGTGACAGCCTCACGGTGGGAACAGAAAGGCCCAATGGGCAATATAGCTGTTACAGGCAACACACAACACACACTGGAATGAAACCAGATTCCATCACAATGTGGATAAACCATGTGAATGGCTATCATCCAAAAGTTTCGCCTTCTGTACATCCCAGAGTCTATGATTCTAAGATGCATCATAATTTAAAACCCTTCTGGGCAAAAAAGAAATATCACATTAAGTGTACACAGAAGCTAGATTCTTCTCATTCTGTGTCTTGTTAAGACAACGTTTTTTAGGAAAATTCTCATGAGCCACATATCCAGCTTGAGCCCTCCAAAGCACCAAAACTCTTGTTCATATGTCTGAAGTGTTTCAATGTACATCGCCTTCACACTAGCAGTCATGGACCTGCTTGTATTCCAAGTCTTGCTGGGGGAAAGGCACCTGCTGAACATTTGGCTCTCATGAGACTGCTGATGAGCATCACATAAAAAGAGCAGTGTGGCAATGCATAAGAATGCTGGGATGATACTATCAGCTTTTACCACGGTGGATTCTTTTTGCAGAGCTTGGGAACAGAGATGAATTTTTTATTACTTCATGTTAATTTACCCGTCACAATTTGCTGCCTATACTACATAGTATATACAACCTCTCAAAAGAAAATCACACACATACACATTCTCTCTCTTACACACACACTTGCACATTTATGCATACACAGTCTCAGTTTTTCCATCCCTCCCAAGTTTGCAAGGCAGAATTCTTTGGAGGTTACTGCCATTGAAAGTAAACAAACAAAAATTGATGGTTTTCTTTCTAGAGGCACACAAATAAAACAACGGTTCTGCAGTTTAGTTTGGATAACTCTATTGGTTACTCTTGACCTCATTCTTCACTCACAGATGGGCTTATAAATGATGGCAGTGATAAATTAGTAAAAGAAAATACTCTTGGAAGAAAGTGGCATAAGGTGAGAAGTAGGCGCTTATGTCAGACTGAAGGTTCAGCAAGAAGGCACAGGTGATACGAAGTGGCAGAAACAGCAGCCTTGGAAAGGAACGTGAGAACCTTGGTCTGACCTTCATTATCCACCCTTCCTCTAGCAACAGTCTAAAATTCTCGGACCCTTTGATGTGTGTGTGGGTGGGTGTACATGTATCTGGATATGTGTTACAAACTGTTAAATCCAACATTATAAGCAACTTTCAGTGTGACCTTGGTAAATAATTTTCTCTCTATAAGTCCAAGTTTCCTCATTCATAAAATGAAGTTAGACGACTAGTTAGCTTCTAGAATCAGGAATAAATCACAATTCAATTACTTAGAAACTGATCACAGTGCTTGGATTACTCGCTTTGCCTACACACATGTACACTGCTCCCACCTCACCCCCTTACACACGTGTTTCCACAAAGAATGAAAAGACCATTCTGTTTCAAAGTTGGAAGAAAATAGGGCACTGTTTCTCCCTACACACCCCCAAATCAAAGAAGGACAAGCATGGGGCTTAACAAGTCCCTTATTCTAACTATACCAACAGGAAACTCAGGTCTTTCATCTCTCACATCTGTGTCTTTCCCTTGATTTTTTTCCCTTCCCGAAGTGTAATAAGGTGCAGTTCCAGGAAGCATTTCTCTCCTTCTGTGATCAAAGGTGCCACACCAGCACCATCTATCAGAGCAACCTGCCAAGGCGAAAATGGGCTTCACATTCTGAACCTCTTTCCAGCCACCTCTGTGACAAACTCCAAATAAGTATGAGCTAAGCTAATAAAAACTTAATATGACCAAAGGCAAAAAAAAAAACACCTTTTTTGCAGAAAACTTTTCCTCTAAATCCTCCTTTCCACTGCCACTGTGCTTGGGCCACGCCCTCCCAAATCCAGGTCACTTCAGCTCCACTCTTACTTTTCTCCTGGCTCATGGCCATCACAAAACTCAAACAATAGATCCTCAATAACTAAGATCTTTCTCCTTCACAATCAACCATATCACCATCATCACTGTCACCATCATTATCACCAATTACTAAGCCATACCCTGTGGTAAGTTTAACTTTATGTACCACTATTTTTTTTTAATCATCACAACTAACACATAGGTAGCCTTATTTCCCCTCAGTCTATAGATGAGGAAATCAAGGCTCAGGAAAGTTGAAATAATTTGCTCAAAGTCACCTACCTACGTAGTGAACAGCTGAGCCAACAACAGTCAATAGAGGCAGAGTACATGCGCCCTAACCAGAGCTTTTGATGACAGTCTACCAGGGACATCTCACATTCCCCAAGAACTTTCCTGCATGTCAAGGAAGATTATTGTTGTAAATGCTTTGGAGGTGTTAACTAATTTAAACCTCACCACAGTAGAGTCTATCGAGGCCCTCCCCTCGCAGATGAGGAAGCTGGGGCCCCGAAGAGTCTAAGTGACTCGCCTAAAATAAAACAGCTGGCAGCAGGGGAGCCAGTGCTCACAGAGGCAGTCAAGCCCACGTTCTTCCCCACCCCCAAATGCGCTTTACCGCCAGAAACTCAGCTCCTAGAAACATCTGCCCTGAAAGTGCTTTGCTTAAGAGTACACTCCATGGTTCCCACTCTCTGTCATCACCAAGTCGAACAGAAACTCTTCCAGCCGGCTCTTCCATGGATTCTAGCACCAAGTCCCTCTCTGGAACCAAGTTCCGCTCTCGCTGCTCTGGACACAAACCCTCAGCCTCACACACGCAGCACCCCCGCACACCAAAAACGAGCACGCAAGTTAACACAAGAATGACGTCCTCTCCTCCTCCCCTGAGGTGAGCCTACGGGGTAAGCACAGAGGCCCTGGGGTTGCACAAACCCAGGATTCTCAGCTGCAAACTAACCAGCTATGTGACCTGGGCCCTAAAAGGTAATAACTGAGCCTCAGTTTCTTCTTCTACGAAGTTGTATCTAAGGGCAAAATGAGATATAATGCATTTAAAAGGCTAAGCAAAATGTAGAGCACATATGTGCTCAATAATAGTAGCTACAATTAGCAGCAGTAAAATTACCACCTGGCTTACAAAGAGGCATAAGGAACCTTTTGGGTTATGAAAGTGTTCTGTATCTTAACTATGGTGGTGATTTCAAAACACATGAAAAAATAGTATTTTGCTATATGTAAATTACACTTCAACAACCTGATTTTCAAATAATTACTGTTATCTGGAACTGTGGTCTTCCTTGCCTTCAAGACCTAAAGTTTACCCTTACAGGAACTCTTCCTTGATTAAATCTAGTCTTCATCCATGCTTCTGTTTTTGTTTTTGTTTTGGGGTTTTTTGTTTTTTTGTTTTTGCTTTCTGAAGGTCATAACTCTCTGTGACGCCTACCCATCTCCGTCATGTACACACACGCTACTGTTTCCAGTGGCATGACTAGAATTTTCAGAGCAAACTGAGGCCTTGATTCCAGGCATACATTTTAAAGTGGTAAATCGACAAAGCTGGGCTTCATGCTCTGCCAGAACAATACGGCACAGGTGCTCCCAGGTATCCGCCACATAGAAACATTCTTTTTCTCGACAATCTCAGTGGCAAAGCAATAGCTGGCAAAATGGAAAGGGATATTACATGCTGAGACCTGGGGCACATTTCAAAGACCTGATGTGGCAAAAAGTAGAGACAAAACCAGGTCCCCCAAACTGCTCTTACTTTAGGAACATGATACCCCATCTTCGTGTTACTGCAGGACAAGCAATCTGGGGTGAACCCTAAACTTGGGCAAGGATGCTCTGGCAAGGTGAATCGCCTGACAGAGGCACCCCCAACAGCACACAGCTTTTCAGGATGCTTCTCTCTAAATAAACACATTTCTAGGAATAAAACAAAATACACCCTTGCTTAGCACAACCCTCCATTCAGAAGGCAGAGATCTAATAATGTCACAATTCAGCTATCAGGGTATAGATGCTCTGAATGGCTAAGTAGGTCGCTGCATTCACCCCGCAGATGTCGGAATTGCTCGCCAGATGACTAAAGATATAACCCTGGGCTGTTTTTATTCCGTTTATACAAGACCTAATTCACACATTAGCAACCTCTGCTGTTTACAGCTTTGCTCTAAGGATCTGTTAGGAGGCTCCAAGAGCTGTAAAACAGTGTCTGTGTTTTAGTGGCATCTGTGCCTGCTGCATTCTAGCACTTGAGATCTGGCAAAGTGAACAGGTGTACATCGAGAGCCTGCAGCCCTTCTCCTACTTACAGCACCGGAGAATGAGCTGTCACTTAACTTGCACGGGTTGAGGTTATGTCCCCTGCGCCATCTGAACAGATCTCCCCACACTCCCTTCCATCATCTCCACACCCCACTGACCAAACACTCATTTCCCTAACGCTGGCTGTGCACTACCTCCTCTGTCTGTGGTCCCCAAGACCTCCTGTCACCTCTGCAAGCCCTTCCTATGGTCTCCAGGCCCCACTTCTCCAGACCCGCCCCCACAACATTCCTGCAGATTCCTCTGTCCTCTCTGCAGGTTCCTCATCACCCCACCACCTTAGCAGACCGACACCCATTACCTACGCAGACCTTCCCCATAGCTCCCGATTCCTTCTCCAGCTTTTTCCACTCTGCCTCAGGGCTCGTGCGGATCCTTCCTCACTCTGGACGACCGCTCCCATTTCCCATACTCAAGCACAACCCCCTCCCAGCAGTCGCTGACTATCTCGGCAAACCTTCACAAGACCCTTCCCCTAAGATGTACAGACCCTAATACGCCAAGCCCCCATTGTCCGCATGTGCCCCTTCGGTCGCCACCTCCCGGGCAGCCGGCCAGTTCCTCGTCCGCGCCCGCCGGACTCACAGGGCATTCGCGTGAGCACATTGCGTGGCGCCTTCCTGCTCCGGCCCGGAGGCCGGCGGCTGTCCCGGTCGGCCTCGTCCCCTTCCTTCTTGACCACCATGAGGCGGCGGAGGCGCTCGATGCGCTCGGGGTCCGGGGCGGCGGCGTCTGCACGGCGGCGGGTCCTGCTGGAGGGTCGAGCGGCGGCGGAGGCCCCTGAGGCTGGGTCTGCGCCCCGCGCCCGCCCGCGCCCGCCGCCCCGGGACCCCGTCCTGAGGAAGGTCTCGTACGCGGCCACGTTGTTGAAGCAGGGCGCGTTGGGGTAGGGGATGGGAGGCAGGCGGGGCGAGTACAAGGCCAGCAGCGGGTCGAAGCTGTCCGAGTTGACATCCAACCGCGGGCTGGGCGGGCGCGCCGGGCTCCCGGCGCCAGGCGACCTCGCCCCCCGCTCCCGCTCCTCCATGTTTGAAAGGCCCGCAAGCCGAGGCCGATGGGAAGGAGTGGGGCCGCCGGAGGGCGGCACTGCGCAGCCGCGGGGCGGGGTCGCACTGCGCCGGCGCGGCCGCGGGAGGGCAGCACTTGTCCACGGTCAGCGACTCCAGGGGCGTGGCGCGCAGGTGCGGCTTATCGGGGCTCCCCACCGCTCCGGGTAAGGGTTAGGGTTAATGTTTTAATGCTGTTTCCCCATCTGTATTTCACTGAGCGTGTTCGTTAATACTCCAGATTCTTTGGGGTCGAATCCTGGCCAGTATGTTAACAAACTCCCCAGACATGTCTCTCTTCGCTGGAACTGCTATTTACTCCTAGCTTGAGCTAGCAGAAAGAGGGCTAGAAAATTCCCAATTTGCTTTCATGCTGAGTACCGTTGGGGCTAAGCCTTCCTAGACTCAAATTACTTAGCTTTTCTGGGTCTTCACATTCTCATCTTCAATATGACTAATAGTTGCTACGTCCTAGAATTGCCCTAGCAAGGAAGATATAGTGCAGAGTGCATAAATGCTCTATGAATGCTAGCTAATATTGGTTAAGTGCACAACGAAATAATGAAGAATGGACAGATCCCAGTCCTCCATTTCCTACATCCTATTTAAAAAGTAACTTGCACTAACACAAAAATCTTAATATTAAAGAAAAATCATATCACTGATTTTCTAAGCGTTGCTGAGCAACTGGAGGAAATCCTTCTCTTGGAACACAGGATGAAGGATTTACAAGACTGGCTGTACTTTATACACTGCTCAGCAGAACATTTTTTAATATTAAAATGATAGTCTTCACTAAAGACCCAGGTATTAATTATCCTCTCATCCAGCAGAAGATGTTCCAGTTACCTACAGGCTACAAAAACCTAACTGCCACCACTCCTCAAAACTGTCAACTAGTATTAACTCTACACCGGCTGCTTTTGTGTATCTTGTTTCTTTAGATTTGGAAAGGAAGCCCAAGAGAATACTATTCTGCCCTAAAAGAGCAAGATGAAAATGATTATACAACTGCACTATACATTGGAATGAATACACACAAAATAACAAAAACCATCAAGCAATAATAGCACTATAGATGTTATGGCATGAGTATTAAGCCTAAGATATTCATTTGCTCAAAACTCTGAAAACAAAACCCCAAGCTGCAAACTGCTGGCAATTCAAGCAACAGGTGTTTGTCTCCGAACCTTACGTCAAAATCATGATAGCCTTTGTAGTACTGCACGGTGTCCACTGAAAGCACATTTCTTTGGATGATTTTGTCTTGAAAACTTGTACTTTAATGCCCATATGTTTTGATATGAAGTGCTATAAATTTACTTACTTTTATTTGCCAGTCAAGAGCTACATTATTTATTGCCTTATTTGGCCTATCACAGTATACCTTGTGGCCCAGAATGTGATGTATCAATGACCATAGGCATCAGGACTCTTAAGAGTTAAAATGCAAATTACTGAACCCCAAATCTTCATGGGGAAATATGGGGTCATCATTTTAAACAAGCATCCCAGGTACCTTTGTGCACCCAAAAACCTGTGAACCACTACTGTGATGAAAGGTATGTACGTTCTGGCTTATGTAGACACACACACACAAGTGGGACTCATATACTGTGTGCGAGAAAAATAAATGAAAAATTAGGCCTAGGGAGCTGAAACCTTTATTTTCCTTCTCAAAGAGATTTTATCAATTGCTAAACATACGCCACATCTCCTGTTCCTGTGGAGTAAGAACAGGAAAGGAAAACGTGGCATGGACAGATGGGGCATCAATTGGGGAGGCGTGAGACCAGCCGTTGCTCTTTCAAAAATACATGTTCTTGGCTGTAAATTCTGCAGTGCAAGACCAGGCACTGGGACATGGGCTTTGTCTTAATTAGTTCTCAATAGAGCCAAATAACTTCTTTCCTCTAAAATATGAAACAAGGACAAGAGGCAATGTGAGTTCTCCCACCACTTGTCCCCACTGTCTCCCTTGTTCAGAGGCCAACAGCTGGACAGCATGAAATTACTGTGGCAGCTTCCCAGGCACCTCACCCATCCCACCTCCAGTGGCTAGCACCAGGTGGAGATGTTGGGACTCTGCTGACACCTGCGCCGGGTAATCCTGAGAGGAGTGTTGACCCCTCTGCTCTCCAATTCCAATGTCACTGTTCTGACTATACAAAAGTGACCTCAGAATCTTTTTCAGGAAGTCCAACAGGTGACAAGGTGACTTTAAAAACAAGTATCGAAAGGACATGGAGTGAATGTTTCTCCCTGCTAGTTCACTCATTCTCACACATTTCCTTCTCAAATATACATATGACTCTTCTTAGAAAGACGTAAGTGGCCTTGCAAACCATGCCCCTGGCAAGATGATGGTCATGCTGATTAACTCCAAACAATCAATCTATGGACTGTCTAAGGATGTCCAAACCACTCATTTACTCAGCCAAGGTTGCCAACTTGGAGATCAACACCAAGCCGAGTTTTCCCTGGAATTCCTGAGTTCAGAGACAGCCTGCAGGCATTGGCCTACATTTATCTCCAGGTCTGCCAAAGATGAATGCCAAGTAGACGGGTGGGAAAGGTGAGATTTAAGGTCCCTGGATTCTCTACTTAAGAACAAGTGTGCCAGAGTAAATTTTGGCCTCATCTTGTATCATAGGTGGAAAGAGCTTGGCAGGTTTTTATAAGTCTTGTGCCATAATCTAAAAATGATTCATTCGGCAAGGCATAAAATAGTTCTCACTTTATAAAAATAGTACCACGATTTTTTAAAAAATGCACTTCTACCAAATGAACCATGTTCTAACACTGCGAAAAAGGCGTTCCACTTAAAGAACAAGATCCCTCACCCCATCCATGCATTCCTTCCCTGCTCCCCTCCCAGCCAGAGTCATGCCACGCCTGGAACACTGTTCTGGGTGGTAGGGATACTAGGGCCACCTAAGGCCAGAAGACTTGGGGGGCCTTCCGTGGTTAAGCACAGCAGAACAGGAAAGTGAAGGGTCAGCTGTCTTCATCTAGGATCTTTGGGTGCTCCTTCCAGAAAGCATCCCCGATGATATCACAGTGCAAGGGCACTGGCTTAGTCCTGGTCCGTGTCACTGCCACCTTTTTCCCCTCCATTTCTGCGGGCAGCTTAACTTCTTTGGTCGTAACTTCTCCCACCTGAAGGTAAGTTAAAATATGGGCACTGTGAACTCAAGAGTGGGCTTGGGAGAGAAGGGGGAGATGTGAGGCAGGTTCATTCTCTTACTTTATATACTTCTGACATACATAGATTTACCACAGATATACAGATACACACATATCTCAACATACATGAATTTCTTTGTAACTAAAAATACTTCTAAAAAGAGTTATGTTGCTATATTCTAAAAGAACATCTTAGGAACAGAGAATTCTTGTTCCTTGTTAGCAATAACTGTAAAATATTTTTTTAAGAATAACTATAGAATTAATGGTGGTTTTGTTTTCCCACCTGCATTAAGAAGTCCCCAAAGAACAAATGTGCTTTAAAGACACTAGTAAAAGAGCTGAAGTTGCTAGTGGAGTGACTGACTAGCTCCCAAGGTTCCCCTCAATACTTGAAAACATTCATTGCGGAAAAACTACTTTGGATGGAAGGAAACACATTTAGAGAAGGTCATTGTAGCCAGGAGCTGGTGCAAAGGGAAAATACTGGTAGAATGAAGGATTTAGTAAATGCACAAACTCATTACGGAACATTAAAGTAAGTATGAATGTCTGGGGAATCTCCTGAGTATTCTGCAAGTATCAGAACCCTCACATCAACATCTCTTAGGGCTCCTATTACAGTTGCCACAGGATGGATGGACCATTCAGTGGTATTATCCAGTGTAGGAGAAAATATTATTTAAATGTGTTATGAATGCAACACTCCGTATATCTGCACTCTAACCCTTTAACAGGGTTTTATTGGATTTGAGGAGATTATGACACGGAAAAGTAAGTGCCACAGGTCTAAAATTCTGTGATTCTACTTACAGGAGAGATTCAAGATCACAAAGTTCACTGACAAAGTTCACTACAATGGGCATGGACTGACAAAAAAAAAGCACTGAAATAGTAATCTATAGCTTCTTGTTTGGGGAAGGACCTAACTCGTGTTAGCAGCTGCAGTCACGGCAGCACACAGGCAGCAGGGAAGGCAAACTCGGGACGGGCACAGACTCTCTCCTTCCCTGACCTCCCTTTTCCTAGGGCCCAAGAGCGTTACCTTTTGCCATATCAACACGGTCCCTTTCCTACACACCGGCGGCTCGTTATTGTAGTTGATGTTGAATTCAGAAAACAAAATCTCATTCTTGTCTGCTGCAAGAGTTCCCTGAGAAAATGAAAACAGATATGCAAAGCTTTGTATGTCTTATCTCTACCCTAACCATACCATTCCACCTCAACCTAAACTTCCACGAACAAACCAGGAAGTGGAAGTGCTTTACCAAATACCTTTTCATACTGAAGAATCTGCATTTTAAGAGCAGTTCCAATCTTTGGATGTATAAATTCAAAAAATTCTCGTCTGCTAAGCACTATGCTGTACACCTGAAACTAATACAGAATAATATTGAATGTTAAAAAAAAATCTCTTCTGTAGCAGACAAAGGCCTCACCAGTCATGACGGTGATGAGGGACAGGAATAGTGAGACACCTGTTCTGTACGAGATACTTTATGTTTATTTGCTTATTTGACCCTCATAACCATCTTCATACTAGAAATGAGGACTCTGAAGCTTAGAGAGTTTACACAAATTGCCCAAGACTATAGGTTGCTCTTATTCTTCTAAGAAAAATCAAAATCTAAACTTGACTCTTCCAAGCTGGATAGACCTATTAGTATTCCTATTATTGCCATACAGCATCCGACAGAAGTAACACCTGTTGAGTGTGGTTGGTAGGGTAATAATATGGATGTAATAATTTATAGTTTTAATTTGAACATTTTACCTAAAATATCATATAGTGTGCTTGAGTGTGATAATGTTATATCACAGAACTACATGCTTATGGTTTTGTAATAAAAGATTTTGTAATAAAAAAGGGGCATTATGTGCCAGACCCTATATATACATCTTCATCCTTATTTTAGTAATGGTAACCATTTACTGAATAGTTATAAAGGACCAGACATTGTATTAAGAGCTGTTACAATTCATCATTTCATTTCATAGTTAGTTATACTACAAGTAGCACTGTCATCTAACAACAAAAGCCAGTGTTTATTAAGTTTACAATGTACTTTGTACTATCCTATGTGTTTTACAGGCATCACATCATTTAATTCTCACCATAACCTATGGGGTGGGAACTATTACTCTTTACATTTCACCTCTAAAATACTAAGTCAGAGGGGATAAAATCAAACAGAAACATGACATGAGTATGATTACTTGACTCCAAGAGCCCAGACGCTTTACAGCACATTGCGGTCACAGGCTGAGAAACTGCAGGTGCCCAGCAGGGCCTGGCCATGAGGGAAGAGGTCAGGTGGGACTGGCACAAAAAGAAGAGCACGTGCCCTGACTAAAGAGGACAGTCAAAGCTCAGGTCCGGCCAAGCGCTACCACGTGGGAATGCAGGGCCAACATCACTGCTTCCATCTTCCAGGGGAGGGCACTGAGGCTCAGGGAGCAGAACTGACTCCCAGAGCATCACAGCACGAACAAGCAGCAGAGCTGCCGCTAGTCTGATTTTTTTTTTAAGGATTTTATTTATTTTTAGACAGAGGGAAAGGGAGGGAGAAAGAGAGGGAGAGGAACACCAGTGTGTAGTTGCCTCACACATGCCCCCCACGGGGAACCTGGCCTACAACCCAGGCATGTGCCCTGACTGGGAATCAAACCTGCCACTCTTTGGTCCACAGGCCTGTGCTCAATCCACTGAGCTACACCAGCCAGGGCTAGTCTGATTTTTATATGCTTTCAAAACAAAGCTGTAGAGAGAGCTTTAAAAGAATGAAAGGTATCATGGGAGAGACTACAGTTAAGGGTTAACACAGTAAGACTTTTATACCTGTAATCTCTCTTGGGCTTGTACTGGTGTTAGTCCAGACTGCTGTATGAGTGCCCAGAAAACTGTATTATAGAGATTATTGATGTGACCTGTCAAAAGAATAAAGTAGCACTGTTTATACATATATGATCTTTATTCAGTATTCATGCTTCAAAGAATACGAGAGCCCACCTCTATCCTTTTTAAAGGAAAGAAATCTCAGAGATATTTACTTACCTCCCCAAAACCATACACAGGGAACATGGGGGGAAGTGGGCAACCAGAAACACACTTATTTCCTAAGAGTTTTTATTCTGTCATTTCAGTTATGCTTTACACAAACCTGTTAACTTGTGTACTGAGCTTAGGTATACCTTCCAGGTTATGGAATTTACACTGTTCCCACCTCTTTTCCAGTTCTTCTGACAAAATCAAGATACATCAAATGAGAAAGTCTCACAAATATTTCATCACAATTATGTAGGGCAGGAGTCACATCTCAAACCCCTGAGTAGGTGACCTGCCCCGAGTCCCAAGAGGGAACAGGGACTGGTGGAAACTGTGGCACAATGACTCCTGTGTGTGTGTGTGTGTGTGTGTGTGTAACGGTAGCAGCCACTGCAAAGGTTCTGTCCAACAGTAAGTGGAAATATAGACCTACTACCGCCAGATCTTCCAATTAAAAAACAAAGCTGAAAACAGTATTTATCTGAAATCTCCCAGTTTTTCAATTACTTTCAAATAATTAAAAAAATTTTTTAAAATATTTCATTCCAAACAAAATACATGTGAGCCAAACCTGTGCCAGATTAGCACCTCTCATGTCTAGAATTGCTGGTTTAATTGCATCTGTTCAATTCCTTTCACTTACAATCCGCCTGCCGCCAGCTGAGGTAGTCCTTTAAGGTCTGGTTGTTAGGGTACAGCACAACTCTTCCATCAAAGCCCGGGGGATACAGAAGGGGCTGGTCCTGAAAGTAATCCGGCCAATAAAACACGAAGCTGGAGGCGAACTGGGAGGCCACGTGAGTCATAAACTTACTTGCGAGGGTACGGCACAGTGGGTGGAGCAAGAAGAGAGAACAGACGAGACATTAACTCAACACCCTGATAGTGCCTGTGGGTGTGACAGAGAGATTACACAAACTGGCCAGCAAACCTACAGATAAAATATGAGGGACCAAGAAAAGCTACTTTAATATTTCAGTTATATACTTGAAATGTAGCCTGCCTCTCCCCCTAGTCCTATAAATAATTTACTAACATGAATTTTTTTCTCTGCACAATATAATGTGAATTTATGGTTCAACAGTTATTTTTTTCCTAAGTGTTAAAAGGAGAGAAATCATTATTATAAAAAAATACCAATTTATTATATAATTTATTTCCTGCAAGAGTTTGAAAATACTCAAATATGAGATTTGTCTGAAATCCTCCTTTATTAAAAGTTTAAGCAATACTGCAATACCTGTGTAGACTGTCACCAGCTAAAGCCAACCTATGAATCATAATATCATATTCCATGGTCTATTTCTCTGGTCTTAATGTTCAATGCCAAATCAGTCCAGAATCCTAGGTGATGCGGAATGGAACAGAAAGAATCAGATACAGAGGGAAATGGAATGCTCAGACACCAGATCAAAGGACAACAGTCCAAACGAGAATACACAAACACTGTGCCGTTGCTAATGCCGCAGAAGTCATCTGTGGTCTGCAAGTCTGAGTTTAAGATAAGCAGAAACCAGATGCTGACAGGGCAGATTCTGAAGGAGCTGGGATATGTAATTACCTGGCTCTTCTCTTAAACCAATTGCTTTTCCGCTTGAACACAAAGCTGTACTCGTCACTCTGTCCATACGCAATCACAATGTCTTCCAGTTCTTCCATTACCGTCTGGGCACATTTGGTCATTAGGTGGAGGGCACGGCTGTCATTAGGTTTGGCGAAGTTGTGCTTCTCAGAAAACCTTCGTGAGAGAGAGAGAAAAGGGCATGGATGCAGGAGAGCTTGTCATTGACACCACAGATCAAAGAGGCTGTTTAAAGAGGAAGGTGCTGTAATGGCGCCGTGAGTCCACACATTCCACCAGCCACGACCTAATCCATCACCTTAAGAATTCAGGTTTTTCTTGTCCTGACCAGCTAAGAAAAGGGGACATAATTGTTAAACCTCAATTCCCTTTTCTATAAAATAGGGATAGAATTGTCCTGATGATTAAGGGAGGATAACAAATGTAATTATGCTTGGCTTCTTAGAAGTGTTTGTGACAATAATCATTACTAAAATAGCACTTTTTAAAAAACTATATTCCCACCTTTATTACACGTCTGCATTCTTTGACTTTTTTCCTCCTGAGCCCAGTCCATGTGTCCTGCTACTGATAACAAGAACACACTGTCAAGTGTTGCCCACAGCAAGGCCTAAGTGGGCCTCTGAACAGTCAGCTCTCAAACAAAACAGCTGGGCAACTGGCTGAAGAGCTTAAGTGCCGTGGCCGAATGTGACTTCTTCCACAAGGTCCTTGCCACCAGGTTTCTGCTCACAAGTATCCCAGCCCGCTTCTCACCAGCGGGACACCCAGTCGCCTTTAACACCCAGACCAGCTCGCGTCCCAGCACGTCACAGCCAGCACCTAGGATGATGCTCAATGCCGCGCGCTCATTGGTTGCCGCGTTACTACGGTGACCAGGAATCTGGGCCCGCGACCTCGGTCGGATTTCCCCGGAAGCGTCGGCCGGCCGCGCGGCCGAGAGCCGCGCTCACTCACCGATGGAAATTCCTGCCATCCAGCCGCACCACTACCCAGCAGTGGGGCAGGCAGGTGTCGTCCGTCTCGAATTCCCGCACGTACTCGAACTTGCTCTTTGCCATGGTCACCCCCAATTTCAGGCACCGTTTCCAAGTAACAGAAGTGGAAGCCCAGCAATCGTGAACCTTCACCACGCAAGCCGCCCACATTCCCCCCTACCGCCGCCAAAGGGCCATAGAGCCCGCCCCCGGAAGTTCCTTCGTCTCTTCGTGGCCTCTCTAGCCCTAGAGGAGGTCGGCTTGTTTCTCGCCTCTCCTTGTAGTCCCTAATCCACTTCCGAGCCTGGGAGGAGGGTTCAATTGTTCCCTTTCCCACGACCCACGGTTGTGGCTTTTCTCATATCTTACAACAAATCGTTGTAATGAAGTTTAAAAAAATTCCAAGTTTCAAGTGTTATAACTTTTTTCTTTCAAAATAGAATTTACTAATTTGTTGTAGAAAATGTAAAATATACAGCCCTGGCTGGTGTGGCTCAGTGAATTGAGCGACAGTCTGTGAACCGAAAGGTCGCTGGTTGGATTCCCAATCAGGGCACATGCCTGGGTCCTGAGCCAGGTCCACGGTTGGGGGCAGGCAAGAGGCAATGGATCCAGGTATTTCCCTCTACACATCGATGTTTCTCTCTCTTTCTCCCTCCCTTCCCTTCTCTCTCTGGCAAAAAAAAAAAAAAAAATTAAAACATAAAATGAGTGTTTAAAAAAAAAGAAAATGTAAGATATGCAGAAAAGCAGAATTAATACTTCATTTATCACCCCTCTCCATGTCAAAATTAGTGAAGCTTCCTTCCTGTCTCTTATCTTTGTGGTGTGTTTGTACAGGGAACACACAAACCTTAATACACATATAATTTTTTATATTTTTCCACTCACCTTGAGTATTTTCAAATGTCATTAAATATTCAAAGAAAATGGACTCTAAATTGACTTGGTCGACATTTTCACAATTAACTAATCCAAGACCCGATGTTTTATTTATTGTTGCCATAGATAGATAATGCAATAGTAACAATAAAAATCTATTATTTGTATTATGCTTTATGATTTATAAAGCTCTTGGATTCATTACTTACATTATTGGTTTTATCCTTAAAATATTACTCAAACAATGTAAAAGGATATATGGTGGAACGTATCTTGCTAACTCCTAACTCCCTACTTTAGGCACTTACTATTTCCTGTTTCTTACATAATCATCCAGGGAGAGATACAGATCTATATCTATATATATATATGACACACATAAGTACATATTATATATAAGTATATATGTACATATATATATGTCAGAGCAACAGGATGTTACTTCCTTCCCTCTTCACATGTCCCTCTTCTACCACCTGCCTTGAGCACCCACCCCACACCCAGGACAAGTAGTGGCAGTGGGTGGAGCCTTTAAGGGGAGGCAAGAAGAGAGGACTGCTTCCTTACTTGCCAGCTGGGAAGCTGCAGAGTTTTTCTGGTGCTGCCATTGACGGAAGGCACCAAGAGAGTCACTGAAAGATTCTGATAGGGGTCATCTCTCCTGCTCCCTTCAAGTCTGGGGATATGTATGAATGTAGACACCACTGACTATGTCACACCTGGGTTTTTCCAGAGCCATCTAAGCCAACAGATGAGAAGGAGCAGCAATGGAATGTGCTGAGGAAAGGATAAGGGCAATTCGCTGCAGTTCTCCCTAACCTTCCAGGTCTGGAAAAGATTATCACCACCACTCCCATAGGAAGGAGCTCAGAGGTTACAGTGGGAGGGAGGAGCTGGGAGTTGCCTATGAAGTCATCCTGGCAAAGAAGGTTTGGAGACAGAGCTGTACGAGCCAAAGGGAGCAAGGCTACTCCTCTTCAAGGGATCCTAGGAAGATCCTGCTGATTCCAAGAACAGCCTCAGGACAACCAGGCACCATGCCAAGCAGGAAGAGAGACGACTTTCCACCACCAGGTTGAAGGCCAGTTACATAAGGAGGCCTCTGACTAACCACCTACAGCCTGCCCATCCCTCAATCGGATGGGAATTAAGCCTTGAAAAGAGGAGGATGATCCAGAGGATCTCAGAACCAGTCCATACCTCCCACCTCCATTCCAGGTTGTTGGAGTGGGGGCAGAGAAAAAGGGCAGACCCAGGGCCTCCTGCTCCAAGTCTCTTTAGTAGTGAGCCTGGCCTGTTCTGGGGCCAGGGAGCGGAGAGGAGATAACAATGCTTGTTACAAAAAGACAAATACTGAATGATTCCACATACTCAAAGAGGTGCTTGAAGTAATTAGATTCATAAAGAAACTAAGTAGAATGATGGTTGTTATGGAGTGAGGGGAGTGAGGAAAGGTGAAATGTTGTTTAATGGGTGTAGAATTTCAATTTTGGGAAAGATTTAAAAAATTCTAGAGATTGGTTGCACAACATGAATGCACTTTACACTACTGAACTGTACACTTAAAATGGTGAAGATGGTAGGGCCTGGCCAGGTAACTCAGTTGGTTAGAGTGTTGCTTTGATGAATCAAAGTTGTGGATTCAATCCCTGGTCAGGGCACATACAAGAAGCAACCAATGAATGCATGAGTAAGTGGACAATTCAATGTTTCTCTCTCTCTCCCTTTCCTTTCTAAAGTGAGTACATTTTAAAAAATGGTTAAGATGCTCAATTGTATGTTATATGTATTTTACACAATTAAAAAGATCCTGTACACAATAGATATTTATGACCTAACTGGATGCTGACCTCTATTTTCAAAAATTTCTATTACTTAGGAGATCACTTACTGAGGCTGACAGAAAGAAAAGTAATTGCCTTTTGTATGGAAGTCATAGTCAATTTGTCTTCCCTGATGCTGACTCATTTCATTTGTACTAAGAGCTGCATTATGTAAATGAAATTCATGGATGGGGTAAGAAGAAGGACTAATTTGTCTCTAAAGTCTCCTTCCCCACTCTGAATCACCCTAATCAAATTTCTGGCTGGAAGTAATATATAGTATTGCTTCCAGGAATGGACTGCCTGGATCTGTCATGGTTTTGAAGTTGTAGTTTTGCCTGCCCAGCATCTCTTGTCCTGTCTTCTGGCAATGGCACCCCAGCTGTGCTTTCCCCACCCTCAGGTCATCCGGTTTATAGGAGGACAACACCATCTCACCTTTGCTCTGAGGTGAGCACGTGACCAGACCGCTTAGTGTCTGCTGTGCTTCAGTGTGAATTACAAAAATGGCCCCCTCTCCAGAGGGCGAAAAAAGGGCCCCCTCTCCAGAGGGCGTAGTAGTGCACCAGTCGGATTGGTAAGTATTCCTGAATTGGATTTCAGCCTCTGCTTGTGCTCTTTGAATTGAACATTTGCACAGATATTTGTGGTGGCCTCACCAGTAACCTAGACTTGGCCAGTCCACTCAGAGATGTGCACGGGTCCCAGCTAGGTCAATGAGACCATCTGGATACTCTACTGGAATGGCTGGGAAAAACACTCTCTCTTCCTATTAGAATTGCTACACTACTGGCCACATTGCCTTCAAGAGGTAAGAGTCTGCCCACGAGTTAGGCCTATATAACAAAAGATAAACACCTGAGAGATGGGGAAAATACTTCTGATGACACTGAGCATCTGCCTGGAGCCAGCACTACTCCCAGACTGGTACAAGTTCCAGGAGGGCAGGGTCCCCACTTAATGTTTTCCAAAGCTGTATCCCCTATGCCTAGAACAGTGCCGGACACACGGGAAGCAATCAACAAATATTAGTTGAGAAATTATGACAATAAAGTCCTTTTTTGTATATGAAATTGGGTTTGTAGACATCTCAATTCATTGGGGTAAAAATAAGTAACTTCATCTCCCCTAATAACTGCTCTCTCATGTCCTCCTCTACTGCTGGTTAGCAATTCCCGTAAAGAATCTTGAGCAGATCCCATACCTTCCCAGTCAGTAAAATGCATTAATGTTAGTATTCGAATGATAGTCAAGAGGACTGTGCTCCCCCAAGGTAGGCAAATTTCTCCCTCAGTCCTATTCGTGCCTGTATCACCTCAGGATAGAAAGGTGATTTACACAACAGATCTGGTTCTAGCCTTTTTAACACAAGTCTTTCAGGGCCTAAACTTGTAGGGGGTTTTGAACTTAGAAGTGGGCTACTTCACAACTTGCCTTCTCAGTTTTGGGCCTTAGGTGTAACTTCCAAACAACAGGAAAAATCCAACTCAACATCTTGTTTATCGGGATGGAGTTGGATCAAAAAGTAATTCACACAGATGAGATGAACTTGACATTTTGGATAAATTCAAGAATGTGAGTAATATAGGCGAGGTAGATTGAGCAGCGTGAAGACCCACAAAGAGATGGAAAATCAACCTGGCCGCGGTGTGAAGGGCAGATGAAAGTGAAGACAACCTGGAGGCAGCTAGCCAACTGAGAATCTACTTCAGTATTTCAGACACACAGTGCTGACTAAAAGGAAGAGATAGATGAAAAAAGAAAAGAAAATGTTTCAAGGTCCTAAATCACAAAAAGCTTTAATCCTTTTTAGAAAGGAAAGGCATTAAGAGGTCTTGAAATAACTTCGATGTTACTATTGATACAGAGACAGCACCATGCTCATGACATAACTAACCAGAACTTATTTATAAGGCTGCATATCGAGTGCCCCATAATAATTTGGCCCTGAATGTGCCATAAGTTGGTAGTGAAATTTATACAGGCACATATATTTCAATTTTTTTCCAGTGGCTCAGCCAGTTTACTGAAGAAGGAATTTGAAATCTTCGTATCCATATAAAAGTGGAATCTGGAATGTGAACTGCTTTTCTTTTTATACTGTTACTCATTTTTAAGGAAAAGAAATTAAAGTTAAAAGAAAATCTATAAATTTTTGAGTACTTTACTTGGGAAAAATTATTTCCTAATTCAAATTCAGAGACCATAGCAGAATCAACTTTCAAAAATCAACAAAACAACAAAATCAGGGGAACTGATGGTTCTTTGAAAAGATCTATGCAATTGATGAAATTTTAGTAAAATGACCAAGAAAAAAGGGGAAAAGATACAAATTACCAAAATTAAGAATGAAAGAGGAAACATTCTGAACCCTACTGAAACTGAAAGGATTATAAAGGAATATTCTAAGCAACCTCATGCCAACAATTTGACAACTGTTGAAATAGGCAAATTTGGAGACAGGAATGATAAAACTGACTCAAGGAGAAATATTAAATCTGAATAGACCTTTATCAAAGACATTAAATTATTTAATTTAGATATTAAAAAATCTTCCTACAAAGGAAAGTCCACACCAAGATGATTTTCTTTACTGGTGAATTCTATCAACATTTAAGGAACTAATAACACCAATCAAACACAAACCCTTTCAAAAATAAGAGAGAAAGGAACATTTCAATCTCATTTTACCCTGATACCAAAGCTGCAGACAAGGACATCCCAAGAAACTACAGAACAATACCCTTCACAAATATAAATGCCAAAATTCTTAAAGGAATAGCAATTAGATCCAAAGGATTACACATCATGATCGAGTGGAGTTTATCCAGGAATGCAAGTTAGCATAACATCTGAATACCAATTAATGTAATGCACATTTAACAGGATAAAGCAGGGATCAGCAAACTACAGCCCATTGGCCAAATGTGGCATGCTTTTCTTTTTGTAAATTAAGGTTTATTGAAACACAATCACACCCACTCATTTACATGTTGTCTATAATTGCTTTCATGCTACAACAGAGTCGACTGGTTGCAACAGAGATCATAGAGCTCACAAAACTAAAAAACTATTTATTTTATGACCCTTTCTGGAAAATGTTGCTGACCCCTGGAATAATGTAGAAAGCCATATAATCATCTCAATAAATGTAGAAAAAGCATTCGATAAAATCCAACAAACATACATGATTGAGTTCTCCATAAACTAGGAATAGAAGGAAACTTCTACATAAAACCTACAACTACCATCAAACTTAAAGATCAAAGATAATGCTTTCCCCCTAACATTAGATCCAAAACAAAGATGTCCACTCTCATCACCTCAACATTGAGCTGGAGCTTTTATCTAGTGCAATAAGGCAAGGAAAATATATAACCAACAGGAAATGAAGTTAAGAAAACAATTACAGCCCTGGCTGGTGTGGCTCAGTGGATTGAGTGCCAGTTCCATTCCCAGCCAGGGCACATGCCTGGGTTGCAGGCCATGTCCTCAGCAGCGGGTGCGTGAGAGGCAACCACACATTGATGTTTCTCTCCCTCTCTTTCTCCTTCACTTCCCCTCTGTCTAAAAATAAGTTAATAAAATATTTAAAAGGAAAGAAAACAATTACATTCAGAACAGCATCACAAAATATTCAGGAGTAAATTTCACAAAAAAGTGTTCACTGGGAATTACAAAACACTGTCAAGAAAAAGACAATGCTCTGTAACTGGACTGTAATGATGGTTACGGAACTTTATACATTTATTAAAACTCACTGGATTTTACATTTAGTTGTATAAATCAAGCCTCAATAAAGCTGTTTTTGATTTTAAAAATTGCTTTCTGCAGAAAACACACTTCTCACACACTGTTTGCATTGCTGTCACAGAGGATTGTCATATCACTTTTTTTGAATTACTAATTCAAATTAAATTAACTGGCCTTGCCCGAAATCAACACTAACTTTATTTCTCTGCCTCTTTTATCAGCTTGTGTTTATGCCCATACTTGCCTTTATCAGTTAAACCCTAGTTCACTAGGTTAATACAATTTTCATAGTAATTCTAAAATAATATTTGTCTTTTTCACTATAATCTCTCAAGAATGTACAAAGAAGCTTCCTAGAGCCTATATGGCATGCGAACCACAGCAGACTGAAAGGAGAAGCAGACATGAGAATACAACTATATTTTTTTTAATTAAGCCAGACATTAGATTCACAATGCCACTCTTCTAATTTTTTTGGAAAACAGTTTTATCATGAAAATACGTTAACAGGTAATGGGTTTAGTATTGATATCTTAATTAATTGATAAATATTTTTAAAAGTCCTCAGTTTTTATTTATAATACAGCAAACACTGATCGATAAAACCACATAAATAAAAGCTCTTTGTACTCTTCAGTCATTTGCATGTGAAAGTTTCCGGATGATAGGGGAACTCAAGAGTTAAAGATTTTATACAGCAATACATCAAAAAGATCATACACCATGATCAAGTGGGATTTATTCCAGGAATGCAAAGTGGTACAACATTCAAAAATCAATAAATGCGATTCACCACATAAACAGTTAAAGATTTTAGCTGTAGTATTTTGATAGGCTTAAGTGACTAAAGCTTGTGGAAAGCTGTTATTCCAGGAACTGGAATACGTGACCTACATGACTCTAGGTGGTAGACAAGCAATTCAACCTCTGTGCCCCAGGGGGTCTGCAAGCAATAGTGTCTGAGCCAATGAGCTCCAGGGAGGAAACAGTGGCGTGGCGAGGCAGATGAATTGTTGATCATCAGATAAATACTGGTAAAATTGCCTCCAGACTGCACCTCTTACCTGATTAACCTTTTTTCCAAACCCCTTACTTACCCATTTCTTCTTCTTCTCAAAAGTTCAGTTTGAGATGAGATGTTAAGATGAATTTTAGGGTACATAACCTGTCATTTCTCAGATCACCAGCATCTGAATAAAGCACCCATTAAGATTCAATCCCTGTCTACTTACTGGTTCTGGTAGTGACGGAGAGCACAAACAGCAACTTTTCCAGTTTTACTGAGATAAGTTTGAGAACCACTACCCTTGTGTATCTGCCAGGTGTACAAACTCCTGGTTTTGTTTATGTTTTTTTGACAACAGAGATTAGAAACACTTTTTCTCCCTCCCTTCCTCTCTTCCTAAAAATAAATAAATAAAATCTTAGGAAGGCAGGCAGGCAGGAAGGAAGGAAGGAAGGAAGGAAGGAAGGAAGGAAGGAAGGAAGAAGGGAGGGAGGGAGGGAGGAAAGGGAGAGAGAGAGAGAGAGAGAATTGGGGCAGCCCTGACCAGTGTGGCTCAGTTGGTTGAGCATCATTCCACAAAGTGAAAGGTCTCTGGTTCAATTCCTGGTCAGGGCACATGCCCAGGTTGTGTGTCTGATTCCCAGTCAGGGTGCGGGGGGTGTCATGTTATGAGAGGCAAATGATTGATGTCTTTCTCCCTCCCTAAAAGATAGTCTGTCTTTATTTTGCTTGTTAGTTCAGTTTGTTCATTAGATTCAACATATGAGTGAAATCATATGGTATTTGCCTTTCTCTGACTGGCTTATTTCACTTAGCATAATGCTCTCCAGATCCATCCATGCTGTTGCAAAGGGTAAAATATTCTTAATTTTTACATTCAAGTAGTATTCCATGGTGTAAATGCAACACAGTTGTCTTATCCACTCATCTATTGATGGACACTTGGGCTGCTTCCGAATCTTGGCTATAGTAAATAATGCTGCAGTAAATATAGGGTGCTTATATTCTTTCAAATTAGTATTTTGGGTTTCTTTGGATAATTCACCAGAAGTGGAATCACTGGATCATAAGGTAGCTTCATTTAATTTTTTGATGTAGCTCCATATTGCTTTCCACAATGGCTGCACCCAATCTGTGCTCCCACCAACAGTGCAGAAGGGTCCCCTTCCTCTACACCCTTGCTGGCACTTGCTGTTTGTTGATTCAATGATGACGGCTATTCTGACAGGTGTGAGATGATATCTCATTGTGGTTTTAATTTGAAATTATCTGATGATTAGTGATGTTGAACATCTTTTCATATGTCTATTGGCCATCTGTATGTCCTCTTTGGAAAAGTGTCTATTCAGGTCCTTTGCCCATTTTTTAATTGCATTGCTTTATTTTGGTGTGGAGTTTTATATGTTCTTTATAAATCTTGAATATTAAGCCCTTATCAGATGTATCAGTGAATATGTTCTCCCATTCTGTAGATTGTCTTTTTATTTTGTTGATGATTTCCTTTGCTGTACAAAAAACATTTTAGTTTGATGTAGTCCCATTTGTTTATTTTTTAATTTTGTTTCCCTTGCCTGGAATGATATATCAGATAAAATATTGCTTTGAGCAATGTCTGAGATTTTGTTGCCTATGTTCTATTGAATGATTTTTATGGCTTCAGGCCTGACATTTAAGTCTTTAATCCATTTTGAATGTATTCTTGTATATCGTGTCAGAAGGTGGTCTAGTTTCATTTTTCTGTGCCTATCTGTCCAATTTTCCCAACAGCATTTATTGAATAAACTCTTTTTAGCCCATTGTATGTGCTTGCATCTTCTGTCAAATATTAATTGACTATAAAGGTATGGGTTTATTTCTGGGCTCTCTGTTCTGTTCCATTGATCTATGTGTCTGTTTTTATGCCAGTACCATGCTGTTTTATAAACTCTATAAACTCTTATAAAAGAGTATGATATTAGGTATCAGGAGTCCTCCAACTTTGTCCTTCTTTCTCAAGATTGCCGACCTAACTAAACCAACAAACAAAACAGAGACAGACTCATAAATGGAAAGCAGGTTACAGTTGGGGTGGGGGGCAGTTGAGGGGTAGAGGGATTGAGGAAAAAAAGAAAAAGGACTCATGGACACAGACAACAGTGTGGTAAGTGCAGGGGAAGTAGGGGGAGGGCAGGGTAGAGGTGGAAAAGGATATAAGGGGGATAAATGGTAATAAAAATATGATAAAAACATATGTCATACACTAAGTTGCACAG
Organism: Tonatia bakeri; assembly: GCA_004024845.1. Classification (NCBI taxonomy): domain Eukaryota; kingdom Metazoa; phylum Chordata; class Mammalia; order Chiroptera; family Phyllostomidae; genus Tonatia; species Tonatia bakeri. The sequence continues at coordinate 7,313 of PVIA01000448.1, read as the reverse complement.
AAACAGTTGTAGCAGCATTGTTCATAGTAGCCAAAAGGAGATAAAACACAAATACCCATCAACTGATGAACACATAATTAAAATGTGGTATATTTATACTAGGATATTATTCAGCAATAAAGAGAAATGAAGATCTGACATATGTTACAACATAGACGAGCCTTGAGAACATTATGATAAATGACAGAAGTCAGTCACAAAGGACCACATAACAAAATATAATTGCATTTACACAAAATGTCCAGAATAGAAAAATCCATCAAGACAGAAAGTGGTCGTCTATGGCTAGGGGGAATCAAGGACTAGCAGGTGAAGCTAAGGAGTACAGGATTTATTTGGGGGGGGGGTAATGAAAATGTTCTAAAATTGATTATGGCAATACATGCAAAACTCACAGATAGTCACAACATACAAAAGCCATTGTACTGGAATCATACACTTTAATTGGATGAACTTTATGGTATATATTAATAGTATCTCAGTAAAGCTTTTTCAAAAACTTCTTCAAAATAAATAAATAAGAGGATTGGGGCAGGTCTTCTTTCAGAGAAAACTTGTCTTGGTCAAAAATATCTGTTTCATGGTAAATTTATAGCTTTTAATTAGTACATCATTTAGAATATAGTAAATGTAAATAAATACAAGACTTTTTTGTTTCCTTTGGTGATATTTAATAAAATATACTAGTGTGGTGATATTTAATGATAATAATAATAAATAAATAATAATTATACATTGTGGTAAGAGCTTTAAAAGATGTGATAGAAGTATGGATACATAAAGGAGATTTGACCTGATTTTCAGAGTCACAGAATACCTCTCTGAGTAAGTGCCAGTTGAGCTCAATTTGAAACATGAGCTGAAGGAGTTAACGGAAGACTAGCCTTGGGGCATATCCAAAGATTTCGAGGTAGGAGAGAGTATGACGAGAAGCCAGTGTGGCCGGACCCCACAGTGCCAGGACTAGACTGGTGACTAGGAGTAGTACTGGAGCCCAAGCTATTTGGGGCTTATAGGCTTTGTCAGGTTCATTAGACCTTTGTCAGGTGGCCAATGGGGAGCCATGGAAAGATTTAGGAGAGTGGAGTGTGACAGAACTAGATTTGTATTTTCGTAAGATCCCTGGCAGGTGGAATACAAGGGACAAAAGTAAAAAACAGGTATATTATTTACAAGGCTACAGCAACATCCAGGTGATAGATGATGGATGCTTGGAACAGAGCAATGGTGAGTAAACGGAAAGAAGTGGATGAATTTGAGATGCAATATGCAAGTAGGGTCCACAGACTGGCGATTAAAGTTTAACTAGCACAATCACACAAACACCCTTCCCAGCAAGGGAATTAACTAATGGGGTTATTGAGAAGGTGCAAAATATCCTCCCTTTCCCTTTGGCAAAGACCCAAAGCCCCCTGTGATGGCGCCTGTGATTGTGTACCCTTACCGTGCAAACGAACCCCAGGTACGAGGCTGGGTTCCCCAGACCATGTAAGGGACTCACACGACTTTATCACCTGGAGGTCAGCGACGCAGAACCACACAGTTTCCTGGGCAACACCATTGTCTGGCGCCCTGGGCGGGGGAGAGGTAACTAAGGACAACGGCCAGCCCTAAGAGAACTCCGGAAGAGAGGGAGAGTCAGAGAAAAATGGGAAAAATGGGCAGCACGTGCCAAGGCCACGTCCCAGGCCATTGCGGGTGATTCGAAGCTCCGCACAAGGCGAGAGTGGAGGGCGGGAGCAGCCGGAGAACGCTCCTGTGATTGGCGGTACAAGGGTACTGGGGCTTTCATGATTGGGCGAGGCCACCACAGAGGGCTTCTTTTTGAACCGCATAGGGTTCTGGGTAGCAAAGGCCTTGGAAGGGTCTTAACCGAAAGAGGGAGAGGGAACGTCGCCAACAAACGGCTGAGCTCACAATCCGGTCCTGTACTAGGCCGGGGCGACCCTCTGCCCCTATGGAGAGAGCCAGGCGGGAGCCGCCGCCTCAGCCACGCCAACTGCCACGGACCACCCCGCCACGTCCACTGCGCCCCGCTCCGCCCCAGCCGCCGGTCGAGGGCACCCCCTTTCGGGCAGCGGCCGCGGAGCCCCCATTGTCGCCTCCAGCCCCGTGCGCGGCCGCCATTGCGACCGTGGCCTCGCCGTGCGGGGAGGCACCGGCGTCGAGCGGACAGCCCTCAGCAAGGCGGCTGTTAAAGGTGAAGTCGGAGCAGGTGTTGCTGCTGCCACCAGGGCCACCACTGCCTCAGGCCCTGGACGAAGACGCCAACGTATCGCCCGCGCAGGCGCGGCTGCTGCAGCTCAGGCCCGAACTGCTGCTGCTGCCGCCACCACCGCCCACATCTGAGGGCGCCCCCTGCAGGCCAGAGTTACACACGTTACAGCCCAGGGCGCTGCAGGTCAAGGTGGAGAAGCAGGATCTCGGGCTGGACTTGGATCCCTCGGTGGGGCCTCGGAGGGCAGCCGAGGTGGGCCCTAGGACCTCCAGGGCGGCCAAGGCGGAAGGCCTTGTGTCGGCCCTGGAGGGCCGCCGAGGGGACCGGAAGAAGGGCAAGTTGGAGGCGGAGGAGGTAATGAAGGACTCGGAGAAAGGCTGGGAAGGCAAAAGTCTGACAGCCATCAGAGAAGGAATCATCAAAACCGAGGAGCCTGAGAAACTCCACGAGGACTGCAGGCTTGACAGGGAGCCTGCGTCTAATGGGCTGCTCCATGGCAGCAAGGAGGTCTTCCTGGCCCAACCGTCCAGCGCCTTTGGGCCGCACCAGCAAGACCTCAGGATCCCTTTGACTGTCCACACCGTCTCCCCTGGGGCCCAGATCCATTTCCAGGGACCTCCACCTTCAGAGCTGATACGATTGACCAAGGTCCCCTTGACACCAGTGCCTCTTAAAATGCAATCCTTACTGGAGCCTTCTGTAAAAATTGAAACCAAAGATGTCCCGCTCACCGTGCTTCCCTCAGATGCAGGTATTAGACGCCAGGGGAATCTGGTTTTCAGATTTCGTCTATGTTGCCCCATAGCTGACATGTCAGCAGTTCAGAAGCCTAAACTAGAAAAATAAAATCATGGAACCGATTCTTTTCAGGGCAAAGCCTGAACAGGTATCACTTCTGATCGACTTGTACATATCCCAGTAAAATACACTAATGCGTTCAAGATTACCATTTTTTAAAAAATATGTCTTATGAACCAGTGAGGCTGAGATTTAGATGTGACTAAAGTTTACACACAAAAATAGAAATATTTTTGCTGGATAATACAAAGCCCTCAGTTTATATGCTGCAGATAACAAAATTAAAATATTGTATTACAGTAGCTCAAAATTTTTATATGTAATGAGAAGCAGAAGAAAAAATGGTGCTTAATGAAAAAATGGTTATTATTAAACAGGAAAGTTTTACTGAATTTAGAGTTGATTTTTCTTTAGAAATGTATAGTGAACATTCTTCTAGGAAAAAACAGTAACATTTTAGTTTTATAAAAGCTAAGGACTTAGAGAAATTTGGAAAATGAAAATACTATAGAATAAGAAAAATTGTTTTCAAAGAAATGACTATAGTTAATTGTGGTAACAACTATAAAAATATTTCTATCCATCATTTCCAAATATAGAGTTAGAAAATTTTTATTTTAAGGTTTAATTCAGACAAAACACTATGCCAATGAATGTCATGGGAAGTCATATTAATCTTCATATTTTCATTAACTTTTGTATTTATTGTCTTTGTTATTTTCTTTACTGATTCTTTCTTCTTACCCCACCTTCTTGCTTTTATCTTCAGTAGTTTTTAAATGTTTTTATTTTCTAAATGAAAGAAAGGGAAGACTTTCTTCATAATACTTATTTCATTCTTTGTGCACTTTAAAAAATTTATATATTAAGTAACCCTAAAAAAGAAACAACATAAGGAGTCTATATATCATTGTTTTTGATAAATTATATAAGAGATGTGAATTTCATCAACTTTATTTTGATTTCAACTGGATCCGTGACTCTTAAAAAGTCACTTTTATTAATTTTCTCGCAGGACATGGGAATAATGTCGATGACCCATTTTGACAGGAGCTTCACATTCATAATTAAATAAAACTAATGTAGTATTATAATATTATAAATATTTTTGCTTGAATGGGCACTCCAGCAGCATGTAAATGAGTTCCTTTCAACATTTTGAAAATACCTATCTAGTGCTACGATTATAGTCATCGATAAACCATAGTTCTTGTCCCCCATTAATAGAATATTTTTAGTGGGAAATAAAGTAAATGTTAATGATTTTTAGAGGTATTGATAAAGTTCAAAGAAGTAATAAGCCAGCAGTTTACTGTCTGCAACACTATCCCGCAATTTTTCCAACAATACATTATGTTGAGGAACAGAGCCATCCTGGCTACAGTTTAGAATGCTGAGTTTAGGGGTGATGAGGAGTTCTGGAACACTGGCAGTTCTTTGGCTATTTAAGTGTATATTTTCTCCAGCTACTTAAAAAAAAATCAATGTAAATGGTTCATTTCACTTTGAAATTGTGTGTATGTCTGTGACATGTTAGTGTCTTAATTTTTGCCACATAGGAATACCAGATACTCCCTTCAGTAAGGACAGAAATGGTCATGTGAAGCGACCCATGAATGCATTTATGGTTTGGGCGAGGATTCACCGGCCAGCACTAGCCAAAGCTAACCCAGCAGCCAACAATGCAGAAATCAGTGTCCAGCTCGGGTTGGAGTGGAACAAACTTAGTGAAGAACAAAAGAAACCTTATTACGATGAAGCACAAAAGATTAAAGAAAAACACAGAGAGGAATTTCCTGGTAATTAAATGAAGCAAAAAAAGTTAATTTCTTTTAAATTAATTTATCTAGGTAAAGATTAGGTTAGGCTAAGATTGAAAGAAACAATGTGTAATGTTTTTCCTAGTCTGATGTGTACATATAAAAAACAACTGCTAATAATATATTAATGATGGAATTGTTACTGGGCATCAATTTCCTTAAACAGAACCAAGTAAAGGGATATCTGGTCTCTTATTTGCTAACTAATATAAACCAGGTGACATACAGTTTTACTGTGGTTTTGATGAAATATATAGATATAAAATTATGAAGGTAAAAGCTCCTGAGTTCTGGGCTATAATATGAAAGGGGACCCCAAAAGACAGGAATTGTTTTCTGAAGGGTGGATGCCTTGTGGTAGAGGCTTCCCCAACTAGGTGAGTGTTCTAGGAACCCATCTGTAGCAGCAGTGCCAGCTGGCATTGTTGTGAGAGGCTGGGTGTAACTTCAGTGAATTTTTTTTGAAGACTCAACATGTTTGACTATTTCATGATGGGCGATTTACAAATGCACCTGTCCACACGGTACTGAGTGTTCAGCAGTTTTTGACCAAAAATGGCATGACTCCCTCATGCCCCACCCTTTCTATTTGTTTGATCTCACCCTCAAGCAACTTTTTTTTGCTTCCCTGGATGAAAAAAGTCCTCAAAGGGAAACATTTTGCTGATTTGGAAGAGGTGAAACAAAAAATGGCAGAAGCACTAAAAGGCATCAAAATCAAGAAATTCAAAAACTGTTTAGAGCAGTGGAAAAAACTCAGTAGGTATATTGCATCAAATGGAGAGTATATTGAAGGTGACTGAAGTTTAAACACGTAAGAATAAATACACACTTTTTTATAAATACCATTTTGGGGGGTTCTCCCCATACTAGAAGATGAAGTTTTAAAATTATAGCAATAGAAAAAATGCAGTGCACACTTAAAGACAATGAGAATGCAGGTATTAACATAAGATCATGCTTTATTTTAATATTATATGGTTATCAGAACATAGTCCTGCATTCTGGTTAATAGATTTATCTTCACTATGATGTAGTTTGAAATGAATTCTGATTTCCTCCCCAGCACCAGGGATATTAAGTTTGGGTTAATGCATAGTGGACAGCGGCCAATATGACTGTGTATGGTAGAAAAACAATTATTTTTTTCTAAAGTATGAGCAAAGAGGTTCAGGGGGATGCAGAGAGCGGGGCAGAGGCAGCAATTATAGGGAAGCAGCTATCCTTCTGGTATTACTGCCAGAGCTCCACTCTTCTGGCTTTGGAAGGAAATTAGGTGGTTTATGGACTTGGAGACTGCAGGTCTAGGTGAATAACTCTTCTAAGTCAGGCATAGAACTAGTGATTGCTCATTAGAGACTATTTCAGTATAAGATGCAGACACTTGTATCTCATAGAAAGGAAGAAAATGGGGACATGAATACTGTCTTACTGGAGCCTCGTTTTGTAGGTAGATGAAAAGGTTTGGGATTCAAACTTGATGACTTTAATGCAGATGTTACTACAGATTCTCTGTGTCTTTGGATATAAGACATTTGACTTTGTCTTCCTTGGAATCATGGGTTACACTGTTGGCCACAGTTAGAAGAATATGGATATATATGCTAAAATACACAGTAGTATTATAGAGCTGGAGAGAAAGTTTAGACAATAACTTATTTTTTAAAAAAACAGAAATGTTATGGACTTTTAATACAGAGTGGGGTAAAAGTAGTTTTACAGTTGTATGTGGAACAGAGTTTATTCTTACATTATTCATTAATTATTGTATTATTTTTCATACCAACAACTGTAAACCTAATTTTGCTTCACCCCGTATGGAAAGAACTATTTAAAGGCTAAATGGGGTCTATATGTTCAAATTAAAAATAGTTTATCTTCTTCTATAGGTTGGGTTTATCAGCCTCGGCCAGGGAAGCGAAAACGCTTCCCTCTGAGTGTTTCCAATGTATTTTCTGGTACCACACAGAATATCACCTCTGCAAACCCTGCAACAATTTATCCTTACCGCTCACCTACCTACTCTGTGGTAATTCCAAGCCTACAGAACACCATCATTCATCCAGTTGGTGAGTTGGTTTTACTGTAGATTATGAATTTTTAAATAGCTCTGTGAAAACTTTACCTCAAGTTGAAATTTTATTTCTGTTACCTTAAGAATTTAGAAAAACAATATTAGGGGAAAATGGAGAAAGTGAAAACATAAAACTGGAGGAGGAAAATGTTTAGTCGATGTCAGAGAACTAGGTTTGCAGCAAAGATGTATATGACTGATCACCCCGATGTCCCATTGGCACCCCATCTGCTATGGAAATGTCTTTGGTAGAAAGAACGTTTGTTGCCAGCTAAAAGATGAGACACTCCTAGCCCTGGCTGGCGTAGCTCAGTGGATTGAGCGCGGGCTGCGAATCAGGTATCGCAGGTTCGATTCCCAGTCAGGGCACATGCCTAGGTTGCAGGCCATGTCCCCCAGCAAC